>JAOTON010000750.1:0-326903 GCA_034440635.1 Lepas anatifera
GAACAAGTAAAAATAGAGCTCAAAACGACTTAAACTGTATGAATCTTCTTAGTAAGCCGAATCGAATGATATATAATTGACCCTTATAAGTCAAATCAAGGATTTGACCTGACCTGAGTCAGGTCATGGTCAAATTGTATAAAATGCATATCATTAGAACTGCAAAGCCCAGGCGAGGTCTAATGCAGCAGCTAAAATAAATGCTCTATCACTGCATCCGTTTACTGAGTTATCTTCCGTAAAAAACATTTTCCCATGTATTTTCTATGGAGAGGTCATGCCTCGTTACCTGACCTTAGGTCATCGATATCAAAAATACCAGGAACGTAATCATTTTTGAAAACTCAGTGGGGCCATTATGTGATATGAGTTTCAATCGGATAAGTTCACTCTGCTCCGACTTATGCTATCTTAAACTTTTTTTGAGGTCGGGTCACTTGACCTGTACTGGTGACCTGACCTGAGACGACCTAGCCTGGAAAATTTTTCGCACAAGTTGTAAAAATGATAAGGGAAAAAGGGGGTATACCAGTCGGCATTTGCGGCGCTACACGCCGCTGTTTTTCTACTATCTCCGAAAAACCCGAGGGGGCGGGAACCCGCCCCCCAATCGCTCTGCGTGTTAAATCAGTAGTGTGCTCAAAAATATCGCGTTAAGTCGATACCAAACTGTCAACAATTGGTTTTAAACAGTGATACAAGTAGTTTTTCTGTGGGCTTATGTCTACCGCAATGGGCTGTTTTCGCCTCAAATCTGGTTTTAGGTGGTATTGATTTGGCTGTTTGATTGAAAATAACGTTTTGCTACCTTCTTTGACCCTCTTTTCTTACTTGGTTTGACCTCTTTCCGCGGGAAAACTTGGCAGCCTGGGCAGCATCTACATCTGGAATAACATGGAATAACACAAAAATTGAGAAACATTTTTAAACACCAACGCGTCTTAGTCTTATTAGACCCCCTCAAAATGGGTTCTTGATCCCCTGAAGAGCACTATATTGGCCAGCACAAGAAATGCCCCTCCCCTACTGACTTTTCCTTAAAAAATGCCTGATCGCCACCGAATTTTCCTTCAGCATTATCATTGAAATTGGATCTGAAACAGGAAATGTATGCGAATCTGTGGGAATAGTTGATGCAGAATCTAGCGAATCTGCTCGATGCAATTTATCGTTCTGGTACCAGAGAGATCCGGCATTTGGACTTTAGGGGCTTGGACGACTGAGCAGGATGAAGACGTCCCTGCACACTCCAGCCGTCCAAACGGAGGCTTAACACCCGCCCCGGTGGGCACTCCTCGAGCCATCTTCGCAATGGTGGGGGTGTTCAAACACCCCTTCCTCGAACCTCGGCACCTTTGCGGGATGGCGACAAAACGCGAAAGCTGGTGGATTGTCATGCAAATTCATAAAGAAACTATATCTAAATGCAGAAGAACAGCCTGATGCTCATATTAATTAAAAACTTGTTCAAAAATTAAAGGTCAATATATTTCGCCCATGGGGCATGATCCACGACGGCGCGGAGTGGACATTGGCAGAATTTTTTTGCAACATTTGAAAAATTTAGAATTGTGATACACCACGCATGGTTGCCTAATACACTTTCATTTCCTTCTATATTTTTACATTTCCATTCAGAGCTTATATATAGTAGCATTCGCATTATTCTCACTGTATCCGTACAGTCATTTCTAGATATAAACAGCTCACATACATTTCAACACACAGTTACAATTCATACAAGTCGCCTATTTTGAAACCTACCTAGATACATGAAGAGTCCTTTATGATGATGACTATTGGTATTGTCATGGGCTTCAGGAGGGTCCAGGAGGATGACATTATGCTTAGGGTTTATTTTTCCGAAATTTTCTATAGATTCGCTGATTTTAACCTCTGCAACACCTTTGCAGAGCCTAAGAATTTCGATATTTAGTTTAGTGTGGTCTATATTAGTAATTTGAGGATGCTAGTTTTGAAATGTTCGCCGAAGGGTGTATTCTTTTGTTTTGTTTCTTGCCTCTCCGAGATATCAAGACCATTAGCATAATTATCAAGACCAGGAGCATAATTAATGATACCATGGTAAAATTCCAGATAAGATCATTCGAGCCATCAAACCTTCCAGGATCACGCACAGCGGAAATTTATAGCTTACCCAAGACACAAAAAAAGATGTACCACTGCGATCTCAGCAACAATGAACCGAATGAAAGGACCAAAACCAAATTAACTTCTTTGGACTAGAACTACTTGACATTGATAAACTTCTGCATCATTATTTACAGAAAAACTATCTTCAGATTTGGCCAACAGTTCCACCGACAAAAAGACAGGTATAGCAATGGGAAGTAGAATAGTCCCACCGATCGCCATTGTTTTTATGAACGCAGTGGGAAATCTCTTTCCTTGCCCTCACTCGAACATCAACCCTTATCTACTTAAGATATATTGATGATATACTTGGAATCTGGAGTCATGGCTCTAAGCTTCTCTAGATTCATTCTATCAGGCCATTAACAGCTTTCATCCATCTCTAAAATTTTCGATTGAATGAACGGACCAATCGGAGAGTAATAGCTTAGCATTCCTTAACACAACGCTCACTATTCATCCTAATGGCAAATATTATACGGAGTTATATATCAAGCCGATGGCAGCTCCAATAATCCTCCCCTACAATTCGGCTCATTCCATTCAAACAAAAAAAGTCAATTCTGTATTCCCAGCTACTCCGAGCTAAAGGGGTTGGATCAGACAAAGAAGAAGCTCAAAAAGCGTGGTCCGCTCAAAATTGAAAATATCTTTAAAATGAACGGGTATCCTAACAATTTGATCCAGCGAACTAAAACCAGACTGTTTCGAGAGAACATTACGACGTTCCAGATCACATGGTTAAGCGGGAAAACGTTAGCTAACAAAATCACTAGATCGGCCCTAGACCCACCTCCATGTCCCGCCGGCAACAGACGCTGCTTAGCTGCTGCATGGCGGGACTGGGAAGGTGGATGCCACCCAGCGGAACTCCGTTTATGAAATTACTTGTCAACTCTGCTCCAAAATTTACATTGGTGAAAGTAAGCGTATGGTTCAGAGAAAGATATATGGAACATTTCAGAGACACAAGAAACAAAACTAAAAAATACACCCTTCGGCGAACATTAAAAAAACGAGCAATGTACTAATATAGACCACACCTAAACTATATATCAAAATTCTTAGGCTCTGCAAAGATGTTGCAGAGGTTAAAATCAGCGAATCTATAGAAATTGGAAAAATAAACCCCAGCTAAACATAATTTCATCCTCTTGGACCCTCCTGAAGCCCATGCAATAACTAATAGTCATCATCATAAAGGACTCTTCATGTATCTAGGTAGGTTTCAAAATAGGCGACTTGTATGAATTGTAACTGTGTGTTGAAATGTATGTGAGCTGTTTATATCTAGAAATGACTGTACGGATAATGTGAGAATAATGCGAATGCCTCTATATATATATATATATATATATATATATATATATGTTACAGGAGTGCGAAATCCTGGAGTTCGCGAACTCCCTAGGGATTTCGCGAAATCACTGACCAGCCAGGGAGTTCGCGAAATCCCTAGGAGTTCGCGAAACCCTGGGTGACTAGGAGTTCGCGAAATCCCTGGACTTAGAAGTCAGGAGTCGCGAAATCCCGGATAAACACTCAGGAGTTCGCGAATTCCCTGACATTTAGTCAGCTCAAGGATGACTAGCTAGGATTGCGGACTATTGTTCTTATGATTTATTTCAAACAGTAACCGGACATTCTCCGTAAAAATCACGTATAAGGGAGGTTTTAAGCTAAATATTAGGAAGGTTTTAAGCTAAATATAAGGAAGGTCATAATTCTATTGTTGAGGTCGTAGCGATACGTTTATCAAGTTTCGCTTATAAATATTGTACTGCAAATGTAAAAGTTCAGTTGCTGCTGATTGCAAATGTGGATCGCGGGAGAAAAAGACACTGGCCCCTGGCGGTTTCAAAACGCCCTGGTTCACTCCTGAAATTGTGTTTCCCACACACTCCCCACAGAATACACCTTCGCCTTCACTGTGATTTGGTACTTGGTTATTTTATATTCATGATATATTTTGTACGCGGATATAGGGGGACAAAGGGGGCAGGTCCCCGCCCCCCGATCGACCCTCGGCGCCCCTGAAATGGTCACGGCGCCACTTTGAAATGTCGCTTTCCAGCCCCGTCCCTAGGGATGTAAGAATGGGCGCCCACCGATAGGATTTTTCGCCTACCTGATAGGTTTTTCCGGTAAATGGCACTCCCTGGTCCGAATGGCGCCCGCGCCCTCCCCCGGGGAAGATGCCCACCCACCCCCCCGATCGGAAATCCTGGATCCGCCTGCTGATAGATCTGTATATTTACATATTATACATATGCAGTGAATGGAGTCAGCATAACTACCCAAGTATTCGATAAAAGTGGTCTACGCTATCACCACGTTTCATAATTATGTGACGCTACGGTTATTTTATATCAAATCTACATCACAGAATAACGTTATGGTATTTTGTGTAGGTTGCATTATTATGGAATTTTACCTACGGATACGATAAAGAAAATGGTAGGAAATCCATGGCTTAATAACTAGCATAAATCTGGGCATAGCACAGTTCAAAAAATGACAGAAATATCTGCGCTACTGAAAAATGGAATAAATGCTCGGCAATGGCGCAACGCACTTACTTTTGAGCAAAACACGCCATCCGAAAAAGAATGTGCCTGACGCTCACATTTTTGGAAACTCATCACGTGTATTTTGGCTGGTGGTGTCGATGAGGTGCCGGTCACCGAGATCAATTGCAAAGTCTCTTATGACTATGCCTTTTGATGGTTTAAAATAATCACAGTCAAAAACGTTTGGTATGAGTCTGAAGCTAGTTTCGCGGCATGCAATTTTTAAGCCGTGCAATGCCAGGGGTCTGAGCCACCTTCACCCTGACGAGGGGTGGGTTACGCCCCCCTCCCCCTAAAATCTAAAAACTACGCTAGTTAGCGAAAAAGTAAATGATGTTAAGTAGCACAGCCTAAGCTTTAAAGGAAGGGCTCTATACATTCTTTTGTCGGGTAAAATCTGACAGCATTGAAGCCAAAAAATGGCATAATATGGATATGGTGATGTAACTGAAATACAGTTCTTCAGTCCTACCATCTGATGTAGAAGAGATACAATATATGTGGATTCACTATCTGAAGCTTTTCTGCAAGCGACGTCGAATGATTAATAATGTGACTATTCTAGGTCAAAGCTAAGATTTGACCTGGCCTTGGATCAGGTCAATATCGAATTGGGTCAGAATGCATATCATTAGAACTGCAGAAACAAGACAACCCCAATGATGCCAAAATATACAATTTAGTTCCGTTCCCAACAAAATTATTATGTTTAAACCATTTTACCGATACTTTTCCAACGGTGTCATCATGGCTCATAATTGACCTTAGGTCATCGACTTCCAGAAATCCTAAAAAGGTGATGTGTACTCAATCGGCCCTTTATTCAATACGAATTTTAGATTGATAAATTAAGCTGTTCCTTGCTCATGTTTTTTTTGAGATGAGGTCACTTGACCTGCACTGATGTCATGACCTGAAAGGACCTGAACCGAAAATGTTGACAGGAGTTGTAAAAGCTACAGAAAAAGCTGTACTGGGTACAGCAGCGCTGCGCGTAACCGCTTTCAAGGCTTTGCGAAAAACCCAAGGGGTATGGTTACCCAGCCCCCCGGCCCCGGCCATGCACGTACTCGGTACGAAGTCGGTCAGGTGCACCAACTGTAAGTACCGTTAGAGACTAAATTCTGAAGCGCTTCTTTCCAGCTCACTTATCCAGCATCTACAGAGAGATCATTATCATATCACAACCCTCATTACTACACAAAAGGGAAATGCTGCTTATCTGATGGCCATTTCGTATTACAGTCTGGGTAAGGAAAATACAATAATGCTATATTATTCTTTGCATTAAGTTCATTAATGTATTCCAAAACTTTGGCCAATCTTTACAGGTACAGTTCGGCTATACTAAGATAAATTTTCAGAGCTGCAACAACGAAATAAGTATTCTGCAAATTAACTTAGACCATATCTCTGTTTTCAGTTTATCAGTATGTCAGAAGCGTTATACAATTTCAGCTATAGCTGAACATAAGCCGACAACTATACTTGTCGGCATAAACAGGATACGGCATAAAACAATTGTTACGCATATTTGTCATGTGCTATCTCATTGCATATTGTCATGACCGTGGCTGAAGCACTTAAGCTTGAAGTGCATTTGCTAGCCCGCCGGAATCGACAATACAATTTCTGAAAGCCTTGGCAATGACCAAACGATGACAGGCGTGCCGCTTCTTACACCGAGAGCTTTTTCGAGGCCGACACTTCCTCCTGAATCAAAATATTGTTATTGGAAAATTTGTGGACGTCCGTAGTACATTCCAACATAGACATAGCTAAAATAGACCTTTGTGAAAGTATACCAGTTCTTTGTCCGTTTCTTACGGCACAATACTTTCCATCAGGAGTTTGCTTTGCTAAGGAATCAAGATATTCATTACAGATGACAATGAAAAAGTAGTGGAATCTCTAGTTTGTTTTGAGCCCCCCTCCACACCTACGGTTCAAATTGCATAAACCATGCACCTCGAGGAAGGCTAGGGACTTGAATAGTTCGCAGCGGGCACAAGGACCCGGTGTGAGGTAGAGCTGAGGGTGTAAAATTAATTTTCAAAAAATAAATATCAGGCCGACATAAAATCAAGCAAAATACATCATAGAAAGAGAAAACATGGACGGGGAGTGTAAAACCAGATCACTGAAGGATCATTCTTCGGATTTAAAACTATATGACATATTGGCATGTTAGGGATTTCGCGAAATCCCTGAAAAGCATTCAGGTAGTTCGCGAAATCACTGAAGTTTCAGTGAGTTCGCGAAATCCCTAGGGAGTTCGCGAAATTCTTGGTCCGCCAGTGATTTCGCGAACTCCCTAGGGATTTCGCGAACTCCCTGGCTGGTCAGTGATTTCGCGAAATCCCTAGGGAGTTCGCGAAATCCCGGATTTCGCACTTTCCCTGTAACATATATATATAAGCTCTGAATGGAAATTTACAAGATATAGTAGGAAATGAAAGCGTATTAGGCAACCACGCGTGTGTATCACAATTACAATTTTTCAAATGTTGTAAAAAAATTCTGCCACCTGTCCACTCGCCGTCGTGATCATGAACCATGGGTGAAATATATTGACCTTTATTGAACAAGTTTTTAATCAATATAAGCATCAGGCTGTTCTTCCTCATTTACATATTCATCATCATGCTCAAAATAGCTCTCCAAGACATCATTTTCAAGAAAACTATATCAGTCACTTTTGGGCTAGAATCATTATTGAGGTCTTGACAAGTCAAAGGAGATGACATGTTAGAGAAGAGTTTTGGGATCTAGTGTCTGATAGAGTTCAGTTAGAATCAATTTTTGGTCACCATTTGCTTCCTCTCGTTACGGTAAATCGAATGATGCATGATATGACTTTACTAAATCAAAAAATAAAAATGGCCTGCCCTGAGGTCAGGTCAAGGTCACTTTATGATTTAGCATAGTTAATAGGCATTTAATCGACTCCCCAATAACAATCCAAACGTAATGGTATAAAATTAAAAGCTTTATCATAATGTCCTGCAAAGTGATTGATCCAAGTCTCAAAAACCTGCTTAGTAACCCCAGATGACCTCTCAGAGATCACAGGTCAAAAATTGCAACATGGACTTAGAAAGGGGCCCAGGATGCTACGATTCGAAGAATATTGAGGTATTATCAGCTGTATCTACACAAATACAGTTCAATTTCTGTTTTTCCCATGAATTTCTAATGGAGAGGCCATAATCTGTATCTGACCCTAGGTCATCGACATAAAAAAGCACCGGAACATGTTTCGTAGCGCTCGGTGGGCCGACTATGTGATATGAGTTTCAACTGAATATATTTACCCTGTTCTTACTTATGATATCTTAAACGTTTTTGAAAGTGAGGTCACTTGACTTCCCTTGGTCACCGGACTTGAGATGACCTGACCTTACAATTTTGGGAAAAGTTGCAGAATTGATAAAATAATATGGTATACTAAGTACAGCGGTGCTTTGCGCCGGTGTTTTCTAGTGTCACCGGAAATGTCCATGGGGTTGTTCGAACACTCCCCAACTAATGTTCACTAATCAACTAATGTTCATTATATATATATATATATATATATATATATATATATATATATATATATATATATATATATATATATATATATATATATATATCCTGCTCAGCAACCGGGCATACTATTTCCCGCTTCTGAACACTCCCTTCCCTTTTTCTTGTTGAAACTCTTTGGCTTTTATGAAGTGCCTGCCCCACCCCCCGCCCTTACGCGTGTGCACCATCATTGGCGGACGCAGGGGGGGCATTCCGGCCATGCCCCCCAAAGCGCTGGAGGGGGGACAAACTATGTTTTGCCCCCCAAACGCCGGAGAAATTTTTGAAAAAGGTGTTTCCACTAGGTCTGTAGAGCAAAAAATCTTCGCTCCCCCCGCCGGAGAGTGATCATGTAATTGGAGAGGTAGCTTATACTAGGTCTGTCGAGCACTGAAAAAGGCTCTTTTAGTGCTTACACTAAATGAGCTTTACACTAAAAGTGTTTACACTAGGTCTGTAGAGCAAAAAAATATTCGCTCCAACCCCCCCCCAGGAGGAGAGGCAGACATGGGTTTGCCCCCCCCAAAATCTCGGGTCTGCGTCCGCCCCTGTGCACCATGATGAAATACCCCTGTGCAAGTGACTAACGACGCTGTATATATTGCTACCTGGTACGAATTCAAGTCGAAAATGTCAGAAGTTCTGAGTCATTACACTTTCACTTGAATCGTTTCGTGTCGTGCATAGAGAGCACTGAATAGAAGCCTTTTGAGAGAGGCTGAATCGTAAGGGGTCATCAAATATGCAACACTCATGGAGCCTAACGATGGGCTGGCGCGAGCGAAGCGTTAGTTTCTCGCAATACAAGTGCGCCACGCCAAGACGGCGCCTTTTCGTCCGAACCTGTCGCCCGAGGGGACGCAGCGGTATATTTGGATTGTGAGCGTGTGCAACACGGTGGCCTTTGTCACTGAAATTATTGATTTGAACACCCATTCTCTTCAATGACAAGAACAAGCGTAGGTACAGAAGACTTTACCCATGCTGGAAATGTCAGATGCGGAATTTCGCAGCTCAAAGACTCAGTAACAGAAGAGTAGGCCTGTCCCTTAACACGCGCAATGGAGGGGGTCCTAAAGTGCCCCACTTATTCTTCCAATGTGGCCGGAGAGCTGTTCACCGCCAGAAAACGCTACTGGGCCATATTTGGGAAAATTCATGAGAGCGTCGATTGGCGAAGGAATTTTGAAAATAGGTCAATAGTTTTTATTTTACTGATAGGTTTTCATAAGGGTGTGATTTTCTATCTCTCTGGGTGCACGAGCACCCCTAGTCCTAATTTGAGTACCTCTAATCCTGTTTTGAGCACCCGAATATACGTGTCGCCCCCGGCTCAGCATTTCTGCCCTTATTCATGCTGACCACGTCTTACCGTCTAGTGGCTCTGATTCATGCCGCCCCTAGCTCACCACTTCCGCTTTGATTCATTCCGCTAACGATTTATCACTGCCAGCCTAACTTGTACCGTCACTGTCTATCAGTGTCGCTATCACTTCACTTTGATTTGGACCTCCCCTGGCTCATTACTGCCGCCCTGGCTCAACACTATCGCACCCGTGCTATCACTGCCACCCTAATTTATGCCGCCCCTGGCTCATTACTTCCGCCTTGGCCCAACACTGCTGCATCCTGCTTATCCCTGCCACCCTGATTTATCCCATCCTGATCACTGCCGCATTGATTCGAACAGCTCCCTGCTCGTCACTGCCGACAGTGACACATCTGTGCTTTACTCAGCTAATCATTGCTACCCTGCCTGCAGTGGTGGATCCAAAGGGGGAAGAAATTTACCCCCAAACGAAAAATCTCATGGCAAAACTATGTCCCCCAAAGCTTTCGGCCTTCTTTTTGTTCCGACTCTTTTTAGTTTATAAGTAAGGTTTTGGTGCTTTAACTCTCTACTTCAAACATAACCAGTCAGCTTATGTGTAAACATTAGGCCTTGGATAGCAAAAGGAAGCATGCTGGTGCCATATTTTGCACCACGCGACTTGTTTTGCTTTCTTTCTTCGGTGTACCCTCAAAACTAACTGTCTAATTAAAATGTGAGGTAACCTTTTGCTGTGTGACGTTTTTTTGCTTTTTTGGCTTTCGAGTCTGGCTTGCCCCCAGACCTACTGGCTAGATCTGCCACTGCCACCCTGTTTCATGCCGCCCACAGCTCATAGCCACCACCTCGGCTGATAAATGCCGGCCCTGGCTTATCACTTCCACTCTGTTTTGTACCGCCCCCGGTAACCACTGTCGCTCTCAGCTTATCACTTCCGCCCTCATTAGTGCCACCCCTAGTTCATAACTACTACCATCGACTCACCATTCTCGTCCTCGGCTTATCAGTTTTGCCCTGATTCGTGCTGCCCCCGGATAATTACTGCCACCCCCAACTTATCACTTACGCCCCGATTCGTGCCAACCCTAGTCCATAACTGCCGCCCCCGGGTCCCCACTGCCGCCCTCGCCCTATCACTTCTACCCCAATTCATACTGCACCTAGTTCATAGTTATTGGCCCTGGCTCATCATTGCCGCCCTTGACTTATAACTTTTGCCCTGTTTCTTTCCGCCCCCACCAATCACTGTCGCCCCCCAGCTTGTCACTTTCGTCCTAATCTGTGCTGTCCCCAGTCCATAACTGCCGCCCCGGCTCATCACTGCCGCCCTCGGCTTATCGCTTGTGGCCTGATTCGTGCCGACCCTGACTCATCACTGTTGCCCTGATTTTTTCCGTTGCTGTGTGTTAGGGCAAAAATAAAAAGCATGCACGGGTGCGGTGAGGTTGTGAAATTTACTGATTTTACAGAAAAATACACACCTTGTTTAGGGCATTCTCGGTGATCTTTTCACGAAGTGATTAGGTCCTTGGCTTTTGGTTCACTTTTAATTCCCCTGTCATTCCGAATGTAACATTTAACCAAAAAAGCCGACGAACTTCAATCGTGGATAAATCTATAACTCAGACTCGATTCGTATAAGACCTGTATATAGCTTTAGGATATGATATCGCCTAAATATCAATAATGTTCGGAAAATGCGTAGAATACCTGCCCACCAATGAAATAAAATGTCCTCTCTGCTGTAAAAGGTCCAAAACCCATTACCAGAAGATTTGGTGCAATGAAGGCTGCCGCCCCCGCAACGCTGCTGCTCCTATGAAAGCCCAGTTCGTATAACGCAAAAATTCATAAGCGTCTCTTGTTTTTGTTTGTTGTTCCTCGGCATGCGTTTTTCCTGGTTTATCAAAGCATTCAAAACAAATTAAAGCCTGCTCACTGCCATTGGCGGGCGCAGGGGGGGCATTCCAGCCATGGCCCTTCCAAAGCGCTGGAGGGGGGCCAAACTATCTTTTGGCCCCCAAACGCCGGAGAAATTTTTGAAAAAGGTATTTTCACTAGGTCTGTAGAGCAAAAAAATCGCTCCCACACCCCCCCCCAGGAGGAGAGGCAGATATGGGTTTGCCCCACCAAACTCGGGTCTGCGTCCGCCCCTGCTCACTGCTAGACCTATAGCATGCCTGCATATCATATTGCCTAGCATATCAAACAAACCTGTATATATGATGTGTGAAGACTAACAAAATCAAACTTATGCCCTGTTTTGCTCGCTCTACAGCTTGTGGTCAAGTTGAAATCAGTTCTGCACCTCTGTTATATCTTACGAGATTTCGAGACATCGACTCCGGATATGGATCTCCAACGGGGAGTCTACAGGTGTTTTTTGGTGCGACAACTAGTCCCCTGAGGACAGCGCCATACTATGCCAACATCAGTGCAAGACGAGGTGTCCAGCGCAGGCTCACAGGAATCCAGCCCGGCCGCTGCCCTGAGGCGAACATCGCGGCGCACCCCCGGCAACAGCGGGATGTCAAAGGTCAGATATGGCTAGAGAGAGAGAGAGAGAGAGAGAGAGAGAGAGAGAGAGAGAGAGAGAGAAAAAAAAAAAAAAAAAAAAAAAAAAAAAAAAAAAAAAAAAAAAAAAAAAAAAAAAAAAAAAAAAAAAAAAAAAAAAAAAAAAAAAAAAAAAAAAAAGAGAGAGAGAGAGAGAGAGAGAGAGAGAGAGGGAGATTATACTTCAATATGAGGCTAATTGTTTTGTTTTGTATCAGCATAAACGGTGGATTCTCATCCCCATTACCTTCGAGCTGCATTGACCCTGAGGCTGAGGCCGCCTCTCGAGATACGGAAACGCTGGGGTTGTCGTCTTCCCCTCCATATCCCCCGCGCTCCCGATCCTGAGCCGTCATTGCAAGAAGAGACAGTCTCCTGATGTCCTGTGCCCACTCCTGCACGCCCTTTCCTTCCTGAACACCAGTGTTTAAGAGGAACTGGAACCACTGTTCTTGGTTTTTGGTCTGGTAGCGTTCCCTTAAGGCTTTCTTCACTTCCTTCCAGGTCTTCGCCCTGCCCTCTTGTTGGAGATGGTCTATCAATTCCGCCGCTCCGCCCTTCAGACGAACCAACGCCACCTTCATCTTCGTCTCTTCGTTCCATTTCGCGAAATCCGACGTCCGCTCGAGCTCGCGTAGCCACCCTCCGAAATTTCCCGTGCCGTCGAACTCCTCGATCGAGTTGAATGCGGTTCTGTCCATCCTGGAATAAAAGACCCTGTCAGAGCCTTGACGCATATTTTGGGTTCGGCGGTTTGGACGACGCCTGCCAGCAATCTCCGACGTCCCACGTTCCCTTTTTGTGCGATCGGTGCTCCGTGGTCCAGACCAGAAGGTTCCGACAGCGGACAGCGTAGCCAGAGGGAGCCCGTAGGCTCGAAGTCTAGAAGGATGGTACCAGGTTAGTAAAACGGCCGGGCGAAGTGATGTAGAGTGAAGGTCGGTTCAAGGGCAATCACAGTGCACGTTTCGGCGCCTCCGTGACCCCCAGGAAGAGGAGAGCCGCCATGACTCTCTTTCGGGAGCCAATGGGCCCGAAGGCTAGAAGGATAGTACTGGGTTGCTAAGGCAGGCGGGCAAGGTGATGTAGAGTAAAGGTCGGTTCAAGGGCAATCACAGTCCACGTTTCGGCGCCTCCGTGACCCCCAGGAAGAGGAGAGCCGGTCTGACTCTCTTTCGGGAGCCAATGGGCCCGAAGGCTAGAAGGATAGTACCGGGTTGCTAAGACAGGCGGGTGAGGTGATGTAGAGTGAAGGTCGGTTCAAGGGCAATCACAGTGCACGTTTCGGCGCCTCCGTGACCCCCAGGAAGAGGAGAGCCGGCCTGACTCTCTTTCGGGAGCCAATGGGCCCGAAGGCTAGGATAGTACCGGGTTGCTAAGACAGACGGGTGAGGTGATGTTGTAGAGTGAAGGTCGGTTCAAGGGCAATCACAGTGCACGTTTCGGCGCCTCCGTGACCCCCAGGAAGAGGAGAGCCGGCCTGACTCTCTTTCGGGAGCCAATGGGCCCGAAGGCTAGAAGGACAGAAAAGGCGCGGCTATGGCGCATAGGATAGTGTTTGAATGATCCTTGCGTCTTTATTGTAATACGCCATGCGCGATTGAGAGGAGGAAATGGTGTTGGGAGCTTGGTCCGAACCACGTTGCACGACTGCGCTGCTTTGACAGCCCTTCTATCCTTGCTTGGAACCCTTTGGAGGTATATGAGCGTCTCCAAATGCTATTCACGGTTTTGAGTGCGCTTCAGCCTATCTTGAGCGGCATGCTTGCGTGAGGTTGTAGGCTCATCCGCACCTGCCCCAAAACTTCTTAAAACTGCACCAATAGGTACTCTAATAATTATGGGCGCGCGCCCGGGCCCGCCAGTCACCCCTTTTGTGCCCCCGAGAGAAATCCTGAATCCGTCGCTGCCACCAACCGAATCCCGTCGTAAGGATTTACTGCTGTCCTGGTTTCCCGACAGGCGCGCAAGCCCCTCCCTTCCTGCCTGTATGCGCCAATGGGGGGCCGCCCGGCCCCCGGAGAGGCGGGACTTATCCCCTGACATGGGGGGCGCATGCGCCCACTCAGTCATATCTTAACCACGGCATAGTGCACTTCGCAGACAAGGACTGATCTATATTTAGTTTACGGCTTGAATTGCCCGACCTAACTTTTTTTGCCCTGCACATCCCACTTGCGACTGGGTTGAGGCGAATGGACAATTCTAAAACGCTCGGTCCAAACAGCCAGCATTCTAAAAAAATCAGACAACCAAATGTTGCGTCTTTGCTTTTAAAAAGAAGGAAAACGCTCCAGAGCCCTTGAACTTAGCACCAGCGCCGAGGATTGGTTTTTAAGCTTAAGCCTTGGCTTCTACTATTTAAGATCATATTTATTTTGCTTTGTATCCATTTAGAAAGCTCCGAGCCCTCGGCCCTGACAAAATAGGTGCGATTAAAAAAACGAATCAAACAAAGATGCAAGCCTGCTTGCTTACGACTGGGTCGGGACAAAATCGGAACTTATAAAACACTCGATCCAAACTGCAGCATTCTGAAACCGGCTTTTGAAAGCTTAAGCCCGTGCTCCGTCTATTAAGATAAGAATTATATTGCGTTGCGGCTATTTAGAAGGGTGCAAGCTTTCTTGCCTTCGACCGGGTCGGGACAAAATCAAAACTTTTAGCTCACCCGATCCAAACGGCCAGTATTCTAGAAACGCAGGCTAAAAATATTCCATTTTCGAGGAGGCCAAAAGAAAAAAAATGCGAGTATAAAATCAGAACGACAAAAGATCGGTTTTTAATGCTTAAATCCAAACTTCGGCTATTAACCCTTGCCCCGGTGGCGGGTACGAGCCACCTTCGCCATGGTAGGGGGCTAAACAAGATCCCCCCGATCTCAAAAACTAAGAGAGCTAAAAAAAGCGCAAAACGGCAATCGAAAGCTCTTCAAAAATGATATCGAAAATACTTCGGTCATTTTTTTGTCAGGTCAATATTAACCCGCGCCCCACCGGGGCCCCGCGGGGGTCCGGCGCCACCTTCGCCCCACGGGGGCCATCGATGGCCCCCCTCTAACTCCGAAAATATGGGCGTTAGCGCAAATCTGCAAAGTGCAAAAGAAAGCTCGCGTGAATTCAGTAAGAAATTACTTCTCAGGTTTTAGTGCTCAGGTCAATGGTTTGACCTCCAGAGGTCAAATTAGGTCAAGATCGGCTATTTTCACTCAAATATGCAATGATTAAGCAAACTGGGCATAACTCTTATGTCATTAGAGCTATTGAGGCCTGGTAAAGTACATTTGATAGCAAATTGCCAGTACTTTTTCCGCTATGTGGAACGTAAAGACCTCCCGCCAGTGGTTTGACCTCCAGAGGTCACCTCGTGACCTAATATGACCTGAGGTCACAGAAGGTCAGAAAATGACTTTGCCGTATATCAAATGGAAGCCGAAGACAAGACAAACACGATGGTGTTTGTTTCACCGCTCTAGCTTAATTAGGTCAAAAGTTATTGTTAAAATACTGTTTTTGACCTCTGGTGACCTTGGATGACCTTGGAAAAGTCAAAGAGCAAATATGACCCCCTGGGATCCGTGAAAGGGTGTCCAAAAACGCTGTTCTGAGCAGTCTGAGTATTTGCAATCATTTTTGTGGCTTTTATATCATGAAACAGCTTTTCCCCATGCTTTTCCAATGGGAGAGGTCACCTCGTGACCTGACCTCAGGGCACGAAATCGAAAAATCCCGGATATACACCTTGTAGACCCTGGAGGGGTCATGAAGTGTAGGAAGTTTCAAATCGATCGACTTTGAAATGTAGCTCTTACAGAGCTCTAAAGTTGAAGTGAGGTGACCTTGGTTGACCTCGTCTGGTGACCTGACCTTGGGTCACCCGGGGTAAAAAATTTCAGGGATGATGGGAAAATGATGCAGGGACAGGTAGAGACCTCAACCGCGGTGCTGCACCCCGTCGTTTTTCTGCTATCCCGGAAAAACCTTAGGGGGGCCATCGATGGCCCCCCGGTGGGGCGAGGGTTAAGGTCACCAGAGGTCAAAATAGGTCAAAACCGCCAATATGAGGTGCACTAAGAAAATCTCATATATCTCAGAAACTATGATAGCTAGAAACATTTTTCTAGCACCATTCGAAAGCTCTTGAGTTGCTCTTTCATTACAGTGACATTCATTTTCATGTCAGGTCAAAAGCCTAGGGAGCTACAGGTCACTGAATATTGGGCATATTCTTGGGAATGTCCATAGCCACCCATGCATAAGGGTGTTTCTTTTTCGCTAATAACTTCCAAACCAAACAAGATACAGCCATAGTTGATGCACCATTGCAATCCTCTCGTCAATACAAATCGAATGATATATAATATTGCTATGCCAGGTCAAATTTAAGAATTTGACCTGACCCAGGACAACGGTCTGACCCAACTTGACCTGATATAGTCATGATGTATATCAATTGACTTGCAGTGACTATACAAACACTTTGGTGACAAAATAAAACTTCTATCTTAGTTTATTTTAAATTTATAGAGTAAAACACCAAAAATGCTTATTTGACCTAAAGTGACCTTTTAAAGGTCCCAACTCAAAATTTTTGGCATAAACTTCAGAAATGGGCTAAGATAAAATCGTAACCGATGTTTGAAGTTGATTCCATCCATACTTACTGAGAAAAGCTCGTTTCGTGATTTTTCCCATGTATTTACAATGGGGAGGTCATGCTCTGCACATGACCTTAGGTCACCAATATCAAAAATCCCGGAACAAATGTTGTAGCTCCTTGTGGGCCCGATATGTGGTATAAGTTTGAACTTGATCGATTAAGCCTTCTTTTAGTTATGCGGTCCTAAGCATTTTTTGAGGTGAGGTCACTTCACCTGGTCTGGTGACCTGACCTGATTTGACCTTGGGATAAAATTTTCAGGAAAGATGTAAAAATGATGAAGGAACAGCTAGACCAAGTTTGGCGGCGCTGCGCGCCGCTGTTTTTTTATCGCTTTGGAAAAACCCGAGGGGGGTGTCTAAAAAGACCCCCACCCGGGCGAAGGTAAGGATGAGACTTTGCTTTGCGTTGCAGCTATTTAGAGAGCTCGAGGTCCCAGGCCCTGACAAAATAGATGCAAATATAAATAAAGGAAGAGCAAACGCAAAAAACATGACGCTGCTTATCACACTGGCTTTAAAACGGATTAAAACTATGAAGCGGTGAGAATTCGCCCCTGTGTTAGCGATCCTATTGTTTATACTCAAGTACTACTTGACGACAGAATTTGGCCAAACTTTAATGCGTGATTATTACAGCCCGATTCGGTGTGGCGGCGCGGGAGAGTAGCGGCCGGCTAGAGGACAATTTTTACTTACAGCTCGTGGAAATTTCTCGTCGTGCGGTTATGTCAACATCGTAATGGTCGTGATGGGCCCCGCCCATTGCTAATCATGAGTTTCAGGCGAATTTACGCCCCCCAAAACAGGGGTGAACCAGTCCGCTAACTCACAGTATTTTACTGTATTTTTTTTGTTTTCTAAACGGCGAAGAATGAGGGTGTTTATTTAGGGAACGGCAAAAAGAGAGCCATGATAACAATGAGCCATGAATACTCGTCGTAATTACGGCACTGAGCTGCCCACTCCATTGCTCGACTATGGTATTGATTCCAGTGAGGCCCTCTGCAAGAAAAAGCTCTATTTCCCCCTTTCATCCTTTTATTAAATTGACATTTCGCGCACCAAAAGCGAACGTTACAGTGGTAGAAAACACCCTAACGTGGTCGAACTGGGTTAAAATGCACATTTCATTGTCTCACACGTGAACGAAACTGGGTTTAAAAAGTTCATAATCATTTCCCTCCGCGACGCAGTGTAAGCCAGAAAACACGCCGACGAATTCCATATTTATGCCGGTGCATAACTGCCCGCTGGCGCCCAAGTCCTCAAACACAAACACATTACCCCCTCCCCCGTGCCTTCCAAGATTTCATCCACCCCCCCTGTCGGGTAGGCGCTCCAAAGCTCGGCTCATTTTTTTTCAAAATGTAAAAATTTTAAGGGTGGGGGAGAGGAGGTGGGTCAGACCGTTCCGCATAGCGGACTCACTTGCTTGTTGGTGTCGCTCGCTCCCGGAGTGCCTGTCCGTCTCACACGTCGGCCCCTGACCGAATGCCACTCCCTTCTCTCCTCCTCTCCTCCTTTCCTCGGAGCTTTCACTCTGCTTTTCACGCCCGTTCCGTGGGGCCGTCCCATTGGCTGACTCGCTTCCTGGACACACCTGTCCCGCTTTCTGCTAGCTTCTCCTCTGTTTCTGCTCATGCCCTCCGTCCGGGGGCCGTGGAAGGTCACTCGCCTTTGCCGTACTGCACTACCTTCGCTGGTCTGACTTTACAGCTGGCTCCGTGCGGACTCTCCTCTCCACGCTGCACCGCAGGAGGGGCTCATGCGCGGTCGTTTTGAAGAGGGGGAGGGAGAAAATAGTGCCAAAAAAATGAAAAGACAACAGCTAGGAGAGCCTTCTCGGCAGAGGTTTACAACGCACATCTATAATTACACTTAACTTCCCCTGGGCTCCGCCGGTATATTACCGTCTGCGCCGCTTTCGTGGCGGCATATGCCCGTTTTCACACAAAAAAAAACACTCATTCACTAACACGCTGACACTTCAGGAAATTGGTTCCAGAACAATGAGAACAGTCAGCCCGCCCCCCTGTGTGCGCCGTACATAGTGTGCGATAGGTTTTCTAACACTCAGCTTAAGAGTGATAAAAATACAGACTATCCAAGGCTGTGGGTAAATTGCTGAGAGAGGTCAATGACACTCTTTGTTTTCGTGGTACAGTTTTTCTTTAAGTTAACAGCCAATTTTTTTCTGGGCATTATGTTGGCCTCACAACCATAGCATGGTACCAAAGGGAAGAGCCATATAGAGACACGACGAAATAAAGTAAGCACAAAAAACAAAAAGGGAAATAAAAAGCAGTGACCAAAAGCCTGGCACATAGAGTGATAGGAATACAGAAAACGCTTTTTGCGCGGCGCCCGGCCGGTCACGGAATTTTGGCACAGCTCGGTGACCTGAGGTGAACTCGCGGGTTCGACAGCCGTTGCTATGGTAACGTCAGTCAACCCGGGCCGCTATATAAACCCGGCAGTTGTTTCCGGCCCATATACCTGGACTGCGGCACTAGCGTCCGAGATTACCGTGAGGGTGAGAGGAGAAAGCCGCTGGCTGGGCCTATTTGTTCCTGTGGAACAGCGCTGGCCCGCGCCGACGTCCCTGAGGCGCAGGTGGCCTCGCTTCCGGGTGCTGGGTGGAGGTTCAACGTGGCTCTGAATTGGCACCATGTGACGGGTGCCGTCACAAAACCATGGTGAGAAACAAAGGTGGTGCGATGAATTTAGCACTTTGTAATACATTTTCCGACTATTTAACAACAGACCACGACGAGACCCGCCCGAGCGGCCAGTATAGAGCCGCTTGAGAAATCTAAATCCGCTGCGCTCCATGGATTTCGTCATGCGGCTCTGACTTCGGTCTGCGACCTGGGCTGACGCCCCGCCGGCGCAGGAGAGCCGCATGACAATGTGCTGAAAGCCAGTGGCGGATCTAGCCGGTTGGTTTGGGAGGGGCAAACCAAAGTCGAAAAGCAAAAAAAACGTTGCGCAGTGAAAAATTGCGCTACAATATGCCTTTTCGGTAGGATTTTGGGAACTGGAGACGAAAAGCAAAAAAAAAACGTCACAGGGTGAAAAATATGGGCTCAAGATACATTTTTTCCTATCCAAGCCCCAATATTTACGCTAAACTTCTCTAATTCTGTTGCTTATAAGCTAAAAAGGAGTCGGGGAAAAAGGAGGTCGATCGCTTTTGGGGGGGGGAGGGGGCAAAAACATAGTTTTCCCCCGAGCTTTTCCGTTTGGGGGGCAATTGCCTTTTTGCCCCCCTGGATCCGCCACTGCTGAAAGCAAACCATATTTCGTTCTCAATGTATCTCTTCATCAGCCTGTAGGCCAGTGTTATCATTCTTTTCTTTGAAATAACTAATAAATATCCCTCAGTCAACCCTGGATTTGAACCGGCCACCCCTGATCACGATACAGGGCCTCTAACCACTAGACCACTGCGCCACACTGTACCGGCTCCCACTAACCCTACACCTGTGACCCGTCAGGAGGTCACTGGCCGGTATCACTCAATCAAAACGATGCCGTGATCGTGGCGCCGGGTATTGTGTTCGCAAAGAAAAGCCATGGTATAAAGCTGCTTCTAGAAGACGAACCAAACATTCTATTGGCCTAGAATCACTTGTATCGGCGACCCAGGACCCTAAGCTAACTTCATGCCAAATTGCATCCACTTCCATTCACTGTGAGGACTTGAAACCATGGTGAGAAGCAAACATGTTCCGAGAAATTTAGCTCCTTGAAATACCCTTTCGGACGAATTATTCGAAAGCCGTTGGAGATGAGAGGGCAGTGTAAATGAATGAAATGACTGCAACTAATTTTCCTATTCAGCCATGTCAATTCTGAGCTTGTGAATGACATATGCTCGGAACCAAGAAGTTGCAAATGAAATGTTTTCTACTAAAATTATATTTATACATATAAAACAATGAACTGTCAGAACCACAAAGCGGCCAGAATAGAGCCTCTTGAGAAATCTCAATCCGCTTCGCTCCATGGATTTCGTCATGCAGCTCTGATAATTAGCCATTTTTTCCGATCTGGATTTGGCGTGTATTTATATCGATGCATTGACCCAAGGTTACTTTTTTCGAATCCTCATGTTTATTTGGAATATTTCGAAACAGCATACAGGTAACACACAAAGTTTCTGCTTCATGACTCATCCAAGTCACAATCCAACAGGGCACATACAACTTGTGCGTAGCCTTCCGCACCAACCCACCCCTCCCCCCAAGGATGCCTTCCGAAACGAAACTATATAAACACATCTTAGCTCATACTGAATTTCAGTTTGTCGACTGTGCGCTATTTCAAAGGATTTCTAAAAAATGAACTGAAATTTGGAATCAATGAAAGGTTGCCATCGTGACTGGAATTGTTGAAGTTTTCCATTTTGCCTGCGGTGCATAATTCAATTTGGAACATTTTTTCTAAACAACAAACAAAGTTAGCTAGGTTCATATCTTATCCTGAGACCGTTGAGTTACAATGAATTGCTTTGCATACAGAACGATGAAGTTCACTATTGGTGATGCTGTTAAGGATCCAAAAATAATATTTTTCTTGTCAATCTTGAAACGGCAATTCATTTCTAGCTTTGAATTTATCTTTGATACAAGAGCATGCCAGAACTGCCGGACGGGTTCGCATTCCAGAAACAGATGTTGAATGGACTCGATTTCGCCGCAGTTATCACAAAATGGGTCATCCACAACAGACCTAACACATAAGTATCTCTTTGTTGGAAAAAACCTATGCGTGATTCTAAATTAGATTTTGCAATTTAGTTGATTTTGTTATTTTAAAGGGTAACGAATACACATCACCCCAGTTGTCGAAATTGACTGCCCTCATTCATCCATTTGATTTGCGCGCTTGGGGTGACCTCACGTAACCATTTACCTCTAAAAAATTTTGGTTTAACACACGCTATGTTTACTTCCTTGTTTTGTATATCAATGTTGGCGTTCTAGAACTCTATTCCACTATTCAAACCCAAGGTTACGGTTTTTGTGGGGTTGGTCGGATCAATAGTGCAAATTTGTTTGAGCATCCGGCCCCATTTGCCTTATTACATGCCACAGCCAGCGCCAGCCTTTGTTCTGGCCCAATGGTTGGCGTGACAACACACATTGTGAAGTGTGCTCGCTGGCTTTGCTCTCCAATACTTTGTTCTGTCACAATATCTTACGAAAGTTAATTGCTTACGTTGCCAATGTTGTAAGTGCAGCCAGCAATTGATTCGTTGCATCATCAAAGCTGAATGAAAGCCAGGAGCACCTTGTGATGATGACACGTACAGAAACATGCATGTAAGGTCTGTAATACCTATCTGAATAATGCAGCATTAGATTGCCACGTGCTGGCGAACGAGCCGTTCCAGGTTTCCAAATGGCAACAGCCTTCACTGAATATGGTGCCACTAATCAGTCAAACCAATGAATAGTTTAACCCATCACCGCCTGAGGGTGCCATCGGATCCTTCTCGGTATTTTGCAAATGGTTCCGAGCCGATTCAAATGAGACGTGCATTAATGAGCAGGTCTGTAGGACGAGCAATTTGTCAACTAATGACCAACAGCTGACATCAGGTCAGGTCAACTAGTTATGACGTCATTTCTAAATTCATGTGAGGTGGTTATATTCTCCTAAAATGAGCAGTGGCGGCGGATGCTATTTTCGGATGGGGGCAATAATTTTTCCAGGGGGCCCCCTTGACGATGGGCCCCCTCGGCAGCAAAGGGCCCCCCTAAAAACTGGGAAACTGTTGAGTGCCCAGTCAGTTCGCTTATGAACATTCAGAAAATAACCAAACTAAAATTCCTTATTTTTTCAGGGGCCCCTTCTGATATTTTGGGTGGGGGGCAACTGCCCCCCCCTGCCGCCCCTATCCGCCGCCACTGAAAATGAGGCTAACAAAACCAGGGTGTAACTCGGCTTCTAGAAGAGGTCGATCAATATTCTGAATATCGTTCAAAAGCTCTCGGACCAAAAATATGCACACTGCCATGTATTTTGAGTTCAGGTCAATGGCAAGGTCAGCAGAGGTCATTAGAGGTCACGGTTTTTGGAATTGTTTGTGTTAATAATTATTTAACGAAAAAATTGGTATCAAAGTTATGAGCATGACCAAAGGATTTGAATCATATGCAACATAACCTTTAACCCGCGCCCCACCGGGGCACAGTGTTCTAACGGAGCCGAAAGTGGAGACATAATTCAATATCTCAGGAAGTATGAATGCCAGATAAATAATTTTGGTATCAATCGAAAGCTCTGTTCCCACAGATTATGTAGACAACATATGAATGTCAAGACCTGACCACAGCGGGCATGACTGGCAGGTATTTGACCCTAGGTCAGCAGCAAAAAAACTATATGTATATATGATAATAAGGGGGCTTTGCATGGATGTTCTAGTTAACTTCCAGTCACTTAAAGTGTATACGCGCGATATTCTTGCCATTGAAGACGTTATTTAACCCTCGCTTAACTCACGCAGTGGAGGGGCCCTAACGTGCCCCCACCTATTTTTCCAAAGCAGCCAGAGAACTGTTCGCCGCCGGAAAACGCTACTCTGCCACATTTGAGAGAATTTATGAGGCCGTCGATTTATTAAGAAATTTTGGAAATCGGTCAATAATTTTTTTACTTATAGGCCTTCACAGCCAGACCTATATTTTGAGACCGTCGCTCCTGGGCGGTCGCACCAGTTCGTCTGCACTGTAGACCGAGTGATGATGTCATAACGTCATTCAATCAGTTTATATGTCAATATGAACCCACAAGGTTAAGGTTAAGGTCAAGGTCAAAGGTCTCATGTCAAAGTCATTGACCGCAGTATTCCGGTCGGGCATTACTCAGTGGCATTACTCAGTATGACCTATGTTATGCTATGGCTATAGTTAGGGCTACTCTGGGCCAAGGTCACATGTCAAGGTCAAAATTTTTCAAGGTCAAACCCTCATCCCACCCAAAGGCTGCTATAGTTCCGGTTATATTGTATATAACCACCCCTTCCCTTGGGTGCGCTACAGCATGCAACCATGAAGACGAAATTCATCACATTCAACGGTGATATGTTTGTTCATACAACAGCATAATGGTATCAGATTCGTACTGAATAAAAACGAAACCTTGAGTTGGTCCATGACCGAACTGTGTTTTTGACGGAATTGGCGTTGCGTCGAACGCACAGAACTATTTTTCCAACGAGCCTGCCTCACGTTTTATGTCACCCTGTGTGTACTTACTTACTTGGTAAATATCAGTGGGCTGCTCGTTTGCCTTTTCAATGAAATTCCCAAGTCCAAATGCTGTATCAACTGTAAGCAGGTTTACCCGCATTTCTACATTTTTGCACCTCCATGTTTACAGCATCCAGTTCGAAACTCAAGCGACGATGAAACAACATGCAACAAGTGCGTGTGCGTGCTGTGAGACTCTTTTCCCTGATGTTATTTGAAGTGAACTTCGCAAACGAGGAAGGGTAATTTATGTGTCTCGGTTCTCACCCCATCGTGTGGTCTTAACCTTCGCCCGGGTGGGGGTCTTTTTAAACCCCCCTCGGGTTTTTCCGAAGTGACCAAAAAACGGCGGCGCGCAGCGCCGCCAAACTTGGTTTAGCTGTTTCTTCATCATTTTTACATCTTTCCTGAAAATTTTGGCTCAAGGTCATATCAGGTCAGGTCACCAGGCCAGGTGAAGTGACCTCACCTCAAAAATACTTAGGACCGCATAACTAAAAGAAGGGTTAATCGATCAAGTTGAAACTCATACCACATATTGGGTCCACCAGGAGCTACAACATTTGTTCCGGGATTTTTGATATTGGTGACCTAAGGTCATGTGCAGAGCATGACCTCCCCATTGTAAATACATGGGGAAAATGACGAAATGAGCTTTTCTCAGTAAGTATGGATGGAATCAACTTCAAACATCGGTTGCGACTTTCTCTTAGCCCATTTCTGATGTTGATACCAAAAATTTTGACTTGTGACCTATAAAAGGTCACCTTAGGTCAAATAAGCATTTTTTGGTGTTTTTCTCTATAAATTTTGAATAAACAAACATAGAGCTTTTATTTTGTCGCCAAAGTGTTTGTATAGTCGCTGGAAATCAAATGATATACATCATGACTATACCAGGTCAAGTTGGGTCAGACCTTTGACCTGGGACAGGTCAAATTCTTAAATTTGACCTGGCATAGCAGTATCATATATCATTCGATTTGTATTGACGAGAGGATTGCAATGGTGCATAAATTATGGCTGTATCTTGTTTGATTTGGAAGCTATTAGTGAAAAAGGAAACGCACTTATGCATGGGTGGCTATGGACATTCCCAAGAATATGTCCAATATTTAGTGACCTGTAGCTCCCTAGGCTTTGACCTGACAGGAAAATGAATGCCACTATGATGAAAGCGCATCTCAAGAGCTTTCGAATGGTGTTAGAAAAATGTTTCTAGCTATCATAGTTTCTGAGATATATGAGGTTTTCTTAGTACACCTCATATTAGCGATTTTTACCTATTTTGACCTCTGGTGACCTTGATATTGACCTGACAAGAAAAATCACCGAAGTATTTTCGATATCATTTTCGAAGAGCTTTCGATTGCCGTTTTGCGCTTTTTCTAGCTCTCTTAATTTTTGAGACTGTGGGGGGTCTTTTTTAGCCCCCCACCAGGGCGAAGGTGGCTCGTACCCGCCACCGGGGCAAGGGTTAAAATGGCCTGTGCAAATACTAGCTGCGATTCTACGAATGGTTACTGGGTATGCTAGTGTACCGAGACAACAATTGAAAGCTTGGTTTTCCCATACTGTAACCATTGCACTTTTTCACAATTATTGAGTGAAGACGTCAACGACAGTGGGTTAAAAAGTCCAGTCGACAAGCAATGTCAACAAAAAGTGCTCATTTAACTCATTGTAACCAATGCACTGAATTTTCGCCGTGTCCCGGCCCGCCTCCCTTCAAGCCTCCAGGCATACCTCACCGACGGCCGCCGCCCCCGACCGACAGCGCGCGCGACATGCCCCTGTATAATATGTCGCCATCACTACTGCCGCAGCGTGACGCAGCTGAAACTTGCGGGGCAGGTAGACGAAATATCCTGCCTTAGTTTCTAAGTGGTCTCAGGGTGGGGCAGGCGACGCAATTTTTTGTATGCTAATCAATAATTGACATAGTCTCAAAATGTATGTGAAATGTATATGGTACATATTTTGCTCTCCAAATTTAATTGCAGCGATCACTGGAAAAAAACTGTGTGCAAAATCGCCTTCATCATGCCTTAAGCTTTCTAATGAACCCTGGTTTGTCTCATCTTGTACGTTCTCTTAGCCCACAAAAAAACATCGAAAATGAGCATTGCTCTTGGCCTTTATCGTGCTATGTGGCGAGAGATTCAAAGACAGCAGTTTGATGCCTTGTCGCGTCGACATCAAAGCAGTGACGGATCTAGAATTTCGTTAAGGGAGGGGGGGCCAGGCTCGGAGGGCGCCGAACCTGGGGGTGCCGAACCTGAGGGGCGCCAATTTCAGTGGCGGATCTAGCCGGTCGGTTTGGGAGGGGCAAACCAAAGTCGAAAAGCAAAAAAAAACGTCACGCAGTAAAAAGCTCCGCTACCAGTATCACTTGCCGGTAGAATTTTGGGTATTTGAGGCGAAAAGCTAAAAAATGTCGGGGGGGGTGAAAACTATGGGCTCGAGATACTTCTTCCTATCCAAGGCTGGCTATCCTATGACTGGCTATACTATAAATGAGAATTATTGATATATACTCCATGATTCTGATGAAGGGCTGTGCCTGAACATATAATCTTCAGTGTTTTTTACATTTCCGGATTCGAGGGGACAGGCCAGGGAACATATTATCAACTTATGTTCTGTTTGAAGTTGAGAGTTGAAACACCAAAATCTTGCTTATAAACTAAAAAGGAGTAGGGGAAAAAGGAGGTCGATCGGTTTGGGGGTCAAAAACATAGTTTTGCCCCGAGCTTTTCTGTTTGGGGAAATGCCTTTTTTGCCCCCGCCCCCGCCCTGGATCCGCCACTGGCCAATTCACCACCCAAAAGGCGGCCAGTGTCAATGAAAAACGCGTGTAAAAAAGGATTTGTAAATGCTTATTTTCATGAAAGCTTCCTCTTAGTGAGGACATGTTCACGTTTACCATCAAGCATATTTCGGGCCAGCTAACGACTGGCACCTTGGTATAAAATGCTGAAAGCACCCACTGACACTAACTGAAGGACGATGAGCAAATAATACAGTTATCTTCGATCATGGCGAAAACTGAGGTGTCGTATCCACCACCTCCACTTATCACAGCTGTCCTGGCTAACGGCTCCATACTGAAATAGCCGCTTGACGCTAACCTGAGCCTCATAGGCCGCAGAACCTCTGCGGGCCTGGGCCCCTGAGGTTTTGGTGACGTCCCTGAGTTTATTACGAGTCCCCTCAGCTGATCTGGGACCGCTTTAGTTAACCAGGCCCTCACACTGAACTTGAAACCTATGTGTCGCCACTGAAGCCTATTAAGCTTTTCGGGGCCCTTTTATTGATATAGGGCCCCCTCAACAGGTCCTGGGCCCTCTGAGCTAAAAGCTGGAGCTCTGAGCTCTGAGCCCCAAGCTGGATCAGTGTCCCTTAAGCTGGTCAGGGTTCCCTGGGTTGGTACCGTTTTCGTTTAACTGATATAGATCCCTTCAGCTTGTTTGGGGCCCGTTGTGCGTATCTGGGCACTAGTTCGTCGAGGCACCCAGCTAGTCTGGCCCTATTAGTTTTATGGGCCTTCTGAGCTGCTGCAGGGTCCCCTCAGAGTGTCTGGGCCCCATGAGTTAAAAATTGGACCCCTGGGTTAGTTTTGAGTCCCTGAGCTTATTTAGAAACCGTTTAAATAGGTAGGCACCCCACGCTGGTCTTGAAAATCCTGTGTTGGCACTGAGGTCAAATGAGCTCATCGGGGGCCCTTATCTGGGCCTCCTTAACTGGCACGGGCCCCTCAGCTGATTTTGAAGACCCAAAATCCGTCCTACCGGATTCCACCCACAGCAGATTTCCTGACTCCCTGAGGGCCCCTGGCGGCCATTGGGGATTTTTTTCCGCGATCAGCGCTGGGGCCCCTCCCCGAGACAAAGCTTACAACATGTCTCTGTCTCAGACTCTAGCGTCTGCCAGAGTTGAGCTAGAATCATTTTTAGGCACAATTCGCTTCCTCTCATTACGGCGAACCATCAAATAATGCATAATATGACTATACTAGGTTAAAACATAAAAATTACCTGACCTAAGGCTAGGTCAAGGCCACCATCTAGCCTAGCATTGTCAGTATGCATATCAATCAACTCACAATAACAATAAAAATGGTATCAAAATACGGGTAATAAAATATAAATGGTAATATGGTATTTGGTAATGGTATAATAAATGGTAATAAAATATTTCCTGAAAAGCAATTGACCCAAGTCTTAAAACCTGCTTAGGAAGCCCCAGATGAACTCTCAGAGGTAACATGTCTAAACTTGCAACATGAACCGATAAAGTGGCCTAGGATACTATGATTTGGGGAATCCGATGGTATTTCAAGCGGCGCCTGCAGGCATAAAGCAATTTTTCGGCAAATTTCCCTTTTACCCCATGCATTTTCAATGGCGAGATCATGATTCGTACCTGTCCCTAGGTCATCGATGGGAAAAATCCTGGAATAAATTTATTAGTACTTTTTGGGCCCATTATATGGTACAAGTTTGAATTCGATAGATTCACCCTTTTCTTACTTACGCCAACTTAAACATTTTTGGGGTGAGGTCACTTGACCTGCACTGGTGACGTGACCTGAGATGACGCAACCTTAAATTTTGAGGGAAAGTTGCGGAATTGATCAATGATAAGGTATGGCAAATACTGTGTCGCTTCGCGCCGACGTTTTTTCGTGCCACTGGGAGACCTCGAGGGGGTGTTCAAGCACCGCCCAACGGGCCGGAACGGAGCATGAATACTCTAGAACAGGGCTGAAGCCAAAGGAAAGGCTCTAAACAATGTCTGAAATTTTGGGGTCAAGGTCCTTCAAGGTCATTGACCTATTACGGCACAACCCAACATATTATGCCTAATTTACGCTATAACTAGCGCTGTGCCCAAGCTTACCAATGACCTTTGATCAAGCCTTGATCATCAAGGCCAGTCACCTTTCAAATTGACCTGTAACCTTGATCTAAACACTGAATAACCTTTACTTTGATGTAATAGCATACGTTATAATAGGTGTCGTAACATTATGTAACGTCATTTAGGGGCTGTCCAGGAGTACCTGTGCTCATCAGGGCCACCTATGCTCTCTGGAGGGGCCTTTGCTTAGATGAGGCATCTGTGCCACCCAGGGGCACCTTCGCTCCCCAATAGACGCAACCTAGCTATCCAGGGGCATCTTTGCTGTTCCGGGGGTGCCTTTGATGCCCAGTGCCCAAGGGGAGCTTTTTCTTATCCAGGTTCACCTTGGTATTTAGGGGCGTATTTTTATTCAAGGAAACCTATACTACCCAGTGGCGCCTACCCTATGCAAGGGGCGCTTAGGCTATCCAGGGGGCGGCAATTTGCTATACATAGGGCGCCCTTATGCTCTCCATGGGCACCTCATTCAAAGGATGCCTCTGATATTCAAGGGCGCTTTTCCTATCAGCAGGGTACCTGTGCCATCTTGGGGCTATTCTTATCAAGGGACGCTGCTGTTATTCAGGAATACCTACAATACTGTCGAGGGTCGCCTTTGCTCCCCAAAGGCGTCTTTACTTCTTAGGAAGTTTGGCGCCCGTGCCTTAAGGAGTGCTTTGGCATCGATTGATTGCTCTATTACTGGGCTTAGGTGCGTGTGAGCTTTGAGCTCATGTAGCGCCCATATTGTTGCTAAGGAACGCTTATGCTATCAAAGGGCGCCTTAACTATCCAGGGCCTCCGTTTTATTCAAGGCAGTCTGTTCTATCCACCGGCATCTGATGTTTCGGGGGCGGTGCCTAGGTTATTCAGGAGGTGGCTTTTTTCTCCACAGGGGCGCACTATTGCTTTCCAGGGGCGCCGCTATTGCCCAGGGGTGTCTTTCTATCCAGGGGCGCATATGCTGTCTAGGTGTATTTTTCAATCACAGACAGGATTGAAATACATGCCACTACGTTATCCTGGGGTGCTTTTTGTCTCCGGTAAGGCGCTATTTTTCTCTTCCAGGCACCAGTTTATCCAAGGGCACCTATGCTGTCCAGAGAACCTTTGTTATCTAGGGCTGCCTTCGCTGTTAAGGGGCACCTTTGCTACCCAAAGGGAGCATTTTACTTTCCTGGAGTACCTATTTCCATCTAAGGGGTGCATATGCTATCTTGGAGCGCCTTTGCAAACATGGGGCGCACTTTTCTATCCAGGGGCGCCTTTGCACTTGAGGGGGCGCCTCTGCAATCCAGGAGGAGCCCAAAATAGATGGAGAACAAGAATTCTGAAATAAGGCGCTCGAACACTGAAATAAAGTGCCTAGTTGTCAGTAAGAGGCGCCCATCTGCAGAGCGGGGAGGACTGCTGGTTGGTGAGGGCAGCGTTCTCGGAATTGGGGCGCACATACTGAAAAAGGCACCCGGTTGCAGCGATGGAGCACTAAGCCTTCAGTTATAGGTTAATGAAATGTGATTAAAGGCAGTCCATGCTCAAATTGAGCGCTCGAGCCCTATAACAGAGCGCGCGACTGTCGGACAGGTGTGCCAAACCATAGACAGTAGGGCAGCTGAAGATGGAAAGGGACGCCTATGATATCCTGGGGGCGCCTGTACTCTAAGGTGAGGCGCTTGTTTTCTTTCTCAGGCGCCTAGTTTATCCATGGCCGCCTGTGCTGTCCAGATCATCTATTTCAAGAAGGGTTAACTTTGCTGTCCAGGGGCGCCTTTGCTATCCAAGGGCACATATGATATCTGTAGGGCGCTTTATGCAAAGGGCGCCTAGGCTATCCAAAGGCGCCTTTACTACCGAAGGGGTGCCTTCCTAGTGGCGCCTTTTCTATCCAGGGGCGCCTTTGCTGTCCAAAGCACTTGTGTTATCCAGGGTTGTCTTTGCTGTCCAGTGGCACCTTTGCTATCCAAAAGTGCATATGATATCCGTGGGCGCTTTATCCAGTGGGCGCCTGGACTATCAAAGGAAACTTTTTCTATCCAAGAGTTGCATTTATTTTCCTGAAGGGCCTATTTCTATCTAAAGGGTTCCTATTCTGACCAGGGCACCTATGTTTCCCAGATTTGCCTTTGCTGTCCAGGGATGCCTTTGCTATCCAAGGGCACCTTTCTTAACCAAGGGGCACATTCTGCTTTCCTGGAGCGCCTATTTCTATCTAAGGGGCGCATATGTTATCTAGGAGCGCCTTTGACACCCGGAGGCAGCTTTTTGTCCAGGGGCACCTTTTCTCTTGAGGGGCGCTGCTCCAATCCAGGGCAGCTGAAGACGCCTAGGCTATCAAAGGACGCCTTTTTCTACCCAAGGTGAGCATTTTATTTTCCTAAAGCGCCTATTTCTATCTAAGGGGCGCTTATGCTGTCCAGGGGCGCCTATGCTGACCAAGATTTGCCTTTGCTGCCCAGGGGCGCCTTTTCTAGCCAAGGGCGCACATGATATCCGTAGGGCGCTTCATCCAGGGGCGCCTAGGCTATCCAAAGGCGGCTTTTCTATTGAAGGGGTGCCTTCCTAGGGGTGCCTTTGCTACCCAGGGGCGCCTTTGCTGTCCACAGCACTTGTGTTATCCAGGGTTGTCTTTTCTGTCCAGGGGCGCCTTTGCTATCCAAGGGTGTATATGACATCCGTAGGGCGCTTTTTCCAGTGGGCGCCTAGGCTATCAAAGGGCGCGTTCTTCTACCCAAGGTGAGCTTTTTATTTTACTAAAGCGCCTTTTTCTATCTAAGGAGCGCTTATGCTGTCCAGGGCACCTATGTTACCAAGATTTGCCCTTGCTGCCCAGGGGCGCCTTTCCTAGCCAAGGGCGCATATGATATCCGTAGGGCGCTTCATCCAGGGGGGCGCCTAGGCTATCCAAAGGCGGCTTTTCTATCGAAGGGGTGCCTTCCTAGGGGTGACTTTCCTACCCAGGGGCGCCTTTGCTGTCCACAGCACTTGTGTTATCCAGAATTGTCTTTGCTGTCCAGGGGCGCCTTTGCTATCCCAGGGTGCATATGACATCCGTAGGGCGCTTTTTCCAGTGGGCACCTAGGCTATCAAAGGGCGCCTTTTTCTACCCGAGGTCAGCATTTTATTTTCCTAAAGCGCCTATTTCTATCTAAGGGGTGCTTACACTGTCCAGGGCACCTATGTTACCAAGATTTGCCTTTGCTGCCCAGGGGCGCCTTTCCTAGCCAAGGGCGCATATGATATCCGTAGGGCGCTTCATCCAGGGGGCGCCTAGGCTATTCAAAGGCGGCTTTTCTATCGAAGGGGTGCCTTCCCAGGGGCGCCTTTGCTACCCAGGGGCACCTTTGCTGTCTACAGCACTTGTGTTATCCAGGGTCGTCTTTGCTGTCCAGGGGCGCCTTTGCTATCCAAGGGTGCATATGACATCCGTAGGGCACTTTTTCCAGTGGGCGCCTAGGCTATCAAAGGGCGCCTTTTTTACCCAAGGTGAGCCTTTTATTTTCCTAAAGTGCCTATTTCTATCCAAGGGGCGTTTACGCTGTGTTACACCTATAGGGGCACCTATAACAGGTAACAGGTATACAGGTATAGGGGCACCTATACCTGTAAGGGGCACCTATGTTACCAAGATTTGCGTTTGCTGCCCTGGGGCGCCTTTCCTAGCCAAGGGCGCATATGATATCCGTAGGGCGCTTCATTCAGGGGCGCCTAGGCTACCCAGGGGTGCTTCATCCAGGGGGCGCCTAGGCTACTCAGGGGTGCATTAGTTCCCATGGCGCAATCCTGCTATCTAGTGGCGCCTTTTCTTTGCCGGTGCGTTTTTGTTAGCTATCTAAATTTCATCTTCAACATTTTACTGGGGCGCAAAAGACCAGTAAAGGCGTCTAGTGTTTGGGCAGGGGCGCTTTGCAATGGTTTTAAGGACTATGTGTTAATTCAAGTGGAATAAGTGGTATCTACCACCTTGGCACACGAAATGGGGACAGGCGCGCCGCTCATATCGGGCGCCTTCGGCGCCCGATATGAGCTGAGCTATGCTGAGGCGCTTCGGAGCTAAGGCGGGGGGCGGGCCCCTGGCCCCCTCTTGGATCCGTCACTGCATCAAAGGCCTTAATTTTTTTGTTTACCATTTTCTGACACTCTGGTCGTTTTGCTACTAGTTGCAAACATCAAAATCAGTTTTAAAAATAGTCAGAAATTCGAATAATGTCCCCATTTTGGCCTCCCTTAGAAAACTGTGCGGGGTCCGGCGACACCTTCGCCCCACCGGGGGCCATCGATGCCCCCCTCCTCTAACTCCGAAAGTATGGGCGTTAGCGCAAATCTGCAAAGTGCATTAGAAAGCTCGTGTGAATTCAGTAAGAAATTACTTTGCATGTTTTAGCGCTCAGGTCACTGGTTTGACCTCCAGAGGTCAAGTTAGGTCAAGATCGGCTATTTTTCACCCAAATATGCAATGCTTAAGCAAACTGGGCATAACTCTTATGCCATAAGAGCTGCTGAGATGTGATAAAGTACATTGGATAGGAAAATGTCAGTTCTTTTCCCGCTATGTGGAACGTAATGACCTCCTGCCATTGGTTTGACCTCCAGAGTTCACCTCGTGACCTAAGATGACCTGAGGTCACGAAATGTCAGAAAGTGACCTTGCCGTATATCAAACGAAAGCTAGTGACAAGACATAAGGGATGGTGGGAAAATGATGCAGTGAGAGGTAGAGCGCTCAACCGCGGGGCTGCGCCTCTTCGTTTTTCTGCTATCCCGGAAAAATTTTAGGGGGGCAACGATGGCCCCCCGGTGGGGCGAGGGTTAAAGGGAAGGTGGAACCTTCATAACGTGATTTTAACTGAGGTAGCCAAGTTGTAAAGCAAGTCGGGAAACCCGGTACTCAATATATCATTTGTCTTGGAACTCGAGATTTCCGTAGAAAAAAGCTAAAACCTACCTGCAATGTACTCCTCATGTACCCCTAGAAGCAGGCCACAGTTGTTAGTTGTCACTAACAGTATGCTTCATCAGTTACCTGGTTCATCTTTATCGTCTCTGATTAATATATTTAACCACATCTGGAATAATAATGACTTCCCAGATCAGTGGCGCGAGGCACATATTGTACCTATTTTGAAGCCCGGAAAAACTGGTTTATCACCCACCGACTTTCGTCCCATTTCACTGACTTCATGTGTTAGCAAACTGTTGGAAAAAATGGTTAACCCGCATCTTGTTTGGTTCCTGGAATCCAACCAGCTGCTTTGTAGCAGCCAGTGTGGTTTTCGTCAGGGCCGCTCCACAATCGACCACCTTGTTCGGCTCGACGCTTCTGTGCGGGAGGGTTTTTTACGGAAAGCCCACACTATCGCAGTATTCTTTGACGTGGAGCGTGCCTGCAATTGCACATGGAGGCATGGTATTCTGCGGAAGCTTTTTGAACTGGGCGTGCGAGGACACATGGGTTGGTTTATTTCGAACTTTTTGAAAAATAGATATTTTCGGTTCCGCGTGAACTCTACTCTATCGAATCGGTACAAACAACAGGGCGGCATAGCTCAAGGTTCGGTGAGCACCATAGCCCTCTTCGCAGTCATGATTAATGATATTGCAGACGATCTCCCGACCGGTATAAAGCACGCGCTTTTTGTTGATGATTTTACGATGTGGCATCCACTACTGCTGCTGCCCAGAGGCGGCTCCAACTCGGCCTCGACCGCCTGCAGCAGTGGAGCACACGCAACGGTCTGAATTTCTCAAGTACTAAAACCAAGTGTATGCATTTTTGTAACAGACGGGGTGATTGTGAAGATCCAACATTGTTCATCTACGGTAATCAGATTGAAGTTGTAGCAGAAACAAGATTCCTCGGCTTAACGCTCGACAAAAAACTCACATATGTGCCGCATCTGAAAGATCTGCGTAAAAGTGTTTCGATTCGCTCAATATGTTCAAGGTATTGACGAAGATGAGATATAGCGCGGACAGAAAAATTTTAATCATGTTATATAGGGCGCTCGTCCGCTCCAGGATCGAGTATGGTTGTGTTGTCTATGAGGCTGCCTCTCAGTCCGCTAAAAGGATGCTCGATGTTGTTCACCACCAAGCCATTAGAAAAATTACTGGGGCGTTTCGTACATCTCCAGTAATTAGTATGCTGGTTGACACCGATGAAATGCCGATTGAAACCCGCCGAAGAATGCTCGCTATGCGTTATGCAATAAAAGTTAAACAGTCAGCACAACACCCTACTTATCAAACCTTTTTTGGTGATGCCCAGCTTCGTCAAATCGATAATGGCTCGCCTACTTCAGCCTGCCACCCCGGGGTACGGGTTCGGGCTTGGTTGACGGAGGCTGGCATTGATACTGAACTTGTTGAACATTATGACGTAGCTTTTGTTGAACCATGGATTATGTCGGCAGTCAACAAAAACACGAACTTACTCGAACAATGCAAAGATTTGCCACCTGCATTGATTCGTCAGTTATTTATGGATCTCTGCTCTGAGTCTTTTGAAAACCACGTCCGCTTTTACACAGATGGCTCTAAGAGTGGCAGTGGCACGGGTTGTGCGTTTGTTGGTGAGGGTGTCGAGGGGTGTTTTAGCTTGCCGCGTGAGGCATCTGTTTTTACCTCCGAGTTGTATGCGCTTTTTCGTTGTTTAGACCAGGTATCCAGGTCGAGGGCGAGACAATTCGTTATTTTTACCGATTCACTGTCCTCTCTACAGGCATTGAGGTCTTTTTATTTTTATAACGCATCATCATCCTTTCTCTTAGTTCTCATTAGACAGAAGCTGCGCGTTCTAAAGGAAAAGGGGAAACATGACGATTTTGTATGGATCCCAAGCCACTGTGGCATCAGCGGCAATGAGTGGGCCGATTCAGCTGCAGAGGCTGCAGTAGAACGTGATGTCCCCCCTGGTCTTCATATTCCATTCTTTGACCTGTATGCGCCTGTTAATAAGTTTTTAATGAGAAGCTGGCAGCGGCGATGGCACGAGGACCCCAGGGGGGCTAAGTTGAGAAGTGTCAAACCCAAACTAGGGAAATGGCTTTCTAGCAGCGCTGGATCCAGGAGAGAGGAGGTGGTATTGTCGCGGTTCCGAATTGGCCACACCCACGCAACCCACTCTTTCCGCTTGAGTGGAGAGGATCCTCCGCTCTGTCCGCGCTGTGGCGACTCGCTGAGTGTCAAGCATGTCCTTGTTGACTGCCGCGATTATGAAATTGAACGGTTTAGACACCTGGGAGGGTCACCCTCCTTTGAGTCCCTTCTTGGAGAGTTCCCAACCGTGGGACTGTCTAGTATTTTATCGTTTCTGAAGAGCATCGACTTTAATGTTATTTACTCGCCGACCTAAGTGTGTGTGTGTGCCTTTTTTCTTTTTTTTCTCGTTTTATCCGTCCCTTTACTGTGGACAGACTTTTAGCCACGTTGATTTTTGAAGCCACTCTGTATGCATTTTATTGAGTGTTATGGGCGCCACATGACCTTCGTTGTCGGCGCGCCCTTAAAACACAATTATGATGATGATGATGACAGTTGTCATGGCTGTTGGTGTGACGACATATGCTGACGTCACGATGAGCATCATCCAACCGAAGCCCTTGAAGCTTTTCTAGTATGGTAGTGTTTGCCAGATCATGACAACATCCACAGGCTGATATTTATATCTTTTCCTAGAGGAGTATTTTAAAAATCAAAGTATTGAGCTTATTGTACATTTTTCAGAGAAATTATGAGTGGTTTCATTATTTTCGCTAAAAGTAGGGGAGACCGGGGCTAGTTGAACATGATTTATGTTTTGGTCGCATATCTCAGAGATGGATAAAGATATAGACTTCGTTCTGCCATTGCTGGAAAGCCTATTCCTTTGGCTTTTAAGTGATGCGTGTGCCAACGTTTGAATGTTGCCGCCGTGTGAGATATTTGATAATGAATAGGTCAAAGTCAAATGGCTCAACTCGCCCCATGTCGGGGTAAGTTGAGCCACGCTCCGGGGTACGTTGAGCCGCTTAACGAGAGTATGTCCTCATTTTCCATGTTTATTACCCAAACACCAAATATTCTCACTTTCAGTCACTGGTACTTTTTTACACCCAAACGTTGAGGAATCACCCGTACAAAGACGGTAGGCCCATCCACGGCACTCCTAGTACCTACTGTACCCATTGCTCAACCGGGCGGCTGTTTGAGAAAGTGTCGCAGCACACCAGGCATATTGTCTCGTTTTCATCGCTGAACTCCTCAACATTTTTGTAAAGCTTCCTCCTAACATTTCTTTGGTTCCTTGTGTTGTTATTGCACCCGTCTTGCATTTGCGTCCTGCCCTTGCCATCTGTTGTACCTCTGTTCTTTGCTGGTATTCTTTTTTACTTCTTTTCCGCCTCCTCTTCCAGCAAGCTGTTTTTTGGTATATCCGTCAACACTGCTGCTTTCCTGTGATGCGAGGCTCTCTTCCTCGGCCTCAGCTCTTTAGGCAACGGGCAAATTGCTGCAGACGAAAACGTATCAGGACAGTAGGGCAATATCAGGACAGGATCAGTATCACCGTCAGGGTCAGGGCAGACTGCTGCTCATTGAATAGTCCGGGAAGATTCTGCTGCGTGTACAGCTCAGACCATCTGCGGGGAGGTCCAGCTCTGCTACTGATGGTGCAGGAAGGCTCTGCTGAAGATCCAGTCCAGGACTAGGGGCATTCGTTGATCTTCCAGGCAGGCTGAACCCTGCTGGATTTTTAGGCGCTGAGATGTTCAGTAGACTTCCTGACATTTCAAGGACCTACTGAGGGCTTTTCACAAGTCGATTCGTCAGTAGGGCCGGTGTCCGCTGGGGATCGGGCATAGGCCCAGAGGCACCACCTGACGTTCCAGGCATGCTGGACAAACCTAGCGGATCCAGAGTGGAGGGGGGTGGGAGGGCAAGGGGCAATGTCCCCCCAAATAGCGAATCTTTGGCCGATTTTCTTTAAAAAAAACTATCTTTTTACTATTTTCCCGAGTTGCCTCCCCCAAACGGGGGCTCCTGCGTCCACCAGTGACTGGGCCCTGCTGAAAGTCTGGGCGGAATCGCTGAACAGTTTTTATTTGAGAAAACGGGGAAAATCGGCACAAAGAGGGTACAATTTGAACTTTTTGCAGGAAAGGCCAATGCCCCTGCATCCCCTAGAGTTGGAGGGGCTTTAAAGGAAGAGGAGGGCCCAAGACCAGCGCTGGAAGCTCTTCTCCATTATTGGTCGGCCTAATAGCAGGTCAGGGGTAGGTAATGGGACATTAAATCGCTTAAGTATTTTGAAAATAAACGGGAAAAATCAGAAGCTGGTGGTAAATGCCTTTCCCCCTTCGCCAGTGAGTCGAACCGATGGCAGACATTTTAGGAGACAACTGCCCGGGCCGAATAGCGTCGCCAACTATATCCCTGTTGGAAGGTTTCTCGGAAGCCAGCTTGCTCTTTCTTTGATGAGGGAAGCCGCCCAGTCTTGAACACGGGTTAGCTGCATGGAAAGTGTGCGTGCTTTCCACTACACCACCGTGCCCCATTAGCTTGGGGGGAATTAAGGTATTCCATTTTTTCTCCGGGGCGCGTTGATCATGGCTCAACCTACCCCAACACCCTCGTGGTTCAACTTACCCCGAGACGCCGCCGCAACTCCGGAGGCAGCTGACGCAGAAAGTGGGTGATCAGCTCTCATAGTTTTCGGCCCAAATAAGGCGTAAATACCTGCATTCAACTCATTTAGTACGGCTAATCTTTATCTCTAATATCAACAGTGCTATTACAAAATGTTTGACAAAAGTAAAATTCACTTTTGCTATAAAAAAACAGGTTTTTCTGTCTCCAAACCCCTACCGACCAGATACTACGACGGTTTCCAGCTGAAAGACGGAAAGCGGTTCCGCACATGCTCTGTTATGATTACAGCGCAATCTCTTCAGAAACAGCGGAGTTATCGCGAGTGGCTCAACATGCCCCTGGCTGCAACTAGCCCCGGTCTCCCCTACGCCTAATTACACTAAATTCCAGGATTCGATCAAGGTGCCACATTCCCTTTAAAGGATATTATTTGATATTGACCAGAGGTCAAGGTTACAATGTAACTGTACAAAGTCATGCCGCATATCATTCGATGACTTCCTCCTTTCCTTCGTTCCTCGAATCATTCGAAGAATCCAAGCGGTGACGGGATAATAATCGGCTATCAGAAGTTTTTTTTCTTCTTTTGCAATTTAATATATCCATCTTACGAAGCACACACCTCTGTACATCTCTTTAACAAGTGGGTGCCACTCAGGGAATATGTGTATTTACCGGGAGGGGGCATGTGGGAACATGCTTCCTCTATCGAGACCCTATACCTTCCAAAATGGCCTCGGCATCTCCCCGAAACGTCCTTGGCGCACCATTGATCATAGCTTTCCAACCCCCTTCCCCCGCAGGATTCGAATATCGGGGTGCTCCAGCAATATAGTTTGCCGCCCCTCCCCCATAGATTGCTCTGACCAAGAGTAGTGCCCTCTGGTCTGAATGATGCCCTCCTGACCGGATGACCTTCCTGATGGGAAATCCAGGATCCGTTTATGTCCCAGGTTTCTGCGGAATGCTTGCCTTCAACTTTACCATTCAACTTTTCTGATGCAAAATATTCCTCTAACTAAATCCATGGGTGCCTCAAAACCTAGCATTTATCGTGCCCTTAAGCCCAACTAGCTCTCATTCATAGGCGGATCCACGATTGGCGGTCGAGGGGAGCACAAGGTCAGTGTGGTGCGTCATCCGGGCCAGGGAGTGCCGATACTTACATCCCGAGGCAGGAGAGGGGTGGAAAGCCACATTTCAGGGGGCGCCATCGACCTTTCAGGGAGACACCGTGACCATTTTATCGGGCGTCGAGTGTCGATCGGGGAGGGCAAGTGCCCCCTTGCCCCCTGGATCCACCTTTACCCCCACTAAATCCTCGGAAGAAGGCCAGTGTGGTAGCCTGCGAAATGTGCCAACGATGAAAATATTCACCTAGAGCGCGGAAAGTAGAGGCTCAAGATAATTTGAAGATACGGAAAGCTCGGAATAATTGACACTTCTAAGTAGTCTTGGCAGACGGGGGCAAAACCAGGGAGCTTGGAACTGTAAATTCTTTGACCGAAATACAACTAAGAATAGGAGTCCTTCTTAGCAGCTTTATGTAGCTGTCACGTCAAACCTCTATGACGCAGCTCGGATGGCGCCATTGTAGCGAAGGAGTGCATTACAAACAAGTCAATAGCATGTAAGCATATCTGGGAGTCGCCATGGTAACGCAGTATTGTGTTTCGCCAGCGCTGATTGGTGGTCTGCATCTTCACGAGGCCATTATCCGTGGTGAGACCAGCGCTGTCGAGAGCATCCTCAAGGCCCGAGTCGACGTCAACGCTAAATATAAGGTGAGGTCTCTGTGCGTGAAATCGTTGAGTCTTCAGTCTGAGAATATTCCAATAGTACACACTCTTACTTCAGCTACCTTCTATGTGTTCGCCACTTTGTATTCCTCCGAAAATGTGAATCGCTGCGTTGCGGACAGGTGCTGGTAGGATTCTTGTGACGCAGTTGTTTAACTTCCAGAAATTTATTTGTAATTTATTGACAGGGTCTAACGCCGCTAATGCGTGCGTCTAAAAGAGGCACATTGGACTGCGTTCGCCTGCTTCTGGCCTCAAAAGCTGATGTCAACGCCCAGAACAAGGTGATGTGAACGTCCAGTAAAGAGTTGATCAATTTTCTTTTGACATGTTTTGGTGCCTTCCTTTTATTCGATTAACCCTCGCCCCACCGGGGCCATCGATGCCCCCCTAAGGTTTCTCCGGGATAGCAGAAAAAACGACGAGGCGCAGCACCGCGTTTGAGGGCTCTACCTCTCAATTTCATTGCATCATTTTCCCACCATCCCTTAAATTTTTTAACCCGGGTCACCCAAGGTCAGGTCACCAGACGAGGTCAACCAAGGTCACCTCACTTCAACTTTAGAGCTCTGTAAGAGCTACATTTCGAAATCGATCAATTTGAAACTCGGTACACTTCATGACCCGTTCAGGGTCTACAAGGTGTATATCCGGGATTTTTCGATTTTGTGACCTGGGGTCAGGTCACGAGGTGACCTCTCCCATTGAAAAAGCATGGGGAAAACCTGCCTTATGATCTAAAAGTCACAAAAACGATTGAAAATGCTCGATTTGATCAGAAAAGCGTTCTTTGACACTCTTTCACGGATTCCAGGGGCCATATTTGCCCTTTCACCTCTCCAAGGTCATACAAGGTCACCAGGGGTCAAAAACAGTATTTTGACAATAACTTTTGACCTATATAAGCTAGAGCGCTTAATCAAACACCATCGTGTCTGTCTTATCAATGGCTTTCGTTTGATATACCGAAAAGTCACCTTCTGACCTTTCGTGACCTCAGGTCATATTAGGTCACGAGGTGACCTCTGGAGGTCAAACCACTGGTGGGAGGTCATTACGTTTCCATAGCGTATAAAGGTCTGGCCTTTTCCTATCCAATGGACTTTACCACATCTCAATAGCTCTAATAGCATAAGAGTTATGCCCAGTTTGCTTAAGCATTTCATATTTGAGTGGAAATAGCCGATCTTGACCTAATTTGACCTCTGGAGGTCAAACCATTGATCTGAGCGCTAAAACATGTGAAGTAACTTCTTACTGAATTCACGCGAGCTTTCTAATGCACTTTGCAGATTTGCGCTAACGCCCATATTTTCGGAGTTAGATGGGGGAGGCCATCGATGGCCCCGGTGGGGCGAAGGTGGCGCCGGATCCCCGGTGGGGCGCTGGTTAAATGTGTGTTGTTTCAGCTTTGCGTTACTTCTGTGATGTAGATGTATGACATAGTCATGATAATGTTTTTTGCAGGAGATTTCGAGTCTTTTGCATGTTTACCAAGGTCAAAATGTCTTCTACAGGAAACATGATATAGGATGATACAAATATAGTCATTAATTAGCGCTCATGTCCATGTGCTATCAGCGATTCTGCTTTTAATGTGCATATGTGGCGTAATCACGAAAGGTAATTAGTTTTCTTATGCCAAGCCTGGTGCGTCGAATAATTACAAGACCTTTTTCCTAGAAAAAATGATACAGAATAATACAGCTATGACCATTGATCAATGATCAGCATCATAATACTGCGCCAACACCATCATCGTCTGAGACATTGTTGCCAGTAGTGACGTCTTTTAGTGAGGACGTCATTGTCTGAGACGTTGTTGTGATTGATGACGTCATTATCTGAGACGTGTTTGTCGACGGTGACTTCTGCTCCCGCAGCGTGAAGAGAGACCACTTCATCTGGCGGCGGCAGCGGGCCACTTGGAGGTGGTGAAGGCCCTTGTCCACAGCGGTGCCGACCTCACCGGACTCAATAAGGTAGGCGATCACGCCCGTTGACCCGTGACTGCAGCTTCTAATGAACGCTAGATATACCGACATGAATAGCGATGGCACACAGCGGCGATATTGACCAGAGAATTGGTGGGAAGGGAGGTAAATAAATATCGTACCTACCACCTAGAGGCTTGAGGATGGAAGTGGTACCACGCGTTTTAGAAGCCATTGACGAAGTATGGCTGCTTCTATTCTAACGCTTTTTTGTCGCTCTTTGCTGCTGTACGTAGTTGTTGTCTGTTCTGATAACGGATATCAGAGACTTGAAACTTTCATGCGTAAAGTGACGGACCCGGGAACGCGGTGCGGCGCTTGGTGCGGTACTCGGTGCGGTACTTGGTGCGGTGCTCGGTGCGGTGCTCGGTGCGGTGCTCGTGCAGACGCGGGAATAGCGCGTGAATCGCGGGCAGGGTGAATAAGCTGCGGCATTCCTGGATGCATGTCATGCTGCAGATTGCAGCATGCCACGACACGCCTGCTAATAGAATTGTCTTCCCAACGCACGCTACCAACGGCTTCTTCTGCGTTAGAGCGGCACACTTGGAGGCCGCAGACCAACATATTGAGTTGCATCCCGTTTTCGAAAAAATGAGTAATTTTACGGGATTTCTATTCCAAAGATTTGAGGATGCCTTTTCACTTAAGGTGCCGGATTACTGAGTATATCTTTCACGTGAGTCGTGTTCGTTAGCAGAACATGACTCCGTGACGTCATCGTTAGTTGTGGGCTTCCCCGCGGGTAGAATATGAGGTTTCCTCCTTTGGACTCGCTCTTCCCTCTTTGTACAAACAGTATATATTATGCTGGCTGGCGCAATAGGACGGCAAAAGAGGAAAGAAGGTAAAGGAAAAAGAAGAAGTGAGTAGAGCATATGAAATAAAATGGTATGTGCAATAAGAAGCAAGGTAAAAAAACACATAGTTAAACCTGGTCAAACAGCAAAAATACAGCTGAAGTAAAAATGGATCCTTCGTAAGGTAAACTAAAATATGTACAACAAATGACGCCCTGTGCCATTGTCACTTTTTGAACCGTCTATATAGAAACAGACATGTTTTGAACGGCTCCGCAAGCAAGTTCATAAAATATTGGCGCGTCGGTTCAGGAGGCAAATTTGCTTTGTTGGGTAGGTTGTGTTCGTGTTAACTGTCGAGATGAGCTATGGTTCAATAACAGCTGCTTCATGTGGTTCGACGAGATTGCTGTCGATACCAGCCTGTGCCAGCCAGGCACAACTACCCTGGTGACGGGTTGCAAAACGCGAGCCACTGTCTATCTGACTGAGGTAGGCGTCGCCAAAAAATGTTTGGTATGTGGGCGTGTTGGTGACTTATTTTAAAGGGAACGTGGCACCTTGGTAAAATCCTGGAATTTTGTGTAATTAGGCGTACTTTAGCCGAAAATAATGAAACCACTCATGATTTCTCTGAAAAATGTACAACAAGCTCAATGCTTTTATTTTTAAAATATCCTCTAGAAAAATTAATAAATATCTGCCGCTGGATGATGTCATGATCGGCAACCACTACCATACTGAAACACTTAAGGGCTTGATTGGCTGATGCTTATGTGATGTCAGCATATGTCGTAACCAGCAGCTCAAACAATGGCCGCCTGGCGAGAGGACATGAGAGGTACATTTCGGTAGGTTTTAGTTTTTTTCTACGGAAATATCGAGTTCAAGACAAATGATATATAGAGCACCTGGTTTTCCGATTTGCTTTACAACTTGGTATCTCAGTTAAAATCACGTCTAAAGGTGCCACATTCCTTTAATGGCTTAATGCAAAGCTTGTATCTTACTGGCATTTGTAGCGGTATTTCACTAATTTATACTAGATGCTTATAAAGGGTAAGTTGGAACGCTCCTGTTATATTCTGATAGCGAGATGACGATAATCTATGACAAAACATCTATGATATGATAATCTATGATAATAAATGACGACATATCGATAATCTTTTTCACGGACTAAGGAGTGGCCTCATACGCAACCCCGGTCTGCGACCTGGGATAACCCCCACCGGCGCAGAGAGCCGCATGACAAGTGCTGAAATCAACCATATTTCATTCTCAATGTATCTCTTCATAAGCCTGTAGGTCAGTGCCATCATTTTTTTTTGAAATAAATAGTAAATATCCTGCAGTCAACCCCGGATTACCCGGCACCCTCATCACGAGACAGGACCTCTAACCACTAGACCACTGCGCCACACTGTACCGACTCCACTAACCCTACACCTGTGACCCGTCAGAGGTACTGGCCGGTATCACGCAATCAAAACGATGCCGTGATCGTGGCGCCAGGTGTTGTGTTGTAAGAAAGGCATGGTATAAAGCTGTTCTAGAAGACGAACCAAACATTAGATTCGCCTAGAATCACTTGTATCGGCGACCCAGGACCCTAAGCTAGCTTTATGCCAAATTGCATCCACTTCATTCATTTTGAGGACTTGAAACCATGGTGAGAAGCAAACATGTTCCGAGAAATTTAGCTCCTTGAAATACCTTTTCGGACGAATTACTCGAAAGCCGTTGGAGATAAGTGGGTAGTGTAAATGAATTGAATGACTGCAATTAATTTTCCTATTCAGCCATGTCAATTCTGAGCTTGTGAATGACATGTGCTCGAAGAAAAAAAAATTTCACTAAAATTATATTTATACATATAAGACAATGAATTTTATTATCACGATATCCATCTCCGAATATTATAAGCGGAAGCAATGTTCTTTATTATTTGAAATGAAAAGTCAAATCGGCGCATTAGATCGCGAGAGATTAAGATTTAAATGAAATGAGCAAAAATGTAGTCCTCCGGCAAAATGGCAAAAACTAGGTCAGAATTTACGTTTTCCACTGGAAACTATGCCTAAGCACAAGAAAATTGACGTAGCTGCCTCCACGTGGCTGTCTTTAAACTAACTGAAGCGTGCCTTCTGACATTTCGAGCTTACAAGTCGGCTGTCAAATTTCAATATCTTTTTGCTTGTACTAGAAATACTGCGTTTTGGCGTAATAAATATTGTCGGACCAGTTGAATTTTTTCTTAGGTGGCCTTGTTGCTTATTCAAAAGGAGGCAAATTTCAAGTTCGTCGCTTAAGAAAAAGAAATGATAAAAATGCAAAATTGAAAACATTTGTTCCAAAATTTCTCAAAACTATTTTGAATTTAAATTCGGGGGTCTTATTTGGGCGTCCAGCGTAAAAGGGCAATCACCCTACACAATTGCAGAGCCCTGGTATCAACTGTCAGAACCGCCAACGGCAGAATAGAGCCTCTTGAGAAATCTCAATCCGCTTCGCTCCATGGATTTCGTCATGCGGCTCTGACACAGCTGTCTCGATCTTCGGACGAATAAGTGATCTATACAGCATAAGAAGCTTATAACGTAGCGTATAACAATGAGCGTATAACGTGCGCATAACGTATATATAGGCGATAAGCGTATAACGTGTATAGCATGAGAAACATTTCTCTATCTGCACGGTATCTCATCCTCGTCAACACCTTCAGTATTTTCAGCGTATCGAAACATGTTTTGCGAAAATCCTTCAGGTGTGGAAAAAAGTTATCGGTGTGAGCCTGATAAATCTGGTTTCTGCTACAACGTCGCTCGGATTTCTGCGAATTTACAAAATAGTATTCGTCTAATGTTATTATAAAAGTGATGCACTATGTCTTTGAACTTGAAATTTCGTCATTGCGTGTGATCCATTGCTCTTGTGGTTTAGTCTTCAACAAAACAGTGACGTTGTTTCGAAGTGTCTGCAATATCATTGTCATAACTGAAACAGGCTATGAATATCCGAATCTGCTATGTACTCTGTTGCTGATGCCATCCGATACGACTGAGTTTACGGAAATCTAAATACCTATTTTTCGGAATATTGAAATAAACACCCCAGTGGCCTCCACGCCGAGTCAAGAGTTTCTGCAGAACGCCATTGATAGCAAAGCGCCCCCAAGAGATGATGGCCCCGAATCTTGCACCACTAATATGCGCAATAGCGTAAATAGGGTAATAACTTCTGTCGCAGAAATCCTCGGGTACGAACAAAAAGCAAAAGCTCGGGAAATATTAGTTGTTTCGTGACAGAAATCCAACAAGCTCAGAAAGGGTTTTTGTCAAATCTCCGAAAAATGGATTTTCAAAAATTCTGATAACGTTCTGTGGAGCTGGGAAAAATGGTTTATGCTTTAGCAGGAACCACACAGGCAGACAAACGACAGGCACTGGGGACTATGTGCTCATGAGGTTGAAATTGAGGGCCTGGAGCAAGGAGGCCAGGAAGTAATGTACTGGGCTGTTATCACTGATGGGAGGGTAAAAGGAAATCTTAAACGGGTACTTCAAACCTAAGCGGGGTGGTGTTGCGTGATCGAGGGTCCGTTTGGTCACTTGCTGTAGCCCATGAGAGTTGCAATAAAAACACGTGCGTTTTACAACCTGTGGTTTAAAGAGAGCCATGAAGGGAAAACGAAAATATGCCATCTGCCGTATTATAAAAACTGCTATGCGGCTCTCAAAGTATCACCCCAGGATCCTTCAAATGACAAAATAACAACAATTCAAACAATCACATATGTGCGTGCAGGTCCCAATTGTCAAGCTCAAAGTGTCGATATCGAACTCATGAAAAATTTCAGTTCTAATGAAGGACTCTTTATAACATGTTTCTAAGGTTTATGCGGTGAAAGAGGGAAATACAAGTAAAACAAAAAACTAGCGCAGCATTACCGTAGAACACAATTTAACTCACACAAAATATGCAGCATCAATTGGAAACTACCCTTGACCTTGCTTAAAAAGAAATGTCAGCAGGGTTCGATAATTTGACCACTGGAGTTGTACCACCCCTTAGAATAATGTGTCTAATGTGGAAAAAAGCAGAGGGTCAAGAGAGTCTGCTCTATAGTAATTCAACACCGCACTGCTGTAGTTACGCCTGCGCCTGCCAGCTTCAGATCAAATCTGACCCTGCCTGAAAAGGTCTGCGTGGCGCGGGTTATGATTGCATAAAGTGTTGACACTTGGGTGGATTTTCTGAAGCAGATGAGGAAGTGCACTGCAGAGGTCTACCAAATTGTCTGTCACCAACAGAAATTCAATCCTGACTCTATATCTATTGTAACTCTATTGTGACTCTATATCTTATGACTCGCTTTTGAACCATTTCGGTCTCCCATCACTTGCTGCACGCAGGCTTCAGTTCGATCTCATTTTCCTAAAAAGTATCTTTTCAGGTAAGATTCACTCCATCGACCTACTAAATTGTTTCCCCTTGCATATCCCATCCCGGCTCACTCGCTCCTTTCGACTCTTCGCTGAGCGCCGCGGCCGTGTCAGCATTGTCAACGGGGGGATTTTCTGTAGGGTGCCGAGAAGCATGAACACATTTCTACCCGCTTCCGGGGCCGACTTCTTTTGTGATGATTTTAATACTTTCAAGACATGTGTGGTTAGATTCGTAAATGCTCGGTAGGAACTGCACTATCAGCTCTTATCTGTTTTTTATGTTTTTGTGTTTTTATATTTATATATTTTACCTTTTACAGTTTTTAGGAAGTACACTGTCTCGATTCTTGTGATTTAGATAGCCTTTTTTAATGCTTTGACGACTTCGCCTGTGAGTGGATTTTATCTGTTGGCGATTATTTTGAATAAATAAATAAATAAATAAAATCCACATATCTGGTGCCAAACTCTTGAGGTATCAAGAGTATATTATTTTCCGGAAGTTTTGAATCCTTCTTAATCTTAAAAAGCGTATCGACAGCAAATGTCAACATCCCACTTTAAGATCAGCACAATCGTGCCTATTGTCACCAACTTAACTATCTTTTTGTTATCAACGTTGCTGGCGAGTTGGCAAATTTTCCTACCTCTGGCACACTGGTCACAAGTGTTCATCGCGCGATGAATACGTTATGGTAATCGGGCATCTGTTTTCCATTTGCCTCATCGTCTTACTACTTCATCATGGTTCTGAAGAAGCGTACTGACTCTGGTCGGTTAGGTGGTGCCAAGAGAATGAATGTCGAAAACGTCCCTAGTTTTTAATCATGCCTTATATAGACAAACGTACCAATTTTGGTTTACGTTTCTGGATAAGAACTTTTGTGAACGCCTAGGTGTCAGTCGACTTCAGTATGCTTAGCGTTAATGGAAAAGTTGATAAAGCCTCGCGCCGGTTTTTTCCGACGGTGCCAAAAAAACAGCAGGGCAAAGTGCCATCGTTCCTGGCACACCTTGTTTTTATTCTTTCAACTTTTCAGAACATGTAAAAATTTGGTTATCTCCGGTCAGGTCTCCAGGCTAAGCCAAATGACTTCACCTCCAAAAAGTTTTTAACCTCCCCGGCCATGCCCCTTCCGATACAAAACGACGAGGCGCAGCACCCGGTTGAGGCTCATCACTGCATCATTTTCCCATCATCCCTGAAATTTTACCCGGTCACCCAAGGTCGGTCACCAGACGAGTCAACAAGGTCACCTCACTCACTTTAGAGCTCTGTAAGAGCTACATTTAAAGTCAATCGATTTGAAACTTCCTACACTTCATGACCCTCCGGGTCTACAAGGTTATATCCGGGATTTTTGATTTCTGCCCTGAGGTCGTCACGCGACCCTCCATTGAAAGCATGGGAAAGCTATTTTGATATAAAAGCCACAAAATGATTGCAAATACTCAGACTGCTCGAACAACGTTTTTGACACCCTTTCACGATCCCAGGGGTCATATTTGCCCTTGATTTTCCAAGGTCATATAGTCACCGGTCAAAAAGTATTTTGACAATAACTTTGACCTAATTAGTGAGGGTGAAAAAACCATCGTTTTGTCTTGTACTGGCTTTCATTTGATATACGGCAGTACTTTTACCTTTCTACTGGTCATATTGGTCACAGGTGACCTCTGGCGGTAAACCACTGGGGGAGGTTTTACGTTCCACATGGGAAAAGTACAGGCAATTTGTATAATGTACTTTACCGGCCTCATAGTCTATAACATAGAGTTATGCCCGTTTGTTAATCATTGCATATTTGAGTGAAATAGCCGATCTTGACCTAATTTGACCTCTGAGGTCAAACCATTACCTCACTAAAATGGAAGTAATTCCTAACACCGAGTTTATTGCACTTCGATTTGCCTACGCCCATATTTGGGGGGCATCCCCTGGGGTCGTTAAGCGGCACTAGTGAAAACGGGTTTAATCCATTGATTTCATATTTATGTCACATACTAAACCTGTATCAGCACCACAAGTTGTGGCGACATACATCTTTGAAATCAATGACCTAGGGACAGGTACATTGCATCCTTCATGCCCTTTCTATCCGAAATGCATAGGTGAAACGAGAATTGACTGACCAATGGCTCTATTTCCGTAGAGTTGACTGGGAACAACTTTTTTATTCTAAAAATCTTAGTGTCTTAGGCCACTCCCAGGGTCAAGACAAAAATAATACGGAGCCGAAGAATCAAACATTTTCACCCTCATACTATTTTAGTTTAAATGTTCTAAGTGCGTGTGCGATTTTGTCGGTGTGTGTGTGTGTGTGTGTGTGTGTGTGTGTGTGTGTGTGTGTGTGTGTGTGTGTGTGTGTGTGTGTGTGTGTGTGTGTGTGTGTGTGTGTGTGTGTGTGTGTGTGTGTGTGTGTGTGTGTGTGTGTGTGTGTGTGTGTGTGTGTGTGTGTTTTTACCGGTACTTAATCCCTGTCCTTATCCTTACTCTACCTAAGGGCTGTGAGCGCATGCACCTGTAGCTGCAGCGACCCCTCCAGGTAGAACGCCATCCTCTTTATCCTCACCTTTCCTCATCCTTACCGTCTCCTTCCATAGTTTATAATCACTTCATACTCATCACGACATCACTTTAAAAGCCACCTCAGGAGTGTGAAAGTGTGAGTAATACATAAGACATGCACATATTCCCTGAGCAAGGAGCAATCTCGCTCCCGAGAAATCCCTCCAACAGTGAAAGAGTTGGTGATGCCATATAACTTTGGAAATTGGTGCGTCAATAAACCTCCAATATTAATATTACAGCGTCATGCTGCAAGTTTGCCATGTGACTTCTGAAAGGTCATCTGCAGAGGTCAGGAAAGGTCCGATCCTGCTGATATAGCTTGGGGAAAATCTTGAGGAGCGGGGTGCCGATAAGTATGCTATTTTTCTTGCTGCAATATTTATAATCTTCTTACATGTGAGCATTTTCACTTAGGGTGTTTTAATTTGTTGGTTGTCCTAAATTTACAGTTTTGTCTGTTGAACTTATGACTTGTGGATTATTTTATCATTAGACGCTCAGTTCAGTTCTTTCAGCGACAGGGAATGAACGTGTATTCCGTGCTCTTAAATATCAAAACACTCCTGTTCTAATTCAAAATCAGGAATGACATCATACTGGTGAATGATACATTCTTTTGGCTACATTATGTGCTAATTTTCATTCACCTCGACCGTCTCTGGTGCAAGCTAGAAGGAGATACAAAAAGAAGTAAATCATCCTTTTTGGGCCTACTACCGTCTTTTCGTCGCTTATCTTTTTCCTTGATTTTTTGTTGCGTTTCACGTGTTTTTGTGAGCTCCTTCAAGAAACAAAAAGCTTCTACGGCGGGAACATTGACATATTTCAGGATAGCTAATTTTGGAGAACAAGAAGAACACAAGTTTTGTGAAAGAGAACATCCGCATTGGTGGTTAAAGAAAAGAAAAAAAACGCAACAATTGAGCAGCAATGAAACATGTAGATCAACGCTGTCACAGATAAAATAGAGCAGAAGAACGAAATTTATCAGATCGAAGATAAAACAAATACGAAGCCGAAGAATCAAATATTTTCACCCTTATATTGTTTGAGTTTAAATGTTCGTAGTGTGTGTGCGATTGTGTGTGCGTGTTTTTTTTAACCGGTACCTAATCCTTGTCCTTACCTGGAGGCTGTGAGCCCATGCGCCTGTGACTGCAGCGACCCCTCCAGGTAGAATCCGATCCCTTTGTCCTCACCTTTCCTAATCCCAGGGCTCAAAAAAACAGTTCGGTGGTCGCCGACCAAGTAAAAAATATCGACTGCTGGTTGTCCGAATCAATATTCCTCCACATATAAATTATTCATTAAGAATGCAGAATACTGATTTACTACACAGCCTGCAGAGTAAAACAAGCGCTGTGAAGCGGTCTGTATGGTACACAAATCAAACATACATCATACATGAAACTTCCAACCAGACATATCATGGTATCATGCAAGTTGAAATTCTAAAACGTTGTTAAAAATGAACACTACGGCGCAGACAATCACTGGCTTAGCGACTACCTAAAAAACCACTAACAACAAGTAAAAACTAAATCTCGTAACTATGCACATTCAACACCTGGAATTCCCAAGAATACAAATTTGTCAAAACCTCTTCCAAATTATGTAGGCGTATTCTAAGTCGGAAGTATGTCTTGTTTTATGTTTTCTATATTTGCAAACGATATAAACCTCTACATTGAAAAATCTACAAAAGTTTAATTATGTGACGCTTCTCCTGTTTGAGGATGTTCTGAAATATACATACATACATACATCCTTATTACAGTTCATCATCTCGGAATGAGAATATTAAGCACACATTTTGTAAACCAAGAGACAAGGTTTTGCTTTGTACAACGCAACCATGGTCTCACACCTATCTATTTTCGTAATCATGGGAAAGGTAGCACACAACAAATGTTATAAAGGGATAATCTGATTACCAAAAGGAACACATTACTGACGGTCACGTGGCTAAATATTGCTCATTTCCATACTTAGATGTCTCTCCTATGTTTTAGGGCTGTTGTCTTCGTTTAAGTTTTAGCCAGCCCTGAAAATTTGTGCATTTGCAAATGTTTCGGTTGAGTCTAGGTGGTTTTTGAAGGTGTATGTGCTTTGTTTCTTTAATTCTATGTTGAGTTGAGTGCGTATCGAACGCGAGTGCTTCTGTGTTTTATCAGTCGATGGTGTGTTCAGTGGTTATGGCGTGTTCTATTGTGGCTTATATTTGTTCGCTCATGGTATGTTGTGAGATAATTAATGTGCTTTTCCTCCATTTTTCAAATAACATCCGCTTTCCCATACATAAACTTGGGAACAGTTTCAGCTATTCATTTTTAAACAACTATGTGATTTTTCCCTTTGGTATAGCATCCTAAGGATAGAAGAGCTTAACAGCAAACGTCGAGAATGAATACACCAATAACATTTGCATTTACAACGACAAATTCGGAAGACAAGTCATGGTACTCCAATATTCCGAGGAAATTGCACAAGCCACGAAGCAAGTTAACAGCAATTTAAAAATCAAGACCTGCAAGCCCCAACTAGCCCTGAAAAATGTTTATCCTTTCCTTGGATTCAAAACGAAAAGAATAAAAAACCAGCGTCGTTTACAAGATGAGGTGCCAGGATTATTCATAAGTTTATGTATGAGAAATCAGACGAAATTTGAAAGACAGGAAGAAAGAACTCATTCGTTATCTCTCACAACATGAACGAACAAATAGAAACCACCACAGAATACGCCATAGACACCGGACACACCATATACCGACAAAACATAGAAGTACTCACGTTTGAAACCTGCACAACTCAACCCAGAATTGAAGAAGCAAAATACATAAAACTTCAAACGTCATTTAAACTCAACCGAGCCATCTGCAAATACACAAATTTTCCAGGTTGGCTAAAACATATACGAAAACAACAGCCCTAAAACGTAAAAGAGAAATCTAAATACGGAAACAAACAATATTTAGTCACGTGACCGTCAATAATTTAGCTGCAATATAACCTTACGCATTTGGTAACCATTTTCTCGCTTGTCACTTTCACTCTAGTACTTTTCGCCTGATGATGCATGTGGAAAGGTGTGAAACCATGACCGCGTTTTTCAAAGCAAAATATTTTTTCCTGATTTAATGAAGTTGTGTGTGTTGTTGAATGTGTACTTCATATATGCATTTTATCTTCGGTAAATGTAAGATCGCGGACACTTCTCCTGTTTGTGGCGGGCGATGACCTTACCCTCCAGAGTCTGGCCTAATGATGCTCGCACAAAATTATCCAACTCAGGATACCTCTTAAGTACATCACTGATCAGTCCATCAGACTGAGGCACGCTTGGCCCGTTCCACCGCACTATCAGTTCTTTCTCGGCGTTCTTGTGGTCAAGCACACGGTTGGAACTAGAACCGTACACGGCCTTTATGGTACTAGCCATACTTTCTACCACGCTTTCGGCTGGGCATACTAGCCACAACCTCACCGCAAGCTGTAGGTACGGGGCGATCCTGGGGTCTTTCATGAGATAAAGCTTTTTTATGAGCTTCTGGTTGCATGCTGACTCCGTCTCTTTAAGGACGTCATAGGTCAGCCTGATGGCACCGCTTGGGATCTCGCTTTTTGGTAGGATCTGCGCGCGCTGCAGGCGGTCTAGCGCGAGTTCTACTTCCTTAGTGACACTGGAAGTGGGCGATTTCTGCATCCGCTGAAGATCAGCAGCCATTCGTACATCGTACATGTACTCCTTTACCTTGAGGTTGTGGGACCCACGCGTGTCACCTCTGGCGTCTACGCCGTCCTCCCGACTGCTGCAGTGCAGCTCCAGAGCCTTGGTGAAGTTCGATATCTCCTTTATCTGAAGCAGGTGAAATTGGTCACTTGCAATGATGTCTAATATAAAACTAGGGGAAAGGCCAAGGACAGCACTGCCGTCCAAAGGAAAACAAGCAACTCCAATGTATCGGCAATGAGAGATGCTCTTCTTCCTTTAAACGGCGAGCAGATAAGTCATTTACATAAGGAACGATATAAAGCAATCAGAATATAGTTAACAAAAAATTGTTCGGCTTGTAACGTTTCGATCTACCAGAACGATGACAAAGTATCATCAGAAACAAATCAGCATATTACACACCTGCTGCATCGATAGTTGTGCAGAGTACTTGGAGAGGTTTGGCCAGCGACTGGCCATTTCCTCTGGGTCTCCCTCATCCAGAGCATCCAAGATGGCGTGCCCTTCCAGGCGGATGGTGCCGTCCCGGCGCTCGGGAGCCGGCAGACACGCCCTTTTCAATCGCAGGTTGTTAACCATCTGTTGGTAGGCGCCTTTACGCTCCCAAGGTAAGAGCTGCAGGTTCTGCAGCGACTTGCTGGCATGTGCCAAAACCATATACAGGTCCGTCAAGGCTGCCAGACGCGCCCGAAACACAGCATCTGTAAAATACATATAATGCCACGATTACAAATGTTTTCAAAATAAGCAACAGGCATACAAATAACGCCTAAACGAACTTAGTCTAGTACCAAAAATGAGGAAATTGAAGAGTTGCAAGAAAGGAAAATGGAAAACAACCGTGTATTGAGTAAAAATTCACCGACGTTAGAAAAACGGAGTCTAGCTTCTTAAAAATACAAACTTTCTATTATGATCAAGATACCAAAGCAAGATGCTCATTTCAAATTTAATTCCCCAGTTAGCACGCATTAAGTACCTTTCAAAAGTTTCAGATCCGCTTCTTTGTCGATCTGCTCCTGGTGAGCTGGCCGACTCCTCTTCGATGCGTTTCCCTTCTCCAGCTGTGCTTCCAACGCAGAGATCAGGATGGGAATGTTGGCAACAAATGCCTGGATCACATTCGCTGCATATGGAGCGAACCGCGTCTCCGACCATAGAAGAAGGCCGCGACCTTCCTGGTCCAGATCACCGCTGGCAGCCAAGAAAACTTCGCGGCCCTTGCCATAGGAGAACCGCTTGACGATGCGGGTGATTGACTCTATCACACAATGTACCCACGCACATTGGGCTTCTTTTCTGGCGCTCGTCTCCGCCAGATCCAGCAGGTGCGCTCCATCCCATAGGCATGGTACGCATGCCACTTCCGATCGTGCCGCATAATCCGAGTGGGTAGCTACGAGTTTTGACAGGAACTTGGCAGGCACACCAGTAGAATGGTATTGCCCATCTGTGCAAATAGCAGCAAGCTTGGTCGCGTCTCTTATTCCAATTCTTCTGACCGTATTCAGCCACTCTTGGGCCATTGAGTCGCCATCGTGCTCCAATACCACTAGAGCACCAATCACGAAGATCTGGATCAGCTCATTATGAGGAGCATCAAGCACCAAGCTGATGATACCAGTGATATCCACAGTTCGGTGACTCACAGTCACCTTGTCGGCGACGAGTGCGACGCAGGGCGTTTCGAGCACATGGCGCTCCACTGTGTCTAAAACTACGGTAGAGAACGCATCTCTGAAACGCTGCATCTGTGTGGCAGAATGGCAGAGGTTGCCCAAGTTTGAGCCGGTCATGTCAAAGAGCACAACAGTTTTTTCGTACATGACATGAGGCATGGAATGTTTCATGACGTGGTAAGCCACGCGTAAAGCGTTGGTACATGCTCTTTGTGAGCTCTTTTCTTTTTCTGCAGCGCGTTCAGCTGCCTCTGCGGCTCCCTCTTTCGCTCGTGCATGCTTTTTCCCCAAAACATGATTTTTAACGTTGTCCTTCAGGTGACTGAACTCCCGTGGTATGGCAGAGGGGCGGGGAAATGAGGAGCCCGTCGCAAAGTCATAATGGAAAACTCCTGGTCTCACGGGTTTGCCAGGGTCCATGTCAGCATCAGGACTGAAGTTTGGAAGGCATACCTTGCACACTAAAATCCCATGGACTGGTTCTGCCACTATCTCGTGTGCCACTGCATCGAGAAGTGAGTCCATATCCCGTGAGCCAGCAATGTGGAGCGACGTTCCTTTCACACTGCTTACGTCTTCCCTAGCCGCGGGTCCCCTGACTGCCTGCTTTACTTCAATTAAAATCTCCTCGAGGCGGGCAATCCTAGCCTCTAATGCTGTCTTAGAAGGCACAACAGCATCGCGCACTGGTTTCAGATCAGCTGCGCCACCATCTGTAAGTAATGGAAGCAGTGAATAATCGTGGAAAGCGTAGTTACCTCCACCAAAAAACGACACCAGAAATGCACACTTTGGCGAGACACTGGATGACTTAGATGCCAGAGATAGCTTTCCCATCCCATTATTAGATGGTTAAATGAATAGTCTGTCTCATGGGATATTTTGACAACAAATCATGATGATGAGAGTTTTAGGGCACTGTAGCTGCAGAGGCTTTATACATGTCGGACAAAAAATCAATATGACACAAAGCTGCCCTAATTATCAGGAGTAGTTGCCTCATCAAGACCGCTCATGTCTGAAAATATACAAAGCTTGTGCCAGATACAACACTGAAGTAGTTGCTGACCATGACATCGAAAGACGAGCATACACAAATCAGGACTTTCATCATGAGAATAAAATGAAATCGCATTTAAGGACCAACCACAAAAGACAGGAATTCCTCTGGTCAACATAGCACTTATTCACCCTTACTGAGTATCATAACCAGTGCTGTCCACGCGGCATAAATAGGCGGGCTGCTATCACTATTCCGCAATCGAGATTTGCTGGTCCGCGATTGCGGAATATTTTAAATTGTGCACAAATATTCTACGATCGACAATCGATAGACAAGACGCCCGTCGAAATCATAAAACATCAGCCCACAATATTCATGAACTTATAAATGCTAAGATGCCAATGACTGAGGGTCTGAGAATGGGGGGCGTTTAAACGCCATCTCTTGAACTTGGCTTCTGGGCATTTTCCTTTCCCGACTTAAGTTTTTAAAAAGCCTACTGAAACATTTTTTCAGGCTATTACAATCCAGTTGTAAATATGACCATAGGCTTAGGAACAGGGTGGTCAGAGGACCATATGCAGCCTCGCCCTGGTTAGGTGGAAGTGTTGAGTTTCAGGTGTATTGTGTTAAAGTTGTCTCAAAGGCCACCGCCGGTAAATGATGTTTGTTGTGATTCTGACATGCATGAAAATAAGATATCACTTGTTTAGTCAACATTTTGAAATGTGGTCTAAAAACCGCGGAATTGAAGGTTAAAAATCGGTTCGTTATCGCGATCGCGGAAGACATGAAATTAGGTATAAATTTCGCAATGAATTTTGTATTGTCTATTATCACGGAATCACAGCCTAAAAAGTTGCAATGAACAGCAGTAGTCACAATTAGCTCACATATTATTTCTAGTCACATCTCTGAAGCAGGAATATGTACATACCTGAAGCCTCCTCCATCTGAAGAGGTCTACTCTGATAACCTTCAGTTCCAGCAGATGTTCTGGAGACTGTTGCATGATGACTGCTCTGCTCAGGAGTCTGCAGAAGACCTGGAGAAGAATATTGACCTTATAAGACACTTACTTTTACTTTCCTATCACGCTCCCTAATCATAAATTCATAATTTATACAGACAAAACAATTTTCTTGGCTCATGCCAACATTAAACCATTTTCACCAAATCATTAACAGGTACACACATAATACAGTGCACTCCCACCATTTTTCAGCCATTCCTTTCCCATCTCCTTCCATAGTTTGTAATCACTTCATACTCATCACAACAACACTTTAAAAGCCACCTCAATTGTGTGGAAGTGTTAGTAATACATGATGATGATGATAGATCTTAAATATAAACCTTGACAGTTACCATAGCGAAGTTATTTGTTAAGAGGCAATTGTTCAAACCTTTAAGTAGCCATCAACCTTCAAATAAAATAATAAATATGATCAACATAATACATCTTTGCCTTCATAAAACATTAAGACTTGCTTGCACACTTTCCTAATCAAATCTTTGAAGCAGGAATATGTATATACCTGAAGACTCCTCCATCTGAAGATGTCCGCTCTGACAACCCTCAGTTCCAGCAGATGTTCTGGAGGCTGTTGCATGATGACTGCTCTGCTCAGGAGTCTGCAGAAGACCTGGAGAAGAATATTGACCTTAAAGACACTTCTAATTTCCTATCACAATCCTTTACCATGAACTTGTTTGTTTGCATCCAAACCAGCTCACTTCAGACAATTATAATGTTATACCATTTTACCAAATTATTAACAGGTACACACAAATAACAGTCCACTGCCAGTATTCTTTGGTCATCTTTTCCTATACAGATTAAATGTTAAGCTTGACAGTCATCATAGGTATGAAACCTTTTTGTTTAAATAATCATTCAAAATAACATCATTGTGGAGCTGACATCATTATCACAAACAATTAAATACAAATGGATATGAGAGCTAACAAAGGTACAGCTAGCTTCTTTAAAAAATTCAATTGGCAAATTGATGGCATTACATTACAGAATTACACTAAATACATCAAGGAATGGTGTGCCAGAAATCAAATACATATCAGGCTTTTATAACATTTGCCACAAAATCAAGAACATCAAACATGGAAAAGGCTCTTGAAATATTTGCCAAAATAATTCCCCTGGGACACAGCTGCTATTAAATTCATAATCAAAAGTAATTTCTCTTGAAAAGGATATTTTTTATTAGACTGGGCTCAGAGTAGAGATCCGGGGGGGGTTGGGGGTCAGGACCCCCTAGATTTTGGATCTCCCATAGACTTTGCATAGGGCTTGTATTGCATGCCAGTGGTAACCCACCTGGAACCCCCTGGATCCAGAGGAGATCTTCAGCCCTCACTAAGGTAAACAATTAATTTCTAATAAACAGTGGTCATTTTTTACTTACCTAGGCCTCCCCCAGATATAGGTATGGATATTCTGTGGCTGACCTAGGTGACCAGCATTATAGCCTCATTCCAAGCTTCTAGCCCCTGCAGCCATGTGTGTAAAACATGTCTCCCCAGTGCCCACTTGACATAAAAACTAATAATAATAACTAAAAATACATAAAAACTTATTTGTTCACCCATTTAATCATCAATTTCACTTAAAACTACAGTCACTTTTCAAATGGAGCTTTTTTACACACAACTAAACAATTTTTTAATATAAACTGTTCAAAAGTATTGTTATCAATATTTTAAATACATTTGGCATTAAACACAAACAGTTGGGACAAGGGTTTGAATAACGGCTTTTATTCACACTCATTATCCTAAATACTTTTGGAATTTACCAATTACTGAACATATTTCTAAAATGAATTTCGCCCTCAGCACCCTAGCAAAAACCAACCCAGTTTTGGGACACTGATGGTAATGCTAACATGGATTTGGAAGTGTGATTGACAATGTATTTGATATCTACCTAATTTTGCAAATTTAGTACTCTCTGTTCATAAAATAACTTTGCAATTTTGGATAGGACATCAGTTCAGCTGTGGCTGAAAATTTATTCTCGATCCAGGGGTCCCTTGGGAGGATTAATGCTGGCATAACAATACAAGCCCTATACAAACACTATGGGAGACCCAAAATCCAGCAGGTCCTGACCCCCAACACCCCAGATATCTACCCATGATTTCAGCTGCCTGAAACCCCTCATCTTTCAGCTTCATTTTGGAGCAGGGAAAAAGAGGAACATCAGGGGCTCGTAATTGTTAATACCTAGTTGCAGCAGAATTGGAAAAACATCCAAATTCAAGAACTCCATTGTTTGAATAGATAGGTACCTCTCTCCACTAGGTAGAGCACAAATATGTTAGGGTACATCTTACAATAAAATTCACTCCTCACCTGTCCGGTTGGGTACTGTCCAATCAAAACGTTGTCCTGGTCCAAACTGGCTCTCAGGGAAGATTTTTAGCACTGCTTTCCCAGGATGTTGGGTCTTGGAATGTTTGTAGATGCTTTGCTCAGTTCCATTCCAGCCACAATGTCCACACTTGCACTGTCTTCTCACCCTTTTAAAAGGGCGCGAGCCAGAAAAAGTCCTCTCCGGTATGCGATGCATCACTGCCGACCCGCGATATCTACACGCACAAGTATCCTGACACGCACATTCCTCAATCACCGTTCAGCGGGTATGTATGGCCTTGGTTCAGCGTCTCCAGGCGTCAATATATCAAATTTGAATTCTGATGGGATTTCCCTGGCGGCAAGAGTTAGCACTTCACCCGTCTCCGGGGCCATCGGCGCCTTCCGACAACCACCCAAGTTACCCAAACGCAGCATTTGACAATAACGAAACGTTTTTTCTTCAACTTAGAATGTTTCATCAAACTTGCCTCACTGAAAATATGAACAAGATATGTGGAACAACAAAAAGAATAAATAACATCAGTTCTGATCATATCATAGCTCTCTTTTGATTTATTGCTTTCAGTAATGTTACGTAATTTTTGTGCGAATTGGTTGTCAACTGCAGATCTGCACCGATAACTCCTGGGCAACCAAATTGGGTATGGCAGCGTCTCGCAGGCGGAACAGAATTGGTGACGTATGTACCAGGTCTGAAGTATGGCGTTTTTAGTACCAAAAACAGATGTACAAGAAATGAAGAAATGAGAGATGTGAGCAACAGAAGAGACCTAGAACGCCTTATAAAAAGCCCTTAACTAACTAACTAACAGAAGAGACCATAGCGCAAAAGCCGATGTTTTTGAACAGATCTGTTCTGACATGTGCCATCTGAGAATTTATCTTCCAGCAGAGGTTGATTTGGTCGCCTCGACAAGCAACGACAGGGTTTTGTGGGTCGCCGGTGAGGACGGTAGGACGGAGCTTTTTTTGAGCCCTGCCTAATCCTTACCATCTCCATCCATAGTTTATATTCACTTCATACTCTTCACGGCAATACTTTAACACGCGCATTGACGGGGGTCTGAGCCACCTTCGCATTGACGGGGGGGGCGGGTACCGGCACTGAGCAAAATAAGAGACAGTCAAAACCATTGATGAGTTGGACACGATGGTCTAGAATTTTAGAGGGAAATCAACATGTGAAAACGTTTTTTGCACTTTACCTTATTGTGTGTGTGGGACAAATCTACGAATAAGCATATATATCCGAAAAAACAACTGGATACAACGTCACAAATACTTCAAAGCCATGAAAAGTTCTTCCAAGGGCTACTTTACCGCTGCAGCAAATGTTAAAGCGCATGGAATGTTTAGGATTTCGATAGAACGAATACTGGAGGTGGCCCTCGGATGGCTTCCAGCCTAGGAGCTGGAAAACTTTATTGGATATTTTTTTGTGAGAATTGATGCGCGTGTCGTTTGGTGGCACTCTTGACCCACCCTGGTGGGCCTCCGAGCCACCTTTCGCCCCGGTGGGAGGGGGTTTCAAACAATCCGCCTCGAATTTGGCACCTATGCAGGATAACGAATAGAAGTGGACGATTTTGGACAGCGCATAAAAGTCATTACGAGACTACATTGGTCTCTTTTGGGTACAGGTAAAGATTAACACGCGCATTGACGGGGGTCTGAGCCACCCTCGCATTGACGGGGGGCGGGTACCCGCCCCCTAAAATCTCGAGACACACGGTAGGTAGCGAAAAACGGTAAACGGCGTTGGGCTGCCCATCCACTTCTCCATCGAACACATTTGAACCATTTTTTTGTCAGGTCACATTTAAGGTCACGAGAGGTCAAAACATGCCCGTCATAGGGATAACATGTAAATTCAGTTTTTCAGCCGTTACATATGAACAAGTAAAGATAGAGCAAAACGACTTGAACTGTACGAATCCTCTTAGCAAGCCGAATCGAATGATATATAATTTGACCTTGCTAGGTCAAATCAAGGATTTGACCTGACCTGAGGTCAGGTCATGGTCAAATTATATAAAATGCATATCATTAGAACCGCAAAGCCAACGCAAGTCTAATGCAGCTAAAATAAGCGCTCTATCACTATTTGTTACTGAGTTATACAGTAAAAACCATTTTTTCCATGTATTTCCAATGGAGAGGTCATGCCTCGTACCTGACCTTAGGTCATCGATATCAAAAATACCGGAACATATTTTAGAAAACTCGGTGGGACCATTATGTGATATGAGTTCAATCGGATAAGTTCACCCTGCTTCGACTTATGTTATCTTAAACTTTTTTTGAGGTCGGGTCACTTGATCTGTACTGGTGACCTGACCTTGGATGACCTAACCTTAAAATTTTTACAGAAGTTGTAAAAATGATGAGGGAAAAGGTATGCCAAGTACGGCGGCGCTATGCGCCGCCGTTTTTCTGTTCTCTCCGAAAAACCCGAGGGGGGCGGGTACCCACCCCCTCCGTCAATGCTCGTGTTAAAAGCCACCTCACTCGTGTGGAAGTGTGAGTAATACATGGTTAATGATTAAATGGGCTGTTGATTGTGGCGTTCTTATTCTGATTCTTTTTAGCACAAATTAAAATGTTGAACTTTTGAACCGTGGACCTGTTTTCCTCCGTAGTCCGTCTGTTTCATGATGCTAACTGTCGCTAGCACTGACGGAAAGCTGTTTCCGGGTGCTCTGAACGAATCACTAGCCGGGGGAGATTCGGGGGCATCGAGCTGGAAAAATCTGGAGCCTACTGTTCGAACCACAGTGGACGCGCGGCTCAGTGGTACGGCACATGCCTTCTGAGCACCAGGTCCCGGGTCCATGTCCAGGTAGAGCCTCTAAATAAGCTGATCTGATCTCCGATATCCCTCCCAACAGAATGAGTGTTGGCGACGCCGTCGCGTCGTTAAACTTCAACAATTACTATTCGTTTGCACGCGGGAGCAGGCGATCGGGACGGCTGGTAAACTGATGATCGCATTTCATATTATTATAGATCGCAATTTAAAATAAAGAGGGTGCACCGGGCCCGTCAACATAGCGATGATTGCATACGTCGTGGATTTGAAGTTTGTGGTGAAGAAGCCCTAAGATTTAGAGCAGAATGGTGGGGGCGCGCCACGAGGGCTCACGATTGATTGAGATTGCTGGAGTGTTCGGGGATAATCATCGGTGTTTTTATTGCATGTTTTTTTCGTACTATGGTTTTATTATCTTAATACTAACGAGATGACAAGGGGCAATACAGGCATAGGTACCTCCTCTAGCTAAATGTTACCTAGCCAAGAAAGAGCCGATTAACCCTCGCCCCACCGGGTGCCATCGTTGGCCCTCCTAAGGTTTTTTCGAGATAGCAGACAAACGACGAAACGCAGCACCGCGCTTGAGGGCTCTATCTCTCACCTCATCATTTTCCCACCATCCCTGAAAATTTTTATCCCGGGTCACCCAAGGTCAGGTCACCAGCTGAGGTCAACCAAGGTCACCTCACTTCAACTTTGAAGCTCTATAAGAGCTACATTTCTTAGTCGATCGATTTGGAACTTGCTACACTTTATGACCCTTCCAGGGTCTACAACGTGTATATCCGGGATTTTTCGATTTCGTGACCTGAGGTCAGGTCACGAGGCGACCTCTCCCATTGGAAAAGCATGGGAAAAGCTGTCTCATGATCTAAAAGCCACAAAAATGGTTGCAAATACTCAGACTGCTCAGAACAGCGTTTTTGGACACCCTTTCACGGATCCCAGGGGTCATATTTGCCCTTTAACTTTTCCAATGTCATCCAAGGTCACCAGGGATCAAAAACAGTATTTTGACAATAACTTTTGACCTAATTAAGCTAGATTGTTGAATCAAATACCATCGTGTTTGTCTTGTCACTGACTTTCATTTGATATACGACAAGGTCTCACTTTATGACCTTTCGTGACCTCAGGTCATATTAGGTCACGAGGTGACCTCTGGAGGTCAAACCACTGGCGAGAGGTCTTTACATTCCACATAGCAGGAAAAGGTCTAGCAATTTCCTATCAAATGTACTTAACCAGATCTCAATAGCTTTAATGGCATAGAAGTTATACCCAGTTTTCTTAAGCATTGCATATTTGAGTGAAAATAGCCTATCGTGACCTTTCTTGACCTCTGGAGGTCAAACCATTGACCTGAGCGCTTAAGCATGCAAGTAATTTCGTACTGAATTTACGCGAGCTTTCTAATGCACTTTGCAGATTTGCGCTAACCCCCATATTTTCGGAGTTAGAGGGGGGCCATCGATGGCCCCCGGTGGGGTGAAGGTGCCGCCGGACCCCCGGTGGGGTGCGGGATAACCTAGGCCCCATGGCCATAATGCGATCCGAATCGGATTTCCGATGAAGTCCTTTAAGTACTATTTCCCCAGCAATATAGCACGGACCGTGCCAAAGTGCTTGGAAATAGCACTTGATGAACTCGACTACTCGAGGATGCATCCTGATCAGTGGTCCGATCCATATTACATTCTAACTGTGGAAACTATAGTTTCCAGCAGATGTGACAGCAGATGGATATGGACTAATAAGTCAATATCCACTGCTCAATATCCAGTATAAGACTTATAAGTCAATATCCATCTGCTGTCACTTAAACTTGGAATACTTAACAGATAATTATGGGGGAAGTTGTCGATCCTCGTTATTCTTCTGACAAGGAAGTTTCCCCTCTAGAAACAAAAACTCGGTTGACTTGGGATTTGTCTGCCTTTCCCGCAAACTGGTTTTAAATAGTTCCAGACATCTTCCAGTTTGGCTGAAGTCTGGAAACATGCATCAAAAGTGGGGCTTGGGTTCCCTCTGACCCTTCTTCTCCGAGACGGATCAGTATAGACTAGTCAATGCCCAATCCACAAAATGGGTGAGGAGGAAATGGTAAGCCTGATATGATTTTTTATTAAAATTTTGACTGTATCCCAATAAGGTAAGTATGCACTACTCCATATACCTACAAGCAAGACCCAAGTTTGAATTTTTAACTTAGATGTTTCGATGGAAATAGTTGTGGTAATTTTTACACAGATAATCTCATACTCTCAACAGGAAGTATGCAGTTCCTAAGTACCGCTCCGTGGGGAAACTGTGGTCAGAGTTCCCAATAATAGCTACGTTCCTAATAATGGAAACAATGACCCATAATTGGAAACGCTTCTTGCCAAAAATGAAAACACATCTGGCAGCACCTCCATGCTGTGATGGTATAGTATTACTGCATTTCTAGGGCTTTAATAAGTTAAAAACAATATCTGCTGAAAAACTGGTCAATTTACAAAGATTGCACCTTCCCGCGTTTATTCAACAGGCTTTATTCATCACTTACGCTAATTTTGTTGAAATTATGGCAATTAAGTACTTATAGAGCTTGGTTCCTAAGCTCACAGGAAAAGGCACACTTTTCTTGCTTAACACGCGCTTTGACGGGGGTCTGAGCCACCTTCGCATTGACGGGGGGGCGGGTACCCGCCCCCCCCAAGATCTCGAAAACCACGGTAGGTAGCGAAAAGTGGTAAACGGCGTTGGGCTGTCCATCCACTTCTCCATCAAAAATATTTAAACCATTTTTTCGCAGGTCACATTTAAGGTCACCAGAGGTCAAAACATGCCCGTCATAGGTATAACATGTAAATTCAGTTTTTCGACCATTACATCTGAACAAGTGAAAAATCGTTTCAATACACTTGGCTCCGTCAGTATTTTCCGATTGAGTGAGATTATTATATTTGCATAAATATTTTAGCTAGAGTTCAAAGATGGACATCTCCTTTGAAGTAGAATGCCTCCCCCGAATTGAGTGTGAATTGACCAGGCAGAAAGCGTCCCATGCAATTTTTTCTGGAAACCCAGGGGTCTTCTGAAAAAATTGTCGGGGGCCTTCCCATCATTGGGAACACAGCTATGATTTGGAGCTCTGACCACAGTTTCCCCCACTGCACTGTTATAGGTGACATGGGTTTGGGCCTTAGATGTGTCCGAGACGTTCACTCCAAGCTTCTGCACTCACAAGCAGATTTTCGCATTTTCTTTTATTTGTAATGTGATTATACGCATCACATAGGTTTTTGGGTAACAAAAAATTGACTGGCATATCAATATTGTTCTGAACTGTGCACAACAGGCTGTAAATTTCTCTGAGGAACAGTCATTTCATCTCGGGGTATCAATTGATCTGTGTTTTGGGGAGCCTAACTCTTTCTGACCGCCTGTCATTTGGGACTAATTACGCAGGTTTCCAGACTTCGTCAAAACTTCGCAGAAAATTTTGATATAGCTTTTATTTTGATACTATTACGTCCGGATTTGAAATGCAGATCAAACCATAAGAATTCCTACTATCGTAGGTCAGAAAGTGCCCTTGGCCTCACATTCAGATCCGGCCATTTTTACACTTCTACCTGGTGCGGTCATATCTGGTTATAACTTATTTTGCCGTAAGCAGAGAAATCGAATGATGCATACAGATTGATTCTAACTCAATACCCAGTCAGACGCTACGGCCAAAATACATTATCTAACCTGTCAAATTCCTTGACTTGTCATGACCTTACCGTTGACCCGAGCCAAAAAGTGTCCGATATAGCTTCTTCATCATTTCTTATGGGTTACCTAACGGCGTTTGCGTTTTTTCGCTATCCAGCATGAGAGCCGAGATCGAAGGGGCTGATCCCCCTTAATTGGGGCGAGCTTGAATCGGAAGCTCAGTGGAGCGGGTGATAATATTGGCTTTGGCTTGGAGACATCTCATGACCTTTGGTAGCCCACACTTAGGCTGTCCATCGTGACTAAATAAATGTCGAAGCAGGTATGTATTTTATGTGGAATAAATCTAATTTGACTCGATGTTTCAGTTACACAGAATATTCCTTTTTCGGATCACTGGGTCAAAGAGGCCGATGATTTGCATCTCTGAGAATCTACGTTCGCAGCTCTTACCGTCAACAAATGTGAGCTTATGCACTCCGCCATTTCGCTGAATCTGCCTAACACCGTGGCAAGCCTAACGTGTGCTTTTTGATTGACATCTTTAATGCCTCATTCATTCGGACTCGGGTACCGGCTCGTTAAATCAGTAAACCAGGCTTGCCTTAGCTCCCAGCACGTGCCATGCCACGTCTTAGGACCTTGATTACAGCAGATTCGTTAATTGGCATTCTTGTATTCGTGGTTGTCTTGCTTTCTCTTGTGCAGGACAGTTGTTTGGAAATTATTAGAGCAAGATATTTAATTTGTGAAACCCTTATGAAGAGCATGAGCTATGGCACAAAATGTGGCGGATAAAATTTAATAAATCCGTTCACAAATCGATCGTACGATCGCAATTGAACGTCATAAAAAATAAAGTGCTGAAGCTGTCCTTGAAATGGGAAGCTCTCGTGAGTACCTTGTCCTTCCCGGCTTACTTACTTACCTACTTATCCTTCTTGAATTTTGCATCGTGCCTTCATATACTGCCGCATAACCCTTTCCACAATCCACCGACATATTTTTTTTGATATTTTAATTTTTATGATGTTAGAAATTTAAACATAAATATTATTTTTGCTCATCGACTTGAGCTTGCCCCCTCTCTAGCCGACCTGCTGGATCTGCCCCTGTCCCATATCAGGTAAGAAGCCTGGGCGACGTCCTTACCTCTAAGCCAATCGTGCCTAGGCTGTCATAATGTTCAAGCGCCGCCACTGGTCAGCATATTGCCAAGATGATAAGGGACTCTGTGTCACTAACTAATGTTTCTGGCTGCGTTAGTTTGTCCGCCAGAGGATAAGGTTAAAAAAGTGGCCGAGCAACACCCACCTTCAAGGACATGGCATCATTTGAGATGGATGAAATCATGTTTTAGGTTTCAGCATAGTCAATTATAGAAACAGAGGGAGGATATCTTAGGGAAAAAAACATTGTGAAAAAAGTGTCAAACCCTGCTGTAAGGGACCAGCCATAAAATACGTAAATCATATTTTTTGAAACGTTGATCCCCTCCCCATGTAAAACTCTTTGACGCCCCTGTATATGGTGGTGCTTGATAACGCTATGGCTGACTCCCCCACCCCTCTTGGCGTCACGTTATTTTTCGACATTCCCCAAGGCATCTTTGATTTTCTTCGCTGGCCAGTGTGGGGAGTTGCCTGATCATATATAGGAAACTTGCCGGCCCACACTCTCAAATCGTGCCCCCTCCCTGGCAAAGACTTCTGTGTACGTTTGCCGATAGGCAATTTGACTGTTAGTTACCCAAGCTGCATCCTTTAATCAGAGATATAGTCTTGTGGATCGGTACCCGATCCTTGGAGTCCACCTTTCCGTGGCGATGTCCTTAACTCCTCAACAATCAATGTCTCTGCCTTTGCCTTATTGCATTGCAGTAAGAGTAGAGGGGTGACCTAAATGAAAAATTTGAGCGAAAGGAACCTAGCACCTGATTTTCTTATGCTATAACATATGAGAAATGCAGAAATGAAGTCGGTTTTCATGCTGCTTACAAATAAGGCCGGCGCCCAGCGAAATTACTTTTTGGTGTTTTGTGCCGCTGCCGTGGGGTAATCCATAAGACGAAGTTTAGGAAGATGAATAGTTGTTTCGCGCCCGTATGTACCTAAGAATATAAAATAAATCAAGATAATTTTCACTGAGGTTTACACGCGCATTGACGGGGGCGGGTACCCGCCCCCTCGGGTTTTTCGGAGACAGTAGAAAAACGGCGGCGCGTAGCGCCGCCGTATTTGGTACACCTTTTTCCTCATCATTTTTCAACTTCCGTGAAAATTTTAAGGTTAGGTCATCTCAAGTCAGGTCACCAGTACAGGTCAAGTGACCCGACCTAAAAAAAGTTTAAGATAGCATAAGTCGGAGCAGGGTGAACTTATCCGATTGAAACTATATCACATAATGACCCCACCGAGTTCTCTGAAATATGTTCCGGTATTTTTGATATCGATGACCTAAGGTCAGGTACTAGGCATGACCTCTCGATTGGAAATACATAGGAAAAATGGTTTTTACGGAATAACTCAGTAACGGATGGTGATAGAGCATTTATTTTAGCTGCATTAGACTCGCCAGGGCTTTGCGGTTCTAATGATATGCATTTTATATAATTTGACCCTGACCTGACCTCAGGTCAGGTCAAATCCTTGATTTGACCTAGCAAGGTCAAATTATATATGATTCGATTCGGCTTGCTAAGAGGATTCATATAGGTCAAGTTGTTTTGCTTTATCTGTACTTGTTCAGATGTCATGGCCGAAAAACTGGATTTACATGTTATCTCTATGACGGGCATATTTTGACCTCTCGTGACCTTAAATGTGACCTGACAAAAAAATGCTTCAAATATTTTCGATGGAGAAGTGGATGGGCAGCCCAACGCTGTTTACCGTTTTTCGCTACCTACCGTGGTTCTCGAGATCTTAGGGGGCGGGTACCCGCCTCCCCCGTCAATGCGAAGGTGGCTCAGACCCCCGTCAATGCGCGTGTTAAAAGGGGGTTTGGCACACTTCACAAATCACTTTTTTCATCAATATCTGAGTTCAAAAGCATACAAATCGTTTTGCCTGCAACTGAAAAATGTGTTGCCCTCTACGAGTATTTGTCTCTATTTACTGTGTTTGATGCACCATGTACCGTGTTCCGTGCTTGGTGCCGAATTTTACTCTCGCCATATGCGTGAGACAGAATAATAATCACTTTTGGGGCTTATCGACGCACCAACTGCCAGGGTCATATGGCGTCGCCAACTCTTTCCCTGTTGGAAAGGTTTCTCGGGAGCCAGCTTGCTGCTTGTTGAGGGAAACCGCTGGGCCTTGGACCCGGGTCGGCTAAATGTAAGCCAGCTACGCTGACCACTCTACTATTTTTTTCTCCCTGATGCTCTCAGGCCCATCAAAAGGGATCTTTACACCAACCAAGGAGGAAGCTGCAATGCTGGTTGTTGGGGAACTCAGTTATCACTGGTTATGGTATTATGTATACCTCACGACATACAAGAATAGCAAGACAGCTATTCTGAAGTTCTACAGCAAGTCTCGACCGCTGTTCTGCACCGAAAAAAATAGGCAGACTGAAAACATGGTGGATACACAAGGCCTATAATGATCTTGAAAATGGTTTCCATGTCCGATGGAACGATCCAGAAGCACGCAAACGACAGGAGGAAGAACATGACATGAAATAATCTGAAAACGATCGCAGTTTCTACGAAGACCAGACTTATGGGAAAAGATAGATGTTCTGCGATGCTTTTGTTGACAAGAAATGACAAAAGACTGACTAACGCATACAGCATGTGAATGATACAATAAGAAAAAAGAGAGCTGAGACAGCAAGTCACGTAAAACAAGTGATTGCAACGGCTGAACCCGAGGAGTTAGCAGAGGACGTCGACTTTTTGCGAGCTGAAGTTGAAGAACAGGATCAGAAAGAAAAGAGGCTTAATTTAGCGACCTAGGTTCCATGGCCAAACTGCTATCCTTGTCTGACTGCCAACCCACTCCATCCAGGGATTGTCAATCCACTCCATTCCCAGCTCTATAGCGCGTTCTGTGCTAAAGCACTGATGAAAAAGCACTTTAAGGAGCCAATGATTCCATTTAAAATCCTGATTGGCGATCCAATCTGGATTGTATTTTCCCATGGAAACTAAGCCACTGAGCGCTGATGACGAAAGGAGTCAAGATGATCTCCCAGGGAACTGGTGTCACGCGCGTCACTGCATTCAGAAGGGGCGTACGCACCGAATACGACCGAACCACATGATTTCTGAGCTGCACATGAGCTATCGGAAACACACTAATCGTCACCAAAGAGCTTTCTTACCGTCAAGTGGACGTTTTTAACGTTGATCTTTCCGATGAATACGAGGAAAAGGTCACGCTGGACACTGTCCCTCACAGAAAGAGAACATAGAGGTCGGGAAGGCAATGGAGGCGCAGGCACTGGATGAAATCGTTGTTAAAATAATAATGAAGAATGAACAGAAGTCAACTGTCACTTTCAAGAAGTCAACTGGAAGCTTTGTGGCGCATGGTGTGACGATCATAGAATGACAAGCACTATCCATTTCCAACCATGTTCATTGCAACGGAGACTTTGCAATCAGTCAAAGCTGAAGCTGACGCTGCTGAACATTCTCGGTGTCTGTGGAAGTGTGCCGGCTGACACTCTGTGAAGCAAGATCGACGTTGTCATCATGGGTGGATATCCCGGGGGAGGGGGTTGGGGGGTCAGGACCCCCCTGAATTTTGGGTCTCCCATAGGTTTTCTATAGGGCTTGTATTGCTGTGCCAGCGTCAACTTACCCAGAAGACCCCCCCCTGCATCAAGAAGAGATCTCCAGCCATGGTTGTCATGACAGACGCCACCAGCCACAACATCGAGGTGGAGAAAATGGTGGGAGAGGATCTGGGAAGCACACACACGCTCCCGGGCACCTGATGTGCCAAGTCCGTCCTGTCAACATGTTCAACACGCAGCTTCAGACACTCTGGAAGGAACTGGACGCTACCCTCAGCCTGAGCAAGATATTTGTGGTATTTTCCGTCTCGCCGTCTGACCAGCAGGTGTCCGCGGCGGAACAATGGATGGAAAAATTGATCGACAATTAACACGCGCATTGACGGGGGGGCGGGTACCCGCCCCATCGGGTTTTTCAGAGATAGCAGAAAAACGGCGGCGCGTGGCGACGCCGTACTTGGCATACTTTTTCCCTCATCATTTTTACAACTTCTGTGAAAATTTTAAGGTTAGTTCATCTCAGGTCAGGTCACCAGTACAGGTCAAGTGACCTGACCTAAAAAGAGTTTAAGATAGCATAAGTCGGAGCAGGGTGAACTTATCCGATTGAAAGTCTTATCACATAATGGCCCCACCGAGTTCTCTAAAATATGTTACGGTATTTTTTATATCGATGACCTAAGGTCAGGTACAAGGCATGACCTCTCCATTGGAAATACATATGAAAAATGGTTTTTACGGAATAACTCAGTAACGGATGGTGATAGAGCATTTATTTTAGGTGCATTAGACTCGCCAGGGCTTTGCGGTTCTAATGATATGCATTTTATATAATTTGACCCTGGCCTGACCTCAAGTCAGGTCAAATCCTTGATTTGACCTAGCAAGGTCAAATTGTATATCATTCGATGCGGCTTGCTGAGAGGATTCATATAGTTCAAGTCATTTTGCTCTATCTTTACTTGTTCAGATGAAATGACCGAAAAACTGAATTTACATGTTATCCCTATGACGGGCATATTTTGACCTCTCGTGACCTTAAATGTGACCTGACAAAAAATGGTTCAAATGTTTTCGATGGAGAAGTGGATGGGCAGCCCAACACCGTTTACCGTTTTTCGCTACCTACCGTGGTTCTCGAGAGCTTAGGGGGGCGGGTACCCGCCCCCGTCAATGCGAAGGTGGCTCAGACCCCCATCAATGCGCGTGTTAAGTTTGTGACCCATGCTTTTAACCAGAAAGTATGGATCAAGGCAGAGGACTTCGACGTTTTCATCGCACCGCTGAAAACTCCTGCAAAGCGCCTGCAAGCTGAAAGGTGCGCAGCCTCGTGTACATCTGCCTCGTCACGAACTGGCTGGACTGACTTGTTATTCAGTTCCTGAACACCCACACGCAGATCACTAACAGTCTAGATGGTATAGTAAGGAGTTGACTAAGTCTGGACTACCTCAGGGTAGTCTCTACCGTGGGTTTATCCCGGCCCCATTGAACCCTACCTCAGCCTCATGTCCTCCAGCGAAGGGACCTGAGGACAACCTGGCCGTGTCCTGAGCAAGTTGTACAAGAACCTCGCCAGCGTCAAGCGAGAACTCATGCTGGACCTCATCCGCCCTGCCTTTTTCATATATGCTGATCGGCTAGTATCCAGATAGCTCTAACTTATCCATAGATTTCCAGTGTTTCTACGAATCATCAATTTGAATAACATTCCCCGCTTCTTTCCACATAATAACGCCGGTCAGCTCGTGACCGAAAATAAATTGCCGAATAACGCAGCGCTGCTGTTCGATACCAACGAATGATTATCGGCCAATGGTATGAAAATCGGACCTCACACGTGTGACAATTGACAAAGGTGGCATTGGGAAAAACCAGTGACGGATAAAGGGTTCAGCTAGTGGGGCTCAAGCCCCCCCCTTCGCGAAAATGTCAGAGTGTTTATGGTAACTGCGTAGCCGGAGGCTGTTTGAGGTAATGGCGGGTGAGGCTCCGAGCCCACTAAATCCCCCTCCCCCATTCCCCAAATGAAGCTGTGGATCTTTCTCTGTGGAAAACGTACATCATTCGAACCATTCAAATGGTCACTTGTTACTTCCCAATCACAATTAGAACGAACATTTTGCTCTGCCTTCTTATTAAGCCAGTCACCTTTCCTATGTCCTTCCACCAATGTTATCCCAATGGAGACTTCAACGGCAGAAAAAGCAGCAGAACATGAAAACTTCAAATGGTCGGGCGCAGGCCTTATTTTTCACGCCCGGACGAACGGTTGATGCAATTCTACTAAGAATACATGCCTGCATAAGATTCAGAGGTCCTCGAAGGAAAAGTGGAAAAGGTCACCCCCCCCCCTAATTAAAGCCTCATCGACTCCCGGCGGGGGCAATCAGGAATGGATACTGCAGCTGGTGTCATGCGGAACAGTATGCCGCCTGCTAGAGCTGTGCGGGACAGTATATCTCCGGCCAGATGCCTGCGAAAAAACAGCATTCTCAGCTCACATTTTGAGCAGTAAATAAGGTTAAGGTATTATGGGCTGAGATTAGACAGAGTCTATTTGAATGCCCTTTTCATGGTAAGCACAAGAGTGTATTTAATTTTATATGAAATAAGCTTAAATAAACAAGTTTATCAAGGGCTTTGGGGTCCAGCAATACACCTGAGCGGAGGTGGTTTTGGCTGATCGTTCGGGGAGGGGACACAGGGCCCGAAATGCTGGAGAAAACATAATAAAATTTGGGGGTCATCCAGGGGCAGGTGTACCCCTCGATCCTCAGCGCCCCCTGAAATGGTCACGGTGCCCCCTGAGAGATTGATGGGCCCCCTAAAGCGTCGCTTCTAACCCCTTCCCTCAGGAGCGGGGGAGGAGCGCTCTTAGCCCTGCGAGAGGATTTGCCGCCCACTTGATAGGTTTTGAGTTCCAAAAGTGGCACCTCCCGGCAGGCGCGAACCCAGGATTTTTATTTGGGGGGGGTCACGAGAGGAGGCAGCAGGCCGGTGGATGGGGCGGGATGTTGCCTCGGGGGCACACCTGTTCACCCAAAGGGCGGCCAATTTTCGCATCCTGCGGGGGGGTGAGAGCAATTTTTTTAGGGGGCGGCGTGTTGGGTACAGGGGCAGCAAAGTCAGTGTAGGGGGGGCGGCATGTTGGGTGCAGGGTCGGGAGTCAGCGTAGCACAGCCTCTAAAAGTCAGGTGAAGGCTTATCCTTCCCCTCGATGGGCGCCTTCGGCGCCCCACATGGATGGAGCCGGCACTTTGGAGTTAAAGCGTTTGGAGGTCCGGGCCCGCTGCCCCTTGGGTGCGCGCCCACCCTCTGATCCGGATGGCGCCCCCGGCAAGGTGCCGCTCCCTCTGATCGGCGATCCTGGATCAACTTATGCACAGTTCCACGACAGCCCTTGATACTTTAACACGCGCATTGACGGGGGTCTGAGCCACCTTCGCTTTGACGGGGGGCAGGTACCCGCCCCCTAAGATGATCTCGAGAACCACGGTAGGTAGCGAAAAGCGGTAAACGGCGTTGGGCTGCCCATCCACTTCTCCATCGAAAACATGTGAACCATTTTTTTGTCAGGTCACATTTAAGGTCATGGGAGGTCAAAACATGCCGCCATAGGGATAACATGTAAATTAAGTTTTTTCGGTCATTACATCTGAACAAGTAAAGATATAGCAAAACGACTTGAACTATATGAATCCTCTCAGCAAGCCAAATCGAATGATATATAACTTGACCTTGCTAGGTCAAATCAAGGATTTGACCTGACCTGAGGTCATTCAAATTATATAAAATGCATATCATTAGAACTGCAAAGCCCAGGTGAGTCTAATGCAGCTAAAATAAACGTTTTATCAACATCCGTTACTGAGTTATTGCGTAAAAACCATTTTCCCATGTATTTCCAATGGAGAGGTCATGCCTCGTACCTGACCTTAGGTCATCGATATCAAAAATACCGGAACACATCTTAGAGAACTCGGTGGGCCCATTATGTGATATGAGTTTCAATCGGATAAGTTCGCCCTGCTCCGACTTATGCTATCTTAAAATTTTTTTGAGGTCGGGTCACTTGACCTGTACTGGTGACCTGACCTGAGATGACCTAACCTTAAAATTTTCACAGAAGTTGTAAAAATGATGAGGGAAAAGGTATGCCAAGTACGGTGGCGCTACGCGCCGCCGTTTTTTCCTATCTCCAAAAATCTGAGGGGGCGGGTACCCGCCCCCCGTTAATGCGCGTGTTAATCCTCCACCATAAAAAAATCAGAAAATGCATGACCCCCTTTGACCCTTTGACGGAAAAGGTAAAAAATGCCTCCTTGCCCGCGGCGGACGACAATCGCCTAGTGGGTGGATGCAGATGTAAATCTTTAAGGCCTGGTTCGATCACTTTGTTCATCTTGTCCATCTTTCACATGGGGTGACCATGTTGGGGCAAAATGAACTGTTGCTACTTTTTTCTAAACTTTACGCAAATTTTAATAGGATAATTACAGACACATAGCTGCTTGCGCAGTGGTAGATAAATGTCTGAAGCATCTCTACAACAAAAATGGGAACGAAACAAGCTCATTAACCCTTGCCCCGGTGGCGGGTACGAGCCACCTTCGCCCTGGTGGGGGGCTAAAAAAGACCCCCACGATCTCAAAAACTAAGAGAGCTAGAAAAAAGCGCAAAACGGGAATCGAAAGCTCTTCGAAAATGATATCGAAAATACTTTAGTCATTTTTCTTGTCAGGTCAATATCAAGGTCACCAGAGGTCAAAATAGGTCAAAATTGCTAATATGAGGTGTACTAAGAAAACGTCATATATCTCAGAAACTATGATAGCTAGAAACATTTCCTTAACACCATTCGAAAGCTCTTGAGATGCGCTTTCATTGCAGTGCATTCATTTTCGTGTCAGGTCAAAGCCTAGGGAGCTACAGGTCACTGAATATAGGGCATATTCTTGGGAATGTCCATAGCCACCCATGCATAAGGACATTTACTTTTTCGCTAATAGCTTCCAAACCAAACAAGATACAGCCATAGTTTATGCACCATTGCAATTCTCTTGTCAATACGAATCGAATGACATATGATATTGCTATGCCAGGTCAAATTTAAGAATTTGACCTGACCAGGTCAACGGTCTGACCCAACTTGACCTGGTATAGTCATGATGTATATCATTTGACTTGCAGTGACGATACAAACACTTTGGTGACAAAATAAAAGCTCTATCTTATTGTATTCAAAATTTATAGAGAAAAACACCAAAAAATGCTTATTTGACCTAAGGTGACCTTTTTAAAGGTCACAAGTCAAAAATTTTGGCAACAGCTTCAAAAATGGGCTAAGAGCAAGTCGCAACCGATGTTTGAAGTTGATTCCATCCATACTTCTGAGAAAAGCTCATTTCGTGATTTTCCCCATGTATTGACAATTGGGAGGTCATGCTCTGCACATGACCTTAGGTCACCAATATCAAAAATCCCGGAACAAATGTTGTAGCTCCTGGTGGGCCCAATATGTGGTATGAGTTTCAACTTGATCGATAAACCCTTCTTTTAGTTATGCGGCCCTAAGTATTTTTTGAGGTGAGGTCACTTCACCTGGCCTGGTGACCTGACCTGATATGACCTTGAGCCAAAATTTTCAGAAAAGATGTAGAAATGATGAAGGAAGAGGTAGACCGAGTTTGGCGGCGCTGCGCGGCGCCGTTTTTTGGTCACTTTGGAAAAACCCGAGGGGAGGTCTAAAAAGACCCCCACCCGGGCGAAGGTTAAGTCATCGAAAACTCACACCATCGTGACGGTGTCCGTGACCCCCCACTTTCCCCTATATAAAAAATGGGACCAGAATGACTGTGTTGGCAAAGAGTTCCATTTGTAGCATTTTCAGAGACAGCCAAAATGCTAAAAATTCCCTTACTTCTCCCCCGTCATCACCTGTGTAGGGTCCGTCTCCCAAAGAAAATTCCATGGCGACGCCCCTGGATGTTGTGTATGTATACTTCTCTGACAACAAATGTTGAGACGGAAGATTGATCGGTTGTGATCGGCACCCGTTCTGTCCGCAGAGGGGCCAGAGCTTCCTGTTCGCGGCAGTGGTGGCGGGACAGCTGCCTGTGATCCGGTTTGTATTGGAGAACCTGGAGCACTACGACATCGAGCAGAGGGACGCTGGCGGCCGCTCGCTTCTGCACGCGGCCGCTCACCACGGCCACAAGGAGATCACTCAGGTTCTGCTGGAAGCTGGCTGTGACGTAACCACTACCGATCAGGTCAGCAGCTCCGAATCAGCCCAATCAGACACACACGGGTAGTGCCTCGGCAATGCCAGCGCTCAGGGAAGGAGAGGCCTCTGGGCTGTGCATCCCCAGGCTCCCCGAAACGCCCCGACTTTATGAAATGCTATTAGTGGCCCTAATCAAGATATAATTAATAAAAATGATATAATTTGTTTGAAATATATAGTTTGAACACAATTCCTTTGAAATACAATCATGTTTCAAGGTTGTCGCCATTTTTCGCCATGACGTTTGGGACCACGCTCATGCCACAATGTCATCGCCACCGTCCGGGTTATCGACACTGAGCCAGCTAATCAAACGCAAGCTGCACTGCAACACACACAAGCATCCACTGACTGAACCAATCAGCTCAACTCAACTAACGCTTTACATCAGCGAAATAATGCAGCCTGACCAGTGCAGTATGCGCAAAAAAGCGCGCAAGAGTCACTCACCACATCATGTAGCCATTATAAGTACTGAAAGAACGACGGTACGGTGTGGGCACTGAAAGGTGGAAATATCCCGAGTGGTGGGTTTATGGTGCGTCTATGAATCATAGGGAACGTAAGAATCACAGGAAAGGTTAGTACTCCCCTCTCTTCCCACCCGGTCCATAAGGATACATCAACTAGCGTTGTCGCCAATGGCTAGACGATGTCACCGACTGACAGTGTAGGGACAATGTAGGGGCCCTTCATGGCGAGGGAGATGGCTTACAACAGCAGAAACACACCTTTTCCAAAGAGATCTTACAAGCATCAGGGACCTTGCAATGAACAGCAAAATAGACCGGGGGGAGGGAGGGGGTGGGCGCAAAGGTATACGTGTTATCAAAGGCGTACCGAGAGTACAAGGCACCGCTGTCACTTACAGAAGTCAACTGCGAGGTGCTTGTGCCGTACTCTCACATATTACAGGTCCGTATTGGGGGCCCTCGACACCCGATATTCCATAAACACAGGCGTTTATGCAGACCTAAGAAAGATGAGCCAGCGTCTACTTCACCTCTCTCCCCTCCACCCCCGTATATTTATCCCTATTTGATGGAAATTCACTCTATCAATAGGTGAAAATGACCTTTCTGTGAGATAGGTCTATGTTTTTGTCCGCTCGATCTTTCCCAAGGCGGCTCAATGGATTCTGTGAGCCATGCCTCCGGGGAAATCACCTCCAGTCTATTGCAATCGCCTTAACGGCTGCGATGTTTCATATATCAGATAGGATTTGGAAATGAGACGTGTTTTATGGTGTGTTCCAATGGAGTTGGCTGCAATATCATGCAGGGAGGAACGGCAGCCCAATTTCATCTTAGATATCTTCTCTAATCAGTTTCTGGTTTAAATTGCTTTTCTTGCAACGACAACAATGCTTGTTTTCAAGTGGGCGAGGATATGAATATTTCAGCAAGAACCATTAGCAATTAAAATAAATACGTTACCGTGGTGAAACTGTTTCGCTGCAGTTTTGACTATGGGAGTCTGAGTAAACCAGACAGCAGCCGCATCGAATCAATAAACCGCTCAAATAACTTCCGAGATATTCGGTTACTGAACATCAAAACGTCAAGCATACATGCGTAAAGTGACTATGGCCCGGAAACTGGAAACCATTCGGCAGCAGTTTCTTTGACGGTAGTCTGATACATCATTTACCGGAATGTGTGAACCGCACGCCTCAAGTAGCAACCATGAGGGCACATATAGTCCTAGCCGCTGACGTGCCCTAAAGCTCCAATCATCATCATCATCACGTAGCAGCCATGGGCGTCAAAACACATCAAATGCATAGATCACTCCTGTGGAGTTTGTCTCAGATAAAGTCAACACAAGCCGCTGCTGTCTTTGACGGGTTGAGGCCTGACCCCCGCAGCTGGGCCGAACACCACTGCATGCAGCCTGCGCCGAGAGCCGCACCGAGGCGGCCGCGGTGCTGCTGCGGCAGGAGGCGGCGCGACCTGACGCCGTCGACCGCCGCGGCGCCACCTGTCTGCACCTGGCCGCGCTGGGCCAGGCGCGCCCTCTGGTGGAACTGCTACTGTCCCGCGGCGCCAACGTTGACGCCGCCAACCAGGTAAATGTCAGCACATCCAGCCGTCTGTGCCGGTGGCAAGGTATACTGTGCTGCTTTGTAAGAGATGCTCTAATCGCGTCAAGTCTTGGTTAAATTAATCAATCGGTCTGGCTGATTGAATATCTCACCCCACACTCGAGGACAGCGCGAGAATGGTGTAATCATGAGGAGGTCGAGATGTTCCGTACCCATGTAAGGTGATTTTCATCATGGGCGTGAATTTCTGCAAATTATGAAGAGTTTTCAAACTTGGCACAATGTCAACCGACACATAAGCACATGACATGCCATAAAATTCGTTTCAGCCCTTACACATACATTTTAAACTGGATGCATCCAATTTAACGTCGTGAAAATTTAAAGAGTACTCTGAGGATACTTCAACACCAACTCAGCCTTACATGGAGGAGGGAGGGGGGAGGACAACGGAGCCTCTGAAAAACTCACAATTCCATGCCGCCATTGTTGAGAGTGGTTATCGTGGCATTTCCTGCGTCGCAGGACGGTGAGACCCCGCTCCACCTGGCGGTGAATGTGGGCAGCGCCGAGCTGACCAGCTTTCTTCTCTCCGCCGGCTGCAGCGCCAACTCTACCACCAAGGCAAGCTGCCGGAGTGTTTGTTGTAGTCCCAAAGCCAAAGCTATGTTGAATGCAGTGTTGGTTTGTATAGCTTGAGATATTCATATGTGTAGAAGTTGGACATGTTTTATTGATCCCTTTCTATGCTTTACGCTGTACTTTCCTTCCTCCTCAGGCATTAATTGCTGCGTCTCTGACTTTATTGTGTGCCCCTCTCGATTGCGCGGATCCTCTCCTAGGCCATCGGCCAGCGCCGGCTCGGTGCCAGCGGGCAGTAGGGCTGCCCATTTTACTGGCACCCCCAGGTTTACAAAATAGTCCACAAGATTCTTGTTATTTGGCCAAAATGCTACTCAGAACTGGTTTTGGTTTCCGTGAGACTAAAAAACTGACCATGCGCAGTGGGGTTGAACACAGCCCCTATATCATACACAACAGCTCCTCGTATGATACACAGTAATGCAGAAGACCAGAAGAAAACTAGATGGAGCCTCTAGCTCAAAAACATTTTACGGTGGAACGATAATTTCTGCTTCAAATGAAGGCTTTCTATTGGGTGGTCCAATCATGCACGCGCAAAATGGTTTTCAATATTGGGCTTTCGACCAATAACTATTTAGCGATGTCAGTAAAATATAATAATCGTCTATTGGTGGTAACCACTTTTAATTAAAAACTTATGACGATAGAACGGTGATTTTTAGTTCAATTGAAAGCTGGTGGCCCAATGGTTTAGATAAATTGTTTATTGTTTATTTGTGTCATGAGCAACAGGTTGCCCCCAATTACAGCCCATGTCGTATCGAAGACGATCAAACACGATCGACGACCGAACACTCAGCTTATACAGGATACAACGAATCCACATACGCACTAAATACAAATAAAATGTCATAAGAAAACAAGGGGAGATCACTACGGACTTTTTATAAAAACACAAACTGTCTGATTCCGATTGCAGATTTCGACAAATTATGCTATAGTGATGCCATAAAAATATCACTACACGTTGGTAATGCCATAGACGAATCCAGGGGCAGGTGCCATCCATCCAGGGGCAGGAAAAGAGGGGCAAGCGTCCTCCCCGACCGACCCTCAGCGCCCGCTAAAATGGTCACGGCGCTCCAGTAAAGGGCGATGGCGCCCCCTTGAAATATGTCGCTTCCAAATCCCCCATGTGAAAATTGGCACCCCCGATAGGATTTAGAATAGGATTTCGCACCAATCTGTTAAGATTTTCCGAGCAAAAGTGGTGCCCCTTGGTCTGGATGACAGCCCCCCACCCCAGCAAGGTGCCCCCTCCCCTACCCCCGATCGGCGATCCTGGATCTGCCTATGGATAATGGTCTTTTTTAATCAAGGACTTATAATGATAGAACAGCAATCTTTAATTAACTAGAAGGCTTTTCTTTGAATGGTTTGAAACAAACACAAAGCTTACTTGTGTTTTGGATTCAGGTTTCCGTCGAATCACGCGTTGGTCACGCATGAAAACACCACAATTTTTATTTGCTGACGTTCATTTTCAGTTCCACCACAGAGACCATCGAGGGTATTTGATGGCTCTGATGCTCAGTACAATTGATTAAAATGACTACAAAGCCGGCAAATCTGACCAAAAGCAATGAGCTGAGTAAAAGTTGCGATTTATACGGAAACGTATTTGATTTGGAGCATATCGACAGCCGCAGCTATTTATGTTATGTTCCGTGCTATTACGTACACTCATATGTAAAATCGCCAGTTCTTATCCTCTACAGCATTTAAATGGCGGCAGTATCAGGTTAGCATGCAACGACCCGAAACAAATTCACGATTTTAGTCCTCCGCTAATTATCAGTAGGACTAAAACCGTCATAACTTGTTTTCGGTCGCCGGATGCCAACCTGATAATTCCATTATTTTAAGACTATAGATGACACTCCCTCAATTTTTTGCTATAATTTTCAAGCTGATCTTGATAGTACATTTTTGCTGGCTTAAGAAAACGTGCTTTGTGTGGGAATTTTATTTTCAAAACATACCGTTACCAAATGGCCTCACTATGGTGTTGGGACCAGCTAGAGCCGTATTTCTGTGAACAGAAGGCCGCATAAATCTGAACGGTAACAATGGTATACTTTTCTATCGATGGCTAGGTGTTAGTATTTGTGATTGTTTTTGGAATCATGTAATTTATTTTTTAGTAAGATTGCGGTATGTAGTGACATGGAAGAATTGCCATCTTCAGCAGCCGTGAAATCGACGTAGCACGGTAAATGAAGGAAGTAAACGAGGTTTTCCGTGTTGCAACGAAATCTTAAACGTATTATATCCATTTGATATCATTTCTAAAAATCACTTTTGAGGGATTCATCCTGTTGGTTAGGGCCGCTGCATCACTATGCAATACTCCAAACTAGACCATGAAACCTATAAGCTATCACATATGTTTAGCAAAAAGACTATCGATTTTATAGCCACAACCATTTATTGCGCTTCACAGAGCACGAATGAAGCTTCACGTGGAACACAGTACCAAGTCACAGCCAATCGCAAGAAGCATTGATGATTCACCCTTCAGCACCTCTAAGCCGCCGACGCCACCAGCACCGCCGGCCTAGATTCTCCGTTTAGATCTCAATGTTTAATGCGGTGCAAACCTTTGAACTTCAACTACCAATAGTTTTTTATGTTCAGTGTCTTTTTGGTGAAGCTGGGATGCACCTTCTGGAACTTCTCCACGCTCTGCAAGTTTTTATGAGCTGGTCTTCCCTAGTAAGAATCTTGATGCACTTTGTGATGGCGCCGCAGCACCTATCGGTCAGGTCGTTGGCCACTCTGACATTCCGCACAAACTCCTCCGTTTTCTTGTACTGCTGGTCCATGCCGCACAGTTTGGAATCCCTCCCCAGTCACGCATGATCGATTTGGAAAATGGTGAAGAGCATGAATGAGTTGGAGTCGCACAGGTTGGTCAGTTCGGTCTTGGAGGTGAACTTCTCGAGGGAGTACTGCAAATTGGGTTGTGGGCGAGGCTGCTGGCTGGCTCGGCGGTATACCAGCCGTGCTTGCCCAACACTTGCCTTGAGCACTACTCCCTCGAGAAGCCCAGCTTCAAAGAGCTCACCTCCAAGACCGAACTGGCCGACCTGTGCGACCCCAAATCGTTCATGCTTTTCGCCATCCTTGGGAGTCGACCACAAGTAACTGGCGAGGGATGCTAAACTGTGGGGTGAGGACCAGCAGTGCAAGGAAACTGAGGAGCTTGTGCGGAATTCCAAAGTGACCAACGACCTGACCGAGAGAGGTGCTGCTGCACCATCACAAAGTACAGAAAGATTCTTACCTGGAAAGACGGGCTCCGAAGAAAAAAACTGCTGCTGGGCATGGAGATGTTCTGGAAGGTTTATGCCAACTTCGCCAAGACGACACCAAGAAGACAAACAAAACTACACGGTAGTTGAAGCTTCAAGGTTTGCACCGTATTAAACACTTGAGGTCTAAACTGAAAATTTAGACCAGCGGTGCCGGTGGCGTCGGCGGCTGGGAGGTCCTGTGAAGAGAGAATCATTAATGCTTCTTGTGAATGACTGTGACTTGGTACTGCGTTACAGGTGAAGCTTCTTGTCGCATTCGTACTCAATAAGCACAATAAATGAGGTCTGTGAATATAACCAGTACTATAAAGGTAAAGGAACACACTGACAAGTTGGATATTAAATATATATTCAAAAGCAAGCACACGGACGCGTTTCGTAACTTATTCAGCGTGTGTTTGAAGGGTAGAATTATCCGTTGACGCATGAAGGTTTCTGTGAACTCACGTGTACCCGGGGGGCACAGTGCCAAAAGCTGTCCGGCGTGTTGTAAAAGGTTGTTGCACAGACATAAAATCCCTGAATATTCAGGATCATGACCTTGGGTGGACAACCGATACAGCGCCTACTCGTTGTCCGCAGGAGGTGCATTTGTCACAGGATGCACGCGCAAAATCGGCCCTTGCCTCTTGGACTTAAACGGCTTATAACTAAGCTAAGAAGACCGTTGGCGGCAAAAACATAATCTAATTTTCAAGCTCAAAATACACTGCTTCTACACATATCGGTGTCTGTATTCTGGTTTGGTCCTATCACGTCATTTTTGGCACATGCAGCTCCGCGAAAGGGGTGTACGTCAACACCCCTTCTGGCTCAAAACCTGTATCTCTGTATGGGTTAAACGAACAGCCGTGAAACTTTGCACACATGTCGCTTAACATGTTCAGTATAATTTCTCCAAAAATTGTTTAGACACCTAGAAGAGCTATTGAGATATCACGTCATATCTGAGCGCGTGCAAATGCACTGTTTTCAAGCCAATTGGGGAACTTTGTCCGGGATGTTAGCTTCTTGCTTCAGTGCTGGTAACAACTGATTGGATAAGCAAATAGTTTCAAATGATATCTTCCTGATTCAAATCAACCATTGTTCTCCATATTATATAGGAAATTGTGCAATGGGTGTTCTGCCCAATACTCCAGCACGTGCAAAATCGCCTGAGGGACATCGTTACACCCCTTTCAGTTAAACTTAAGTAGATTAAACTCAGTTCAGTTAAAAAACACTAAATTTTGCAGATGTAATACTGCACATGTTTGATATATTAACACAAAGTTTTGTGAGACTATAATGACTATTGCAAAAGTTATCGTCGTTCATCAAAACACATGTATATGCGTGGTCCAATGCAAAATGTAGCGCACTGCAGTACCCTTATTGGCAGTGATGTTTGGGAGTAATTTTGTCCGCCTGTAGTTATTATGTGCTGCATTGCAGCTTCCGTCTGAAAACTGAAGAGGTATGCTGTGCGCCTAAGCATATGTTCCCTGGTATGAACGGTAGCGCAGGGTACCCCCGTGTTTGCCCGGTATCTTCCATTGTAGCACCAAACCCTAGGAGTTGAGATCAAAAGATCATTACCCACATTTGATCTTCATAGCCCACGTGCAAATAGATATTACATGCAAATGCCAGACCATGCTTGCCTCTGTCGCTAACTAAGGTGGACTTTGAACTTGTTTTTCCAAAAAAAGACTACCAAAAGAAATAGCGCGGGAAGCTTGCAAATGGCAAATCACTAACAAACACGAGAAAGACGCCAGCGGACAATGCCGACATTGACCATCTCGTCAGTTAGGAAGTGAGACGCTAGGCTTAGAAATGTTGAAATATATTATTTTCTAGGTCATCTCCAATGGGGTTGTTAATGACGCACCGCAAAAAGTGAATCCACGTGCACAGGGTTGATGTATTGTATACAAGTCTTACACGTGTAGCTCGAGGTTAGAATGGATTTGAAGCGATGGAATGGTGTGTTTGCTGGTAGGCTTTGGGTCCTGAAAGATATTACATTGCGGGACCTGATTAAAAAATCATGATCTATTATATTTTAGCTGTGTTTTTTGTAGAAAGAGTCTTGGAACTAAGATGCATAGCCTTAACAAATAATGTTAATGTTCTAGCAGCTCTGATGAGCGCAAAAATGCGACAAAAATGTCACTATTACCCGAGAAACGCAAGACAGTTGCTCAGCACGCCAGCAAAAAGGACTCGCAGTGATTTGAGTACAGAATATGCAGGGCGCAACATTTTCCAAGATAATATTGCAGACAATTTATGCTAAGTTGAATGGGAGATAAGATCAAATTTCACAAAGGTTCGCCACGGTGAAGTTTTCCGAACAATCTGCAATGGTGCATTATCAGCAAATTGTCAGTCAGAGAAATAAATGGCATCCCTGATATCAGAATCGGTATATTCACGAAAAGAGCTGTCATTATGCTCACAGGAAGCGTCTCTCTGATAATAAAAAAGCACGTAGACACGCAAGTAAGCTAATCTGAGCCTCCCAAATTGATAACGTGATTTCCTGAGCAGTTCTGGGGCCCTCAGCTGAGCTGGGCCCGCCGAGGCTGATGAGGACCCCTGAGCTGGTATGGGGCTCCTCAGCTAATTAAGTGCTTCCTTACTTGATCTGTTACCCCTGAGCTGGTCGGAACCACTGAGCTAATTCCTTGTCCCCTGAGCTGATAAGGTTCTCCCTGAGCTGATCTAGGCCCCTGCTCTGGTCTAGGGGATAGAAGCTGATCTGGGCCCCCGAGCTGATAGATCTGGTGCCCCCTGAACAGATATGTTGCCGCCTGAGCTGAAATAATGCACCCTGAGTCGATCTCCTGAGCCCTTATTGTGCCTCCTGAACTCATATTATGGTCTCTGAGCTAGTCGGGTGCCCCCTGAGCTAATCAGGTGCCCCTTAAGCTGATCTGAGACTCCTGGGTTGATAAAATGATATCCTGAGAAGGTCTGGGCCTCTGAGCTGGTATGGAGCTCCTGAGCTGATTGACACGCGCATTGACGGGGGAGCGGGTACCCGCCCCTCGGGTTTTTCGGAGATAGCATTAAATCGGCGGCGCGAAGCACGGCCGTACTTTTGATACCTTTTCTCTCATCATTTTTAAAACTTCTGTGAAAATTTTAAGGTTAGGTCATCTTAGGTCAGGTCACAAGTACAGGTCAAGTGACCTGACCTAAAAAAAGCTTAAGATAGCATAAGCCTGAGCAGGGTGAACTTATCCGATTGAAACTCATATCACATAATGCGCCCACCGAGTTCTCTGAAATATGTTTCGGTATGTTTGATATCGATGACCTAAGGTCAGGTACGAGGCATGACCTCTCTATTGGAAATACATGGGAAACATTGTTTTCACTGTATAACTCAGTAACGGATAGTGATAGGGCGTTTATTTTAGCTGCATTAGACTCGCCTTGGCTTCGCAGTTCTAATGATATGCATTTTTGCAATTTGACCCTGAACTGACCTCAGGTCAGGTCAAATCTTTGATTTGACCTAGCAAGGTCGAGTTATATATCATTCGATTTGGATTGCTGCGAGGATTCATATAGTTTAAGACGTTTTGCTCTATCTTTACTTGTTCAGATGAAATGGCCGAAAAACTTAATTTACATGTTATCCCTATTACGACATGTTTTGACCTCTCGTGACCTTAAATGTGACCTGACAAAAAATGGTTCAAATATTTTCGATGGAGAAGTGAATGGGCTACCCAACGCCGTATACCGTTTTTCGCTACCTACCGTGGTTCTCGAGATCTTAGGGGGCGGGTACCCGCCCCTCTAAGATCTCGTGAGATGGCTCAGACCCCCGTCAATGCGCGTGTTAACCTTCGCCCGGGTGGGGGGTCTTTTTAGACCCCCCTCGGGTTTTTTCCGAAGTGACCAAAAAACGGCGGCGCGCACGCTGCCAAACTTGGTCTAGCTGTTCCTTCATCATTTTTACATCTTTGCGGAAAATTTTTGCTCAAGGTCATATCAGGTCAGGTCACCAGGCCAGGTGAAGTGACCTCACCTAAAAAATACTTAGGACCGCATAACTAAAAGAAGGGTCAATCGATCAAGTTGAAGCTCATACCACATATTGGGCCCACCAGGAGCTACAACATTTGTTCCGGGATTTTTGATATTGGTGACCTAAGGTCATATGCAGAGCATGACCTCCCAATTGTCAATACATGGGGAAAATCACGAAATGAGCTTTTCTCAGTAAGTATGGATGGAATCAACTTCAAAGATCGGTTGCGACTTGCTCTTAGCCCATTTTTGAAGCTGTTGCCAAAATTTTTGACTTGTGACCTTTAAAAGGTCATCTTAGGTCAAATAAGCATTTTTTGGTGTTTTTCTCTATAAAATTTGAATTAACTAAAATAGAGCTTTTATTTTGTCACCAAAGTGTTTGTATAGTCACTGGAAGTCAAATGATATACATCATGACTATACCAGGTCAAGTTGGGTCAGACCGTTGACCTGGGTCAGGTCAAATTCTTAAATTTGACCTGGCATAGCAATATCATATATCATTCGATTCGTATTGACGAGAGGATTGCAATGGTGCATAAACTATGGCTGTATCTTGTTTGGTTTGGAAGCTATTAGCGAAAAAGTAAACGCCCTTATGCATGGGTGGCTATGGACTTTCCCAAGAATATGCCCAATATTTAGTGACCTGTAGCTCCCTAGGCTTTGACCTGACACGAAAATGAATGCCACTGTAATGAAAGCGCATTTCAAAAGCTTTCTAATGGTGTTAAAAAATTTTCTAGCTATCATAGTTTCTGAGATATATGAGGTTTTCTTAGTACACCTCATATTACCAATTTTGACTTATTTTGACCTCTGGTGACCTTGATATTGACCTGACAAGAAAGATGACCGAAGTATTTTCGATATCATTTTCGAAGAGCTTTTGATTGCTGTTTTGCGCTTTGTTCTAGCTCTCTTAGTTTTAGAGATCGTGGGGGGTCTTTTTTAGCCCCCCACCAGGGCGAATGTGGCTCGTACCCGCCACCGGGGCAAGGGTTAAGTGCCTCCTGACCTGATCTGGTACCCCGAGCTAATCTGGGCAACTTCTTGGTCGAGGATCACTTAGCTGAGCTACTGCTCCCGGATTCGATCTGGTGCCTCCTGAACCATAATTTTTCCTCCTGAGCCCAATGCACCCTGGGTCGATCCTGGGACTCCTGAGCCATTATTGTGCCTCCTGAACCCATCTGATGCCGTGCTAGCTAGTCGGGTGCCACCTTTTTATCGCCACTCCCTAGAATCCACCAGTATAGTAGTCAATGTATATAATTAAAGGTGCCTAAGCATCACAAGACGTTTTAGCGATGGCTGATTCCTCCTAAGCTCCATTTGAAAAGGGGAGTTTGCATTGTGTTCTTATTCCCCATCTATTTAAGATCAGTTCGGGGGCACCCTAGTGTGGATCAGAGCCCTCCAGAGCAGCTGCCCCAGTTGTGCCTCCAGGGACTAGACTAGCTCAGTGGCATCCCGAGATTATGGGAGTTGGCCTTGTATTCTTATTCTCTGCCTATTTAAGATCAGCTCAGGGACCTCTGATGTGGACCAGAGCTCCCCAGCGCAGCTCATGCTTCATCCAGAGACTAGACAAGCTCAGTGGTCCCTAGAGATGGGGTTATCAGACTAGCTTAATGAGCCCCAGGTAGGCTCATAGGGCCTTGAACCAGCTCAATGACCCCGTAACACTTTAAGGCGCCTGATCACCTCAAGGGGCCTCAGGCCAACTTAGAGAACTCTAACAGGCTCAGCGCCCAGACCAGCTCAGGGTACCCCCAAGCCCCATACCAGCTCAGGGTACCCCCAGGAGCCAGATCCGATCTTGGGCCTCCAATCAGTTCAGGGGCTATAAGTCAGGTCAGGGGACAAGATCAAGTAAGGGACACTACATCAGCTTAGGAACCTTTTCTCAGCTCAGGGATCCCGATAAGCTCAGTCAGGAGCCCAGAACTGCTCAGGAAATCACGCAATCAACTCAGGAGGCCCAGGTGAGCTTAAATGGTACCAGATTAGCTCAAAGGTGCACCATATTAGCTCAAGAGGGATCAGAATAGTTTGGATGGCATCATATGGGCTCAGGAGGAACAATTATGGTTCAGGAAGCACCAGAATGACCAAGACGTTGCCAAGATTAGCTCGGGGTACCAGATCAAGTCAGGAGGCTCTTAATCAGCTCAGTAGCCCCATACCAGCTCAGGGGCCCAGACCTTCTCAGGATATCATTTAACCAACCCAGGAGGCTCAGATCAGCTTAAAGGGCACCTGAGTAGCTCAGGGGGCACCCGACTAGCTCAGAGGGCATAATATGAGTTCAGGGGGCGCAATAAGGGCTCAGAAGATCGACTCAGTGTGCATTATTTCAGCTCAGGCGGCAACATATCTGTTCAGGGGGCACCAGATCTATCAGCTCGGGGGCCCAGATCAGCTCCTATCCCCTATACCAGAGCAGGGGCCTAGATCAGCTCAGGGAGCACCTTATCAGCTCAGGGGACGAGGAATTAGCTCAGTGGTCCCGGCCAGCTCAGGGGTACCAACTCAAGTAAGGAAGCACTTAATTAGCTGAGGAGCCCCATACCAGTTCAGGGGTCCTCATCGGCCTCGGCGGGCCCAGCTCAGCTGAGGGCCCCAGAGCTGCTCAGGAAATCACGTTATCAACTCGGGAGGCTCAGATTAGCTTACTTGGTTATCTACTTGCTTTTTATTATCAGAGAGACGCTTCCTATCAGCATAATGACAGCTCTTTTCGTGAATATACCGATTCTGATATCAGGGATGCCATTTATTTCTCTGACTGACAATTTGCTGATAATGCACCATTGCAGATTGTTCGGAAAACTTCACCGTGGCAAACCTTTGTGAAATTTGATCTTATCTCCCATTCAACTTAGCATAAATTGTCTGCAATATTATCTTGGAAAATGATGCGCCCTGCATATTCTGTACTCAAATCACTGCGAGTCCTTTTTTGCTGGCGTGCTGAGCAACTGTGTTACGTTTCTCGGGTAATAGTGACATTTTTGTCGCATTTTTGCGCTCATCAGAGCTGCTAGAACATAAACGTTATTTGTTAAGGCTATGCATCTTGGTTCCAAGACTCTTTCTACAAAAAACGCAGCTAAACTATAATAGATAATGATATTTTAATCAGGTCCCGCAACGTAATATCTTTCAGGACCCAAAGTCTACCACCAAACACACCATTCCATCGCTTCAAACTCATTCTAACCTCGAGCTACACGTGTAAGACTTGAAAACAAGACGTCAACCCTGTGCACGTGGATGCACTTTTTGCGGTGCCTCATTAACAACCCCATTGGAGATGACCTAGAAAATAATATATTTCAACATTTCTAAGCCTAGCGTCTCACTTCCTAACTGACGAGATGGTCAATGTCGGCATTGTCCGCTGGCGTATTTCTCGTGTTTGTTAGTGATTTGCCATTTGCAAGCTTCCCGCGCTATTTCTTTTGGTAATTTTTTTGGAAAAACAAGTGCAAAGTCCACTTTAGTTCACGACAGAAGCAAGCATGGTCTGGCATTTGTATGTAATATCTATTTGCACGTGGGCTATGAAGATCAAATGTGGGTAATGATCTGTTCATCTCAACTCCTAGGGTTTGGTGCTACAATGGAAGAGACTGGGAAAACACGGGGGTACCCTGCGCTATCGTTCATACCAGGGAACATATGCTTAGGCGCACAGCATACCTCTTCAGTTTTCAGACGGAAGCTGCAATGCGGCACATAATAACTACAGGCGGACAAAATTACTCCCAAACATCACTGCCAGTAAGGGTATTGCAGTGCCCTACATTTTGCATTGGACCAAGCATATACATGTGTTTTGATGAATGGCCATAACTTTTGCAATAGTCATTATAGTCTCACAAAACTTTGTGTTAATATATCAAACATGTGCAGCATTACATCTGCAAAATTTAGTGTTTGTTAACTGAACTGAGTTTAATCTACTTGAGTTTAACTGAAAGGGGTGTAACGATGTCCCTCAGGCGATGTTGCACGTGCTGGAGTATTGGGCAGAACACCCATTGCAAAATTTCCTATATAGTATGGAGAACAATGGTTGATTTGAATCAGGAAGATACCATTTGAAACTATTTGCTTATCCAACCAGTTGTTACCAGCACTGAAGCAAGAAGCTAACATCCCGGACAAAGTTCCCAAATTGGCTTGAAAACAGTGCATTTGCACGCGCTCAGATATGACGTCATATCTCAATAACTCTTCTAGGTGTCTAAACAATTTTTGGAGAAATTATACTGAACATGTTTAGCGACATGTGTGCAAAGTTTCATGGCTGTTTGTTTAACCCATACAGAGATACAGGTTTTGAGCCAGAAGGGGTGTTGACGTACACCCCTTTCGCGGAGCTGCACGTGCCAAAAATGACGTGATAGGACCAAACCAGAATACAGACACCGACACGTGTAGAAGCAGTGTATTTTGAGCTTGAAAGTTAAATTGTTTTTTTCCACCAGCGGTCTTTTTAGCTTCGTTATAAGCCGTTTAAGTCCTAAAGGCAAGGGCCGATTTTGCGCGTGCATCCTTTGACAAATGCACCTCCTGCGGACAACGAGTAGGCGCTGTATCGGTTGTCCACCCAGGGTCATGATCCTGAATATTCAGGGATTTTATTTCTGTGCAACAACCTTTTACAACACGCCGGACAGCTTTTGGCACTTTGCCCCCGGGTAGTGAGCTAAACGTGGATAATATTTGCCAATATTTTTGATATTACGAAATCTCCTCTCTTGGAATTTAGATTTTCTTTTTGTTCAATTAGGGCCGACTCCAAAAACTTTCTTCTATTTTTTGGTAGACCTCTGTGGATAATTTCTGCATTTTTCCAGTTTGGTAAGTGGTCAAATTGTTCGGAGTGTATTACAAATGAACTCGTGGTTTTATGATTTCTAAGGTCTGATTTGTGTTCGTTAATTCGTTTTTGCAGGCCGCGATACGTCTCCCCGTAGTAGAGTCTTGTGCAGTTTTGACATGGAATTTTGTAGACGATGCTGTTCTCATTGCTGTTTTTCGAGTACTCTTTTTGCTAGACATGTTTGATAGTTTATGTTTCATGGTATAGATTGGGATATTAGTGCGATATAGGGGATATGTTCAAACTCGCTGCGCATGGTCAGTTTTTGAGTCTTGAAGAAAACGAAACCAGTTCTGATTAGCATTTAGGCCAAATCATGGGAATCTGGTGGACTATTTTAGAAACATGCGGGTGCAAGTAAAATGGGCAGCCCTAAGCGGGCAGCGCCGGCTCGGTGCTACTGTATGGGCAGTGCCAATTCGGTGCCAGCGGCCAGCGCCGGCTCGGTGCTACTGTATGGGCAGTGCCAATTCGGTGCCAGCGGCCAGCGCCGGCTCGGTGCTGCTGTATGGGCAGTGCCAATTCGGTGCCAGCGGCCAGCGCCGGCTCGGTGCTACTGTATGGGCAGTGCCAATTCGGTGCCAGCGGCCAGCGCCGGCTCGGTGCTGCTGTATGGGCGCCACATAAATGTAGCACCGCTATAATCCCAGCCCCACACCAATTTTTCATTCCCAGTTTGTTGGTCATGTACGATGCAAACTGGTTACCCAGCAACCGACAACAGCAAACCCGTGCCTTTAGATCGGTAACAGTAAACTGATGTTCCTCAGACCGATAACAGCAGGCCGATAGCAGCAGGTCGATAACAGCAGTTCCGTTCTACACAGACTGGTAACAGCAGTTCCGTTCTACACAGACTGGTAACAGCAAGTCCGTTCTCCACAGACCGGTAACAGCAAGTCCGTTCCCCACAGACCGGTAACAGCCAATCCGTTCTCCACAGATTGGTAGCAAGAAGTTCCTTATTCACTAACCGGTACCAGCAGACGGTATCGCAGACCGGTATTTGCAGGCTGGTAAACTCAGACACATCAGACCGGTAACAGCAAGTCCGTGCCCCACAGACGGGCAACACACCTCTCCACCTTGCGGCTGCGGGAGATGTGCTGCCTATCTCACGGTCCCTCATCAATAAGGGAGTGGATGTGTCCACTCAAAACAAGGTAAGAAACGCTTCAGCATTTCAGCGATATAAACGACCCAATAATTAATAGCCAATGAATGAGCCAACGCATCCGACAGAGAAGTGAAGTAACCAGTTGCCATGAGTTGGTGTCGTCTTATTACAATAGCTGTCGTTGCCCATGCAAACGGAAATTTTTGACTGTCGCACGCTGTCGCTGCAGTCCACCGCTGCACTGTAGTAGATTTACAGGCAGGGAAGGAATGGATTTACTAAATTTGTAATTGGTGTCCATTCACATGCATTCCAGCCACAGAGCCTTTTCTGTGTTATTTTCAGGTTAGTCGCAGAAGTCAACATTTGAAAAGCTCGAACAGGGAAGGTAATGATAGCCATATGTAGCATAATTAGCGTAGGGGAAAATAATTAAGATGTTTTTTTTATAAAATGTGTTTTCCATCACCCCTGAATTCAAACGAGGCAACTGATTTACGTTACATATTCTAGTTCTTCACGGTGATTACCCTGTCAAGGTGAGTTTTTATCTTTGAAACTTCCCTGGGAGCTTGTCTTTTATTCCTTTTGCGAAATGATTTTATAGAACTTGGGAAGCGCGATGAGCGACTACGATAAAGGCAATAATTACTACCCAGCGTTGGAATCCTTGTGTGTTGAAATTGAATAAATGAATACGGGAGTAGCAGAACCCCAAGCAGAGCCGCCGAAAGCAGGCAACTTACAGACATTACTTTCCTAGGGCTGACTCGGCCATCTGATTGATATCGGTCTTGTGGGCAGTCCTCGATCTCACTGGAGCACACTCCGCCGTGACGTGCTCGGCCAGATAAGACGAGTGCTCAACAGTAATGACTGAGTAACAAGAAGGTAATGATTCTGGTCCCGCCTCTGCACACATTACGGAGAAGTGGTGACAGACTACTTCTGAACACGTTTTTTAGTTTAAATTCACACTATTTTCCAGTTATGCTATCTGTGGATCATCAAAGGAGCACAATGAAAAACAGTCTTCTAAGATGTGCCTTATTGTGAAAAATGTATACGACACAAAATACGACTGAAATAGGTTCAATGCAATGCAATTATTTTTATTGCGAGTTACAAACTTGGTACGCCATGGTCAAGGTGGTCTACCCTGGTATTATAACATATAATATGACCTACAGGACCTGACCTTTATCTTGGTTCTTGTCAGAGTAGAATCGCGTGGCTTGTGCGTGTTAGCAGCCTAATGTTGGCGCTCTGACCTTTGGGATCTGACGTCTGAACACAGGTTCACATGAGCCGTCTCTGGCCCTAGAGGTCTGTCGGAGAGCATTGTCTGAACGCCCACGTCCAGTGTCACCAAATCCAGAGCCTTGGGTGGCGAAACCCACGCAGGCAGCTTGGTTATCCACTCACTCAGCATGGTTGAAAGCTTTAACTTCATTTATTCCACTACACAATGTTAGACTTTTCTTCCTTGTATTATATAGAACCCTTTTCTCACACGAGTGGGATCAAGTCAAATAAGAAAAAAGACTCCAGGGCTCAAAATTCATTTTGAAGTACCAATGTTTAAAAACGAGACAAAATGAAAAATTTGTACCATAAAGAGAGCGGATGCTATATTTCTTACCCCCATGGCTCCATATAAGCTGGGGCTATCCACTCACACACCAGATTGATGTGAACTTTCTGGTGTATGCCCTGCCCAGGCGCAATCCTTGTTTTTACCATATACCGAAGTATTTTTATACGCTAGCACGAGCTTTTAATAAATAAGTTTGGCCCGTTGGTATATAGCCATCTGTTTCTATAGTATACAATTTAGGCCCAGGGTATTTTGAATTTACCAGCCTTGAAACTTAATTCAGAATCCCTCGCAAAGAGGTACTTTGATATTGGTACCATTCAATTATGGTTCGTAGCCATTTTGTCCTGAACGCAAGTCTTTTTAAACCAGAGTTTCTTTTAAATGCGAGAAACCCCTGCGTCTAGATCGCGCTTGACGCAGGTTTTTCTGGCAGAGTGATTCGATTTCTTTCCTGTGATTGCAGCCTACTCACACGCTCTCTTGAGGCGAGTATCGAGGCTGTTCTTGCCATGTGACGTGCAGCCGGCTACTGACATTCTCGATGGCTCAGTACCATACCTCGGTTTCCAGCCTCCTCTGGTGATTTATCGCAAGATAAAATGGGCTGTCTGGACCTACCATCACCTGAGGACGACACTTGGCAAACTGTTTGTATGTTTGAACACGACAGCGTTTTGGATCCTATGCATTTTCAAAGGCTTTGGTAGCGAATGCCGTGCTGCATCCTGCTTCTTTTCCGTTCCAAGTCTTCATTGACCAATGGGAAAACTCCAGGTACTCATGGCCATCCTGGTCTCGCCTTAGCTTGATGTCACCAAACTTCATCTAATGGCTCTTATTACTTCCCCTGTGACCAAACAAAATGGAAGACTTGCACCACACAGTTTTCTGGAAAACACGAAGGATTTTCCAGCCCAACTGAGCTTTTGCATACAAAGCATATTCCTCCTCTTCCATAATCGCCGTGGAACAAAACTACTTGTTTCCGTTTACTTCATAATTTAACCCTCGCCCCACGGGGGGCATCGATGGCCCCCCTAAGATTTTTTCCGGGATAGCAGAAAAACGAACGGGCGCAGCACCGTGGTTGAGGGCTCTACCTCTTACTGCATCATTTTCCCACCATCCCTGAAATTTTTTTACCCCGGGTCACCCAAGGTCAGGTCACCAGACGAGGTCAACCAAGGTCACCTCACTTCAAATTTAGAGCTCTGTAAGAGCTATATTTTGAAGTCGATCGATTTTAAACCTCCTAAACTTTATGGCGCCTCCAGGTTCTACAAGGTGTATATCCGGGATTTTTCGATTTCATGCCCTGAAGTCAGGTCACGAGGTGACCTCTCCCATTGAAAAAGCATGGGAAAAGCTGTCTTATGATCTAAAAGTCACAAAAGCGATTGAAAATGCTCAGCTTGATCAGAGAAGCGTTCTTGGACACCCTTTCATGGATTCCAGGGGCCATATTTGCCCTTTGAACTCTCCAAGGTCATCCAAGGTCACCAGGGGTCAAAAACAGTATTTTGACCATAACTTTGACCTATATAAGCTAGAGCGCTGAATCAAACACCATCGTGTTTGTCTTGTCACTGGCTTTCATTTGATATACGGCAAGGTCACTTTCTGACCTTTCGTGACCTCAGGTCATCTTAGGTCACGAGGTGACCTCTGGAGGTCAAACCACTGGCGGGAGGTCTTTACGTTTCACATAGCGGAAAAAGGACTGCCAATTTCCTATCAAATGTACTTTACCAGACCTCAATAGCTCTAATGGCATAAGAGTTATGCCCAGTTTGCTTAACACGCGCATTGACGGGGGGCGGGTACCCGCCCCCTCGGGTTTTTCGGAGACAGCAGAAAAACGGCGGCGCGTAGCGCCGCCGTACTTGGTATACCTTTTCCTCATCATTTTTACAACTTCTGTGAAAATTTTAAGGTTAGGTCATCTCAGGTCAGGTCACCAGTACAGGTCAAGTGACCCGACCTCAAAAAAGTTTAAGATAGCATAAGTCGGAGCAGGGTGAACTTATCCGATTGAAACTCACACCACATAATAGCCCCACTGAGTTCTCTAAAATATGTTCCGGTATTTTTTATATCGATGACCTAAGGTCAGGTACGAGGCATGACCTCTCCATTGGAAATACATGGGAAAAATGGTTTTTACAGAATAACTCAGTAACGGATGGTGATAGAGCATTTATTTTAGCTGCATTAAACTTGCCTGGGCTTTGCGGTTCTAATGATATGCATTTTATATAATTTGACCCTGACCTGACCTCAGGTCAGGTCAAATCCTTGATTTGACCTAGCAAGGTCAAATTATATATAATTCGATTCGGCTTGTTAAGAGGATTCATATAGTTCAGTCGTTTTGCTCTATCTTTACTTGTTCAGATTTCATGGCCGAAAACTGAATTTACATGTTATCCCTATGACGGGCATGTTTTGACCTCTCGTGACCTTAAATGTGACCTGACAAAAAATGGTTCAAATGTTTTCGATGGAGAAGTGGATGGGCAGCCCAACGCCGTTTACAGTTTTTCGCTACCAATCGTGGTTCTCGAGATCTTAGGGGCGGGTACCCGCCCCCGTCAATGCGAAGGTGGCTCAGACCCCCGTCAATCGTGTTAATCATTGCATATTTGAGTGAAAATAGCCGATCTTGACCTAATTTGACCTCTGGAGGTCAAACCATTGACCTGAGCACTAAAACATGCGAAGTAATTTCTTACTGAATTCACGCGAGCATAGAAAATGCACCTTGCAGATTTGCGCTAACGCTCATATTTTCGGAATTAGAGGGGGCATCGATGGCCCCCGGTGGGGCGAAGGTGGCGCCGGACCCCGGTGGGGCGCGGGTTAAGAGTCTTGCCTTAGCACGCTTAACGTCCCCGCTCCTTGGTATTCGTTGTCTGTTTCAATGTTTCCAAGGTTGTTGTCTTCATAGGCGTAGGAACGGGGGCAGGGGGCCATGGCCCCCAATATTCTCGTTGGGGGCCCAGACCATAGAGCTGGCCCCCAAATATTTGGAGGTAGAGGCTCATCCACAAATTTAACCATATTGTGCTGAAAATGATTGCGGTGATATTTATCATTAAAAACGAACAATGAGTAATTCATAAGTGTCCCAGCATATAGAAAACTGTAATTGGATCCGTGCCCTATACGCTCTAACTGGGCTTAACTCAGCCGATGAAAAGTGAAATTCTAATCGCCCGCAATCAGCACATTCAAAGTGGAGGATTCCGCCGGAATGGCTTCAGCTGAATTTTGAGCTCGTGCGGAAACGTCATCTTGCGTTGCTTGGAGGCGCGCGAGAACCCGCGGTGACTTGCGAGAACGAAAATATCAGCCGGCGATTTATTATTTTCCTGGTGTACCAATTAACAGAGCGCTGGGGCAGGCATGGTGCAAATGTTTGTTTTGTATCATCGTTCCAGTTGCTGGAGACAGCGACGAGAACAATGGACATCAAAGTTTTTCAGCAAGAAGATAAGCTAGCAACGATGAGTGTTACCACAACGGAAAAAGTGGCGTTAGCTAGTTAATCTCGAAGTGCCTGCTCACAACAAAATTTCGGTGTAAAACCAATAGTTGTTTCATTTTGGCCAGTTTCTACCCTGCATTCATGCCCCTAACATAACCCGGAAACTTGTGCAGGGTCTCAGCCAGAGCCTCAGTATGGGGGGCACAGCACCATGGAGGGACACTTTCGAGGAAAAAGGGGCACTTTTGCTAGCTTAAAAAAACGTCGCCAGGGAAACACTGAGGAGTGTCACAGTCTGTCTTGTCGAATCCTGCTGCCGGAGAAAACTAGGACACTTCTGGGGTTTCATGGGCTGCTTCACATAGGCACTCAATTTTCTTCCGAGCTGAGCGTCTGGACTGGTTCGGGGCCCTGAGTTGACCTAAAGCCCCCAGAGCAGATCTAGGGGCTCTTTAAGGGAATGTCCCGCTTCATTAAGTTCTATTAGGGAAAGTTTCGCGATTTTTTCTCGATTTAGCCCACCCAAACGGGTAGTTTGGCCCCCAAAAGTTGCTTTTAGATCCGCCAATGCCTGGGAACTAATGAGGGGCACGTTCCCCTGCATCCCTTTGGCTGCGTCTTTGACCGAGGGGTACATTCAAACTAAACACAATTGTAAAAGTTAAAACAACAGTTGAAATTATCAAAGACATTGGGGCACTTCAGTAGGTGAACCTATACCATTCTAGGTAGATACCTAAATGAGGAAACAGGAGCGCAACCAGGGGGGGCACAGGAGGCACGTGCCCCCCATCGGTGCCGGGGTGCCCTTTTGATTGCTAGGTGGTGTACCCTCTTTGGGCCGTGCCGCATGAAATTTAGTGCCCTACGGCGTTTAGCCTAGATGGAACTAGACTGCATTTAGCGATTTAAACTATTGTTTGACAACTAAAGTGCCTTTTTTGGTCAGGTAGGGCATTCTGTCGCCTTTCCAAGCACCCGGGAAGAGTATAGGCACATAATCCGTTTCCAGATAATGCCTCATCGTCGCCAATAATCGTACGGGCGGAGCTAATCTGGTGCCCCTTGAGCTCATCGGGGACCCCCTGAGCGCTGATCTTGGCCCCTGGAGCTGATCATGTGCCCTCTGAGCTGATCTGATTCCCTCGTAGTCAATCTGGTGCCACTCCCCCTGAGAAAATAATTGTACCTTCTGAACCTATGTAATGCTCTCTGAGTAAGTCTGATGCCTCCGAGCTTGCCTGGTGCCTTATTAGCTGTTTCAGTATCCCGTGAGCTGATCCGGGCCCCTAAACTTATTTAACACGCGCATTGACGGGGGTCTGAGCCACCTTCGCTTTGACGAGGGGGGCGGGTACCCACCCCCCTACGATGTCGAGAACCACGGTAGGTAGTGAAAAACGGTAAACGGTGTTTGGTAGCCCATCTACTTCTCCATCGAAAATATTTGGACCCTTTTTTGTCAGGTCACATTTAAGGTCATGAGAGTCAAAACATGCCGTTATAGGGATAACATGTAAATCAAGGTTTTCGGCCATTACATCTGAACAAGTAAAGATAGAGCAAAACGACTAGAAGTATATGAATCCTTGCAGCAAGCCGAATCGAATGATATATCATTTAACCTTGCTAGGTCAAATCAAGGATTTGGCCTGACCTGAGGTCAGGTCTAGATCAAATTATATAAAATTCATATCATTAGAACTGCAAAGACAAGGCGAGTCTAATGCAGCTAAAGTAAACGGTCAATCACCATCCGTTACTGAGTTATTCAGTAAAAACAATTTTTCCCCTGTATTTCCAATGGAGAGGTCATACCTCGTACCTGACCTTAGGTAATCGACATAAAAAATACCGGAACAAATTTTAGAGAACTCGGTGGGCCCATTATGTGATATGAGTTTTTAGAGAACTCGGTGGGCCCATTATGTGATATGAGTTTCAATCGGATAAGTTCACCCTGCTCCGACTTATGCTATCTTAAACTTTTTTTGAGGTCAGGTCACTTGACCTGTACTGGTGACGTGACCTGAGATGACATAACCTTGAAATTTTCACAGAATGTGTACAAATAATGAGGAAAAGGTACGCCAAGTACGGTGGAGCTACGCGCCGCCGTTTTTCTGCTGTCTCCGAAAAACCCGGGGGGGTACCCGCCCCCCGTCAATGCGCGTGTTAATGCCTCCTGGAGTCTATCTACTGTCCAGTGGCGCAGCCAGGGGGCACAAGGGGCACGTGCCCCCATCGGTGCCGGGTGCCCTTTTGATTGCCAGGTGGTGTACCCCCTTTGGGCCATGCTGCTCGAAATTTAGTGCCCTACGCCGTTGAACATCAATGGAACTAGACTGCATTTAGCGATTTCAACTATTGTTTGACAATTAAGTGCCTTTTTTCGTCAGCTAGGGAATTCTGTCGCCTTTCCAAGCACCCGGGAAGAGTATAGGCACGTAATCCGTTTCCAGATAAGGCCTCATCGTCGCCAATAATCGTACGGGTGAAGCTAATCTGGTGCCCTTTGAACTCATCTCGTGGCCTCTCAGCTGGCCTTGGCCCCTTGATCTTATTACTTGCCCTCTAAGCTGATCTGGTGTCCCTGAGTCAGTCCAGTGCACCACTGAGCAAATAATTGTGCCTGCTAAACCTATATAATGCCCTCTGAGTTAGTTTAATGCCTCCGAGCTTGCTTAGTGCCCTAATAGCTGATTTAGTGCCCCTTGAGCTGATTCGGGCCCCCGAGCTGATATCATGCCTCCCCAAGTTGATCTACTGTCTCTTAAGTCAATATGGTGCCTCTTCAGCTGATAAGGTGCCCCCTCAGCTGATTATTGAGGTCTCCTTAGATGGTGTGGTGCCCCCTGAGCTGGTTTGATGGGCCCTGAGCCAAACTTGTGTCCCCTGAGCTGTTATGTTGCTCCCTGAGCTGATGTAGGCTCTGCCATAGTCTGGGGGCTGGGAGCTGATCTGGGCCCCCGAGCGGATCGATCTGGTGCCACCTGAGCTGCACTAATGCCCCTGAGTTGATCTGGTGCCTCCTGAGCCCATCTGATGCCCTCTGAGCTAGTCTGGTGCCCCCTGAGCTAATCTGGTGCCCTTTAAGCTGACGTGGGCCTCCTTACGTGATTTCATGAGCAGCTCTAAAGCCCTGAGAGGAGCTGGGCCCACAGAGGCTGATGAGGGCCCCTGAGATGGTATGGGGCTCCTAAGCAGATTAAGTGGCTCCTGACTTGATCTGGTATTCCCGAGCTGGTCGGGGACCACTGATCTGATTGTTTGTCCCTGACGCTGATCTGGTGCCCTACGGGCCGATCTGGTATCCCCTGAGTAGCTCTGGGGCTTTTGCACTGATTGGGCCCCGAGCTGGTTAGGGATCACTGAGCTTATTTAGTGCCCCTGACTTGATCTTGCCCCCTGACCTGATTTGATGCCCCTGAACTAATCTGGGGCCCCAAAAGCTGATCTGGGGCCCAAGAGCGTATCTGGGGGTTCTGAGGGTACTCTGAGCTGGTCTGGGCGCTGAGCTTGTGAGAGCCCCTTAAGTTGGCTTGAGGCCCCCTGAGGTGATCTGGCGCCTTAAACTGTTCTGGGGCTTCTTGAACTGGTTTAAGGCCCTATGAGCCTATCTGTGGCCCTTGTGAGCTAGTCTGATGACCTCATCTCTGGGGCCAATGAGCTAGTCTAGTCCCTGGGTGAAGCATTAGCTGCTCTGGGGCCCTGATCTACATCAGCGGCCCCTGAGGTGGCCTTGAATAGACAGATAATAAGAACACAAGGTCAACTCCCATCATCTCGGGGTGGGGTCACTGAGCTAGTCTAGTCCCTGGAGGCACAACTTCGGGGATGGAGGAAGCTACTCTGGAGGCCTCTGATCCACACTTAGGGGCCCCAGAGCTGGTCTTAAATAGATGGGGAATAAGAACACGATGGAAACTCTCCTTGTAAAACGGAGCTAACGAGGAATGAGGAATCTCTAAAACGGCTTGTGATGCCTAGGCACCCCTGGTTATATAAATTGCTTATTATACTGGTGGATTCTGGGAAGGGATGAAAAAGGCATGTGCCCCTGAGCTCAGAGCGCAGTCCCCTAAACAGGATTTCTACTTACCAATTTAAATGAAGAACCAGTTTTCACAATTATCAACCCTGTCCCACCCTCCCCATCCAAACCACCGGCCTGTTCACCTTTTCTTTACTCTTCCGTGGGACCGATCCTTGAGAATATGGAACTTAATAAACGCGTTCAAAAAGTATCTCCCAAGGTATTCCGGCAGCAAAAATTGTGTTCTTCCAAAGACACTATGCCACTCCTCGTCCCACGGCGTTTGTGAGAGGCAAGGAACTTAATCTTCGTTCAGGTAGGGCTCACTCGTCGCGACAAAACCAGTGGGTATAAAAAATGAATTTTAGACTCCAATATGCCTTAACTTGCACATGGCAACAGATATCACATGCTCCCCTGATTTCTCTGATGTTAAGCACTTGCATGAGTTGGCTGATTTGCCCTTAAATCTATCCAAAACAGTCGAGCTTTGGCTACTTCCATGACATTTTGGTGATATTATTTTCTCTTTTTGGTTTTAATCGAGTTTTCCTTCTCCGTCAATGATTTATTTGCATTTCTATTGAACCAAAGATGCCCACAAATGATATAAACAAAGACAAAGTAAGTTTTTAGGTTACGTTAAGAAGTGCCCTTTTTTCCACGGGGGTGCCCCTCAAAGTTGGTGTGCCCCCAATACCAAAGCTCTGGCTGCGCCCCTGTGAGGAAATGTCTTTTTATTCAGAAGAAAATTCACAACAAATGTGCTCAGTTACGTGATTAAAGGGCACTTCCGAGCTAAGGGTGCATCCATAAAGAAGGTGCACGTTTCAGCGGCTGAGGGGCACTTTCATTCAGAGGGAAATTCACAATGGAGGTACACAGTTAAGTGGTTGAGGGGGCCCTTCTGAGCTAAGGGCACATCCGAAAAAGAAAGCCCACGTTTCAGCGGCCGTGGGGCACTTTCATCCGCAGAGGGCACCCGGTAACTAATGGGGGCACGTTCCCCTGTGCCCCCTGGTTGCGCCAGAGCCAATATTTCGCCACAAAACAAAGCTTTTTCAAAGCGTGGTCCAAGTTTATGTCAGCGGCCCTGGCCCCACTGGCGGACGCAGGGGGGGGCATTCCGGGCATGGCCCCCCAAAGCGCTGGGGGGGGGCAAACTATCTTTTGGCCCTTCCAAACGCCAGATAAATTTGTGAAAAAGGTGTTTACACTAGGTCTGTAGAGCAAAAAAAAAATATTCACACCCACCCCCCCCCAGGAGGAGAGGCAGACATGGGTTTGGCCCCCAAAATTCGGGTCTGCGTCCGTCCCTGCCTAGCCCCCCAATAATTTTACCGTTCCTACGCCTATGGTTGTCTTTGAGGAAGCAATTCACAAAGGAGAACATTGTTTTTATGGTACTCGTCTCATAACCATCGCCGTCGTATTTCTTTGCGTTCATGATAGATGCGCGTACAACAGAGCTCATCTGTTGTTTGCCCAGACTTGAAAGAGGTAGGGATGTCGCCATTCAACTGATCTATGACTTTTTGGAAGCGTTAGATCCAAAAGGTAGTAGATTCTCGCTGTTTCGCGACTGCAGCTAGACTCTATAAGCTTGTTTTCCTCGATCATCTACTTCGAGTGCCAATAATGGGGAAAAGGGGAGAGCTTGACTGTGTGCTCATGTTTTGTATAGTTAACCAATTTTAAAAGATATTGTTATATATAGTCACGCTGGGCCGGTAAATTCAAGGAGAGGAGAGACAGTGGTGCTGATGCTGTGCGCCGCTACTGAGGTGCTTCGGCCGTCTTATGCTGCCCGGACGTTCTATGCTTCGGTTGGCTCGCCTCAACTTGTCTGCGTGATTTGGATGAGGCGGCCCCAGTTCTCTGATGAATCATAACCCATGAATTTATTTTAATTTTTTCTTTCTTCATCCGAACCTTTTTTCTCCGAGTGTCTACCACGTATTGCTCTAAATTTGTCACCGCAGTTCTTGACGCCGGAAACTTACACGCTGCCAATTCGCGTTGCCTCCTCCTCTCAAGTCAGTCTGCCGGGAGTCTTAAAACGGTGTTTTTATGTCATCCGTGTTAACCCATGTCTGTTTTTAATATGTTTTTACTGTCAAATATACGTGTATGATATGAAACAAAATGGATTCCCACAGCCCTGTACGTGGCTGCCGACACTGACCTCTGTGCTCTGTCACAGTGGGGAGAGACAACAAACCTACACGTGGCTGCCGACACTGACCTCTGTGCTCTGTCACAGAGGGGAGAGACAGCCCTGCACGTGGCTGCCGACACTGACCTCCGTGCTCTGTCACAGAGGGGAGAGACAGCCCTGCACGTGGCTGCCGACACTGACCTCCGTGCTCTGTCACAGAGAGGAGAGACAACCCTACACGTGGCTGCCGACACTGACCTCTGTGCTCTGTCACAGAGGGGAGAGACAGCCCTGTACGTGGCTGCCGACACTGACCTCTGTGCTCTGTCACAGAGGGGAGAGACAGCCCTGCACGTGGCTGCCGACACTGACCTCCGTGCTCTGTCACAGAGGGGAGAGACAGCCCTGACGTGGCTGCCGACACTGACCTCAGTGCTCTGTCACAGAGGGGAGAGACAGCCCTGCACGTGGCTGCCGACACTGACCTCTGTGCTCTGTCACAGAGGGGAGAGACAGCCCTGCACGTGGCTGCCGACACTGACCTCCGTGCTCTGTCACAGAGGGGAGAGACAGCCCTGCACGTGGCTGCCGACACTGACCTCCGTGCTCTGTCACAGAGGGGAGAGACAGTCCTGCACGTGGCTGCCGACACTGACCTCTGTGCTCTGTCACAGAGGGGAGAGACAACCCTGCACGTGGCTGCCGACACTGACCTCCGTGCTCTGTCACAGAGGGGAGAGACAGCCCTGCACGTGGCTGCCGACACTGACCTCCGTGCTCTGTCACAGAGGGGAGAGACAGCCCTGCACGTGGCTGCCGACACTGACCTCCGTGCTCTGTCACAGAGGGGAGAGACAGCCCTGCACGTGGCTGCCGACACTGACCTCCGTGCTCTGTCACAGAGGGGAGAGACAGCCCTGCACGTGGCTGCCGACACTGACCTCCGTGCTCTGTCACAGAGGGGAGAGACAGCCCTGCACGTGGCTGCCGACACTGACCTCCGTGCTCTGTCACAGAGGGGAGAGACAGCCCTGCACGTGGCTGCCGACACTGACCTCTGTGCTCTGTCACAGAGGGGAGAGACAGCCCTGCACGTGGCTGCCGACACTGGCAATGAGGAGCTTTGCCGGCTGCTGATGGACAGGGGTGCCACGCTGGAGGCCAGGGAACAGGTATGTACGCACTTGTAGACTATTGTATGTTTCTGCATTGCATAAGAAAGGAAATTGCGAACGACTTAAAGCCCCAGCCCGGCCTGAGGTTGTATAAACAGATCCTTGAAACGTATGTAAACTTACATTCTATGGAAACCTGTGTTGGCTTGGTTGCAATTGAGTTGGATCATTTTTAGCGTCATAAATCCGAACTGAACTGGGTTTTTACTTATCCTAAACTTAATCCAGTTTTGATTTACTTACTAAGATTTCGTTTAGAGACAAAAGCGTTGTGTTAGACCCTATTAATCACGCTGGGGGACTTGTGGAAACACGATGGGCGACTTAGTGGATGGCGTTCCTGCCTCCCAAGCCACCGGTCGCGGGTTCAAGTCCCGTTGGGGCCTCTAAATAATCTGATCTCATCCCTCAAATCCCCTCCCAACAGGGTGATAGTTGGCGACGCCGGGTGTCCTTGACAGTTAACTATAGCTGAATCTAAATACTGAGTCGCCCAGCCAGCCATCTCTCACTTCTAATTTGCATGCAGTTACGGAGGTGGACAACGCCACAAAATTTATAGAACCACCACCGCTACCTCCGCAGCCTTAGCTAGCTGAAACTACTGTTCAAAATTGCAAAACTGCCACCTGCTACTCTGCTATCGCTATTGTTTATTATAAAGCGCCATCCGAAAATCTTATATCATTTTTTCTTCTGAATAAATGTCAAATGAACTACCATAGTAGTTTCTAGTAACTATAGTTACTTGTGCATGTCTTATCTACTATATGTCTTAGTTACTTGATATTTTTATTGTAAGACACAGAAACAAAATTACACAACAAAACGTTGAGGTAAGTTTAGGTTAATTAATCTACTGAATTGACGTTGAGGAGGCAGAGCTTGTGAGACGTTGTGAAAACTTTTCCCTCTACTAATTTCTGCGTTGTCACGGGTTTTGATGGCTGAGGTCTAAGTCCTAAATTGAAAGCTATACGTTCTAATGTGCCTGTTTCGCTCGAAATTAGTGATTTAAAATAGGTTACTGCTCTTTTCGTAGTTTTCCGCTGTTCAGTCTACTCTTTCAAATTTGTCTAATTTATAAATGAAAGAAAAGAACAAACCGACTAGAGGGCATATCAAAACAGTGTATTCTAGGCAAACGAAATACGACAATAAGTGACAATAAGGACGAAAGTGAAAGCTATCAGTTTACAAAAAATGCAATAATCAAACATAATCAAGTTACTCCAGACTTTGTGCACAGCCCACTACTTCTATGTGAATCCACGAATCGTACTTGAACTCTCACACCTTCACACTCACGATCGCCCAGTTCACTTAACACCCTCTTACACTCTCACACCAACACTCCTTTGCTCAAACATGAGACACGGCCAATGCTACTTACACGAGTTGTGCTAATCGCTTTGAAAGATACTCATCTGAAAAATTATGGCTTGCCGAATCTGGATCATTACAAAAATATATCAAATGCTCTTGAAAATAGAAACTGTGCTCTTCTCCCAGAGGGGTCCCTGCGTGGAGGCACCCCCGCCGTCACACCCGCACTCGCGTCTTCAGATTTTAACGAAGAGTCCCCAAAAAAGCCCCGCTGCTCTTAGTTAGTTAAGGGCTTTTTATAAGGCGTTCTGTGCAAAGCATCTTTGCCCGCCTCTAAAGTGTGGGGGAGAATTTTCCGGGAGGGGTGTTTACTTTAATGTCGCAGAACAAAGGGACGAATCTTATTTCAAGGAATGGGTCGCGAAATGTAGCAACACTTGCGAGGGAAGGGGATTGCTACGGCAGAGATGCCGAGCCTGGGGCACAGGTAGGATTTAAAAGGGTACGTGAAGAGTCTTGCCAGCGTAAAGATTAGTTTTTTGAATTCTGTTCCTTGTTATCGAATAACCGTTTGCTTACGTTACTCGAGTTCCTCCATTGAAAAAGAATAATTTTTGGATTATTAGAAATACCCGCAAGCACCATGACGTGATGCCGCGGGTCTTTATCCTGCAACCAGGAGGTGCGGTTACAGCACCCTCTCTGGCTGGGTAGCCGCCGCATAGAGGAGAGAGAAGGGTAATAGAACAGATAGAGTGTTAGGGAGGGGTGTGAGTTGGTTAGTTGTTAGTCTTAGATGTGGTTAGTATAGTTAGTAGTCCTTAAGTTAGGGTTAGTTGGTTAGCAAATATGAACGGATGATGGTACGCCGCTTAAATACACCCCTCGGCCGGCGGCGGCGCTGCCGGTCCTGCCGCTCCTCCTCGCCACCTAGCGGCGCGTCGGCCGCCTGGCCTGGAACTCGCCGTGCTGCCATCTCGTGACAGTGGGCAGCACCACTGTCAAGTCCTCATGGCAGCAGCTTCGGCCCGGCGGTCGACAACACCAGCCGGCGATGAGCGACCGCGGCTGTTCCCCGAGGCTATGCGTGCGGTGCAGTGCGACGGCGGCAACTATTCTGGGACGTAACGGTTGCCCTGCGCCGCCGCCGGTCGGTGGCAGCTGAGGTGGCTGAGGGTAGCGGCTGGGTGCCGCTACACGTCCTTGCTCCAAAATCCAAAGTGTCGCTAAAATTTCTTACAATGTTGCCCGGTAGCGTTTTTCACCCCTCCGCACTTGACGTATGGTCAGTTTCCCCCCGAGTAGCCGGGCGGATGACACAAACCAATTTGGCAAAATAGCAGGTCTTCACCTGAAAGTTTTCGGTGCTATTCTCGAGCGACATAACAGGGGAAAGCGGCCGGTAATGAGAACTTCCTGCTTCGCCTCCCACGGGTGGCGTTGCAGAACGCGGTGGTGCTCAGGTCTTGGATCCTGGGCTGAGTGGGCCAGTGTCGGGCAATAAGCACACGTTGAATGTGGACAGATCGCCCCGGAAGGAAGACGCCGTGCTGTTGATTTATTCAGCGGTGCTGCCACCGAGACCTGTGCCGACGACGCCCCGGTCCCTTGACGGCTGCGTCGGCGGGAGCTGTGTGTGCAAAGTATGTGCAAATTGCCACTACTGTGTGGCACGGTGGCTGTTCCAGGCATCCTTTACGTTGCAAATTCATTAAGATAGAAGTCGGTCCACTTCATTAATAATCCCTAATGATCGTTTTGCACGACATTTGAGCCTGTAAATATATTAAGATGAAATTGATATGCTTGAAAAATTTTTTCGAGTATTTCGGCAAGATGTCCTCCTTGGCACACTGGCGATTAAATATCACGGAAGTTTCACATTTAGATGCTTTCCTTTGTAGTTTTTTAGTTTTCGTATAGTTATTCTGTTATCGGGTGAAAGGTTATGTAAAATGTTACCAAAGTTAATAAACTTCGACTAGTTTCTATTGCGTCTCGCAATCATTATCAAGAATAATACATATTTTTCAGCTCACAGTTCAAACATTCATCTTTTAAAAATACCATGGCATAACACGAGCTTGATAACACAGACACTTTCATCTACCGTACACTACCTTTGCGACATGTAGAAAATATCAACAGTTCACAGCTGTTAAGACACAAGCAATTACATTAACACACCTTGAAAAAAACAATAGTTAACATAGAAACACACTGCATATACCTGTTGTCATGATTGTCTAGCTCCCTCTACATAGTGTTAGTGATTGTTGTGAATCGAGTTGGATGTTGATTTGGATGTTTTCTGCTGATCGATGTAAAGTGGTTCTAGGATGGCTAGTTTGTGGGTGTCGTCGGTGGATGCGATGATGGTAGAACTAAGAACTAAGTCAGAAACTTTCTAAGTCAGAAACTCGAAAGGAGGGAGAAACTAAGTCAGAACTAAGATAAGGCCCACGCATCATTATAAAAAGGGCAGATAAGTCTCCTGTATTTGTAATAGTAGATAGAGAGGTATATTCTAAGAAGCTAACTGATATACTGTCAGACGGCACCAAGTTAAAGTCACTCTTGTGCGACCCTACCGCGAAACTAAAGGCGAAAGTAAATCGAATCATTAATAGTGCCAATGCGTTAGTTGGTGGTGTACAGGTTTAAAAGATTGTGGGAGAATATTCACCTGGGTACATTTATGGGACGGTGAAAACACACAAACACAACAACCCATTACGACCTATCATATCCCAAGTGTGCACATAAACTTACAAACTATCAAAACGGCTTAATAACTTACTAAAGCCATATCTTCCCTGTAAATACTCCATGGATTCGGTTGAAGAGTTTCTCGACCTTCTACGGATAAAACGACCACAAGGTATTATAGCGTCCATTGACGGTGAAAGTTTGTTTACTAATGTGCCCGTGCAAAAAACAATTGATGTTATAAAATGGCAAGCTGTACACCCAAAAGGAGGGAGTGGCAATGGGATCGCAATTGGGACCGCTATACGCCAATTTTTATTTCACCAACTAGATCGCCAACTAGAGTCAAACGACTCTAAGTGTTAAGTCTACCGTCCTCAGGGAAGGGGGGCGTAAAGGGGGGGGTTGCCCGGAGGGCCCGTGTAACGTTTCGACTTCGGTGGTGGTATGAAGTCTGGAAGCGTTATATTACGTGATAGTCTAGTCTTGCGGCGGTCACTGAGGCAGAGTCTGTCGGCAGAGGTCTAAAAAGTACAAAAGTTTCTCCAAACTTTCGACGAACCTCCAAAGTTTCGCCATTTCCCAAAATCATTCGGGAATGGTACTGGTAGGAAGCTATGTTCTACGAAACCCAATGTGATATTTTTGGGTCATACGGCAATATTTAAAACTACTTCCCGGGATTTTTGGGGATCAAAAAGAAGTATCACTTAAGACATATATTAAAATCTTCTCGAGGTCTGCTCGGCATAAAACATTCCCCGTGTCAAACCATTCATTATAAATATTTGAGTCAGCACACGTAAGCAGTTGATCAAGGCAACAAATGAACTGCTTTTGATATCAGACACTGATCGTGCGAATCATTTCGCATGATTCCTATTCCGCCGCACCAGTTCACAATTCAGTATTCTGCGACATCGCACAAGTGCACACGTCTGTTGGCAAGAGAATGAGCGACTTCGACTTTTCTCAATTCGAAGTGAATAAAAATGTTGCTCACATATGCAAGCCGGTAAGAGCCATGACAACGCGCAAATTGAAGCATACAATAATAAGTCATCAATGTCAGGAACCCTGGACCGCTTAGGCACGGATTCTCCACGCCAACACTGCACGCAGTCGCGCTTTCCATGCATTTGAATGGACTAAGCAAGGATAATGAGCAACATGGATACAGTTCCGGAAAAGGGCATGGCAAACGCTGAGAGGAATAGAGTGAAATGTGTTCGACTAATAATCGCGCACGACACAGTTCAGTACCTACATCTGGTCCTGGTGTGTTCGTCATTTTATCCAGGACCCCTCCCCCTCATTGCTATCACGCGCAAATTTTTCATTGGTATCACTAAATATGAATTTGTTTGTATTTCCTTATGACCCACGGGAACTTGAAATTTCCAAAGCGTCGAAACCCTCAGACATTTGGCGTGCCGAAGTATTTAAGAGCTCTTCTACGACCATGGGACACAACCCGAACTGTCATATTTATTAAGGTCCTAAGCTCATTGTTGCAACTCGAACGCCCTCGAACGCCTTCAAATAAAGGGGTGGAGCTGCCCATGGAGGTGAGCGGGGCAATAGGAGCATCATCAAAATTACATTTCCTACCCAATAAGCCATGGAGAGAGCGGGTGGCCAAAACCCTACTCTCGGTTTGAGGAGCATAACTTCGGATGTACTAAAACCACCGTTTAAACTCGTACTCGAAAGAAGTACTCGTCGTCGATGCAGGCCTGTAACTTCGACCCTGTTAAAATCATAATGAAAAAACGACATCTAGCCAGGATTAGTGCTTAGAGTGAGAAGCGCTTGGATCCCATTTACAAGATATCGAACGGAGGCAGAGGACGAAGACAGCCAGTCGCCAAAAATATAAAATAAATATATGAAAAAAACGAGGGCTTGTTTCCGTAAGATACGCAGACGGCTTTAAACAAGAGGTCTGCGGGATGTTCCGGCGGGACCGGTGACACCACAGAGTAGCATCACATCAGTAGGTGACATCACAGAGAAATCACGGTCTCGAAGGCCCTCAAGAAAGCCACGCGGCGCACAGATACGCCGGAGCGGCGCGGCGGCGAAACCTACCCTGGGTGACCTCCACTAAGAAATATAACGGCTTGGATCGACAGAGCAACGAGGCACGGCTTGTAAAACAGCGGGGCCGGGGTACTGAGACTGAATGACGCGACAGTGGCATCTAAATGCCTCGGTCTCAGTAAAAGCAACATGTAGGCGCCAGGGCCCAGCCATTATAAATCGAGCTGACGTAACAAGAAAAATCACCGGGGACCTGCCCCCAGCCATCAAGAATCTACCTCATGGGTGACAGCAAAGTGTCCATCTGAACGACCCCGGGAGCAAGCCAGATCCAAATAAATCGTGATGAAACGGGTATGGGCCCCACTTACGCATGATCGCCGGATGAGGGAACCACATCCATATCTTATGATAGTGGGTTAGGCAGGCCTGAGTGGCAACGAGGCCGGCACAGCCTCTTGAACACTCATTCTTGGCACTACACAAATATGGACAATTAAAAACAAATACGTGCCCCACTGGCCGCAACAATGAAAACAAATTTACCATAAAATAAAAGACAGTCCCTTCAACCAGGGACCACGACATCGCAGGGTTGGGCACCTTCATGATCCGGGATATTTTATTAATAGCGACGCAAGGTCTGGTTAGGAAGTGGCCCGGTTCCCTCCAGGTCCGGCTTAAGCTGGCAAAGCATATCCTCATCGCGGGAGGAACATTTTCCAGCCTTAAAAGGAGTGACAACGCTTAGTAATGGGAATTTAAACCAAAAAGAACCCTCAACACGCAGGAAGGCTTCAAAGGCTGGCGCTCTCAGGGAGCAGTACATTTTCGCGAGGAGTCAATACTTTTACAACCATCAATGCCAGTAGCACCTAAGTGTGAACAGATAAGTGATGTACCGTTCAGCAATCAAGAAATGTCACGTTCATCTTTTCAATTTTGAAAAGACCAATTTGTGTATAATTATATAGATTAACACAACGCCCTCACATCGCGTTCCCTGGTCCTTCATAAATGGTATGATGGCAACTGGAAAATATTTATGTAAACAAATGGGGGGATCAAATGCAAGGTGTAAAAAGCTGTTCGTTAGCTGACGAAATAAAAGTGATTCAATCCGTAGAACCAAAACCGAAATCGCGCAAAAACTGATCAAGCAGCATAACCTAAAATAAAACTAACGGCTTCGTGTCTCATGAGCAGCTCTTCAGGAGATTCAATTTCGGCGAAGGGACAGAAAAAAGCGAATGTCATTCCACGATGGACTGAAAACTATGGACAATGAATTATAACAAATTTAGTTTCCATTGAAAATAAAGATGCACTACCCACTCCTAAACCACCATGTAACTTTTTTCAATCATGCTCTGTGGCGATTCTTGTGGCAGGTTCTCCAGGATCTAGAACTTTGCAAACAGTGCACTTCGAGGGCACTTCCGCGCGCAGTGCCGCGATATCACAGTGCCATGGAGAGAGCTGCTAATTGTGGGCTGTCCACTCCTGATAAACTTGTTTTGATAGCGACTCTGGACAGCGCGTAGCAGACTATCAGCACACGACATGTCCGGGCCATTCCATCGTATGGCCAACTCCATCGCCGCACTCGAGTGCTGAAGCTGGCGGTGCTCGCCAAACACATCCTTCACGACGCTGCCCATGCTCTCCACGATGGACTCTGGCGATGACATTAACCAGATCCTGCTTACAAGATCGGCATAGGGCTGCAGAAGGGTGCTCTCGTGAGCTTGGGCGTGGAGATGTCGGAACAGGTCAGCGTTGGTGGGCTCACCTGGCACACTGCGTACACAGTCGTAGGCGGCTCGGATCGACGGCACAGGAGGTTTGGCACTGTCCGGGATCAGCCGAGCACCAGCCAGCTCGCTCACCGCCTCTGCCACGTAAAACAGAGAGCTGGCACGCTCTAACTGCCGCAGCTGCTGCAGGTCCGCCACCTTCCGGAGTTGGTAGGTTTTTCCGTTTACTATAGCGTTCGCAGCTCCTACTTGTCGCCCCCGAGCGTCCTTGCCCTCTCGCCGTTTACTGAGGTGGTTTCCCAGCGCCTCTAGGAACGCCGTGATAGCCCCCACCTAAAATTGTCAGCAACAGATACAGCAGGCATGAGTCAAGGACAGCATATCTTTGTAATCTGATCAAGCAAAATAGCCTTTCATTCCCCTGAAACCCAGGAAGATTTAAAACAGACATAGGTACGCCAATAATTCCGTCTTTGAAAGGAGCAATATAGAATGAAATACAGAAATAAATAATTATGAAAAATTACAGTTCAGGCTTGGGCGGTGCAGCTTAGTAAGCCAACGACAATCAGACACTTCCAGACGTTTCAGAAATCAATTCGAAAATATGATCTACAACTCTAGGGAATACCCTCTGACCAAATGGACCAATATCGTCTGGTCAAACCAAGCCATGGAACCGAATGGTTCACCATCCAATGACATAAGCATACAAATCCCTTTCGAAAACGCTGTGATGTTTGTATATCCGCGAATAAGGCTTCAATATTTATGATCAAGTAATTTTTAAAACGAAAGTGTTGACAAACAATGATGAATTAAACAATCTGGTTAACCTTTGTTTCGAGTTTTTGACAAGTTGTATCAGTCAGCCCTTCTCCGAACAGCAAAATAGCTGTCAAGTGCGATTTCGGAGGAAGAAAATGCGCAGGTATGATTTTATATCCCGTTTCCTACCTTCATAATTTCTATACAGGCATGACATACCACATTAGCCCAGGAAAAGCAGAAATTAAGGTTGGGTGGCCTGCTGCCACTTCAGTAGTCAGCCATCAGTAAGCAGAAATCACCTGTTTGCTGCAGTCAGGGCGAGATCGAAGGCGTTTCCACAGAGGCGAATCTGGATCCAGTCCCATCTCCTCGTCAATCTGAGCCTCCATCTCCTCCAGATCTTCAATCAGATTGTCGAAGGCCTTAGTCCGGTCCCACGGGAAAGCCTGTAAGTCTTGCAGTTTTCCGCTGCATGTGGCGATGACTTCGTAGATGTCATGCAGCGCGGCCACCTTTACCATGAAGTCTCCATCTGGAAAAAAATGACACCACTACTGTCATAAGGCATGGCTGCTTTGGTGTTGTGCATGTATGAAGACATGCGCAACACGATGGGATTCAAATTCAAAGTTTTATGAAAAATATTTATATTCACACTGGCCCGTCAGTCCGCTGCTATAGCTCACTTACATTCATTTATCCTCTATATCTGATTTAAAAAATCCATATGGAAAGGCACAAAGTTTGCGAAGGCAATTAGAATAACGTACAAATATAAACTTACACTCACGCTAGAAATCAGATACGGAAGATTATAACACATTTTAAAAGATATGAGTGCACCGTTTAGTTGAAGCTGTAGTATCATACAAAACTTAAATATGCACTTATAACGTGCACACCTTTCTTTGCCTTGGCACTAAACATTTGTACTTTGTCTTGACCCTAACCTTTTAACGTGCAATATCGCGTTATAAGTATAACTATTCGTTTAATGCAATGCTTTCGCGCAACCCTCCCTTATACCTGGCAGCCAACGGACTCGCCCAGTTGTTAGTTAGCTGTTGTGGCCGGCGGAGGGCTGGTAAGGACCGAATCATTTGTTTAAGAGTCGATGTCTCGGCTAATGGCAAGGCTACATGCCAAACAAATGCTTAACCGGTTTTTGCATGCTTTATCCGTTGAGGGGTTAAACGATTCCTAATGCAAAGGTGAGCTTACCTTTGAGAAGACTCAGATGTGCCTCAGCACCATCGTCATCTGGTTTCGGATGCATGACGCGCTCCTTCAGAACTTCCTTCATGGCTCCAGCATTGTGGAGGAACGTTTTCATAGTCTTCGAAGCATGCGGCGCGAAACGTGTGTCGGACCACAGCTTCGGATGGAGCAGATGTTCGCCCCTTTGGACCCCGCATTCCATCAGCACCTCAAAGCCCTTCCCATGGGTGAAGCGCTTCGTGATAGACGACATGAGTGTGATGGTCTCCTTCACCCATTTGCAGGTAGGCTGCTTCCTGGCGTCCTCTTCGGCAAGGTTCAGCAAGTGCGCCGGGTCCCACAGCGCTGGCACGCAGGGCTGCTGGACACTCCCACCGGAATCCTCGCCTTCCAGCTTGTTGAGGAGTTTCTCTGGCACTTTGGAGTGGAAGTACTGCCCATCGGTGCAAATGCTCGCCAGTTGTACCTGCTTGGTGACACCCACCGATGCCAAAGACCCAGCGAGTTCCTCGGCTAAGGCATCGCCACTGGCATCCTTCACAACTGGTGCAGCGGTGACAAACGACTGCACCATTTGCGGAGGTCGTGAGCCGTCTCCTGCTGGTACGTCAGGCACAGCCGCGAGGATGGCGGTGATGTCGACTGATCTCTTCCAAAGCGTTACTTTGTCCACGACTAGCGAGACACAGGGCTGGGTGGCGATGAAGCGAGCAAGACTGCTCTGGATCACAGCATGGACTTGCGTCCTGAGTGTGGGCATAAATCCAACCGAGTGATTTATGTCACCCATCCGCATCCCGTTCTTGCTCTCACTTTGCAAGACGATCAAGTCCTCATACGCAGCATGAGGCAGAGATTTCTTCAAAACGTAGTAGCCCGTTCGGATGCAACGAGCAGCAGCGCACTGGTTCTTGTCGAACCGCCCATTTTCGAGGGCAATCTGCTTCTCCTTTTTGCGAACCTGCTCCGCGTGTTTTTGCCCTTCGAAATGACCCTGTGCGACAGTCCTAAGGTTCTTGAAGGAGACTGGAAGAGTCTCATCGTTATCAAAAGCTGTGCCCAAACTGTAATCATACCTGTACACTCCAGCAGTGGTAGGACGATCTTTGGAAATATACTCCTCTGGGTCAAACTTCGGATTGCAAACCTTGCAATGGAGCACATTATATGCCGGGTGGGACACAAGTTCAAATTTTGTAGCCACCTCCATGTGGGCAATGCTACGGCCAGATCGGTACAGTACCAACCTGGTGGATCTGTCTTCCTCTTGAGCAGACTTTCTTTTCTTTCCTTTCAGTGTCCAGCTGCATCACCACTTCAAGAAGCTTTTTCAGCAGAGCCCCAGACTGTTTCTGCTCCTCAAGGAGCTTATCCACCTTCAGTTCTAGAGAGCTGCATGATTCACTAGGGAAAGGCTGTTTGCTCTGTTTTGTACCCTGGGTGGCTGTCTGCAGCTCGTTGACGGCAGACACGTCTGTGCTGGAATCGTCCACAGCAGGCACGTCTGTGCCGTTATCGTCGACAGCGGCGGCTGCGCTGAGCTGGTCAGTGGCAGCGACGGCTGCGCTGGGCTCGTCGACGGCAGGCACGTCTGTGCTGAACTCGTCAACAGGGGCGGTTAAGCTGGGCTCGTCGACGGTGGGGACGGCTACGCTGGGATCGTCGACGGTGGGGACGGCTACGCTGGGATCGTCGACGGTGGGGACGGCTACGCTGGGATCGTCGACGGCAGCAACGCCTGCACTGGACTCGTCGATGGCAACGCTGGGCTCGCCGACGGCATTGCTGGACTTGTCGACAGCAGTGCTTGGCTTGTCTGTGGCAGCCTGAACCTCAGAAGCCACCTGAAAATAAAATTTCTATTGATGTGGAAAGGTAACGGAAAACAAAATTAAATTCAGTTCATTACAAACACCTCTAGAGGTAAAAAGCAATGGCTACAAATACTGCAATAAATATTAAGAGGTTTAATCATGCATTCTGCCCAGCTGTTCCACCTGGTTCTGCTGCAACATTTAAATTTTGTCCTGACATCTTGTCATTTCAATACTCTGTAAAGTTTGTTATCGTTAGGATAACAACTGATGTCATTAACACAATTTTTGCACCAATATGTGAAAGCAAGTGGAAAACACATAGCACATAGAACAGCAGTGAAAAAAGAAACTGGTACAAAAATGAGGATGATTTAAGTTTTTGACGGCTGCAAATTTGGAGTATAAAAATATTAAGGGAGACATTTCATTAAAATCTCAAGTACATAACCAGTGTTTATTTCATGACAACTAAACAGAAACACATGTATCTCAATTTCAGTATATGATAGCTTAACAATTTTGACACTTCACCAGACCATTTGATATGAAACTGAGCAGCTTGAAGATAACTACTGCACATGAACTGGTAGTTCTTCTACACATCCTATACATCATTAAATGAGACTGTAAAAGTCTCAAATCTCAGAATAATGCTTATGTTTGACATTTGACTTATGACTCAACTTAAACCTTACTAATGAATGAACAATTTATATTGTTTTCTGTATACAACACAGAAAATCAATTTTTTATCTAAATCAAATACAAATCAATCACATGATAGCACAGTCCAGCAATATCTCTGCCATTCAAATACAAAAATGTAGCTCTAATGCATTGGTGATAGTTTTTTCTTCTTTTGCACAGTAGATCTGCACCTGATAATACATTTAGCTTGTACAGTGCCAAAAGGCATAAATGATCACACAATGTAAATTCCTTCTAAGAAAAAACACTGCTTGAATTGAATTTTCCTAAACTGTTTTTGGAGACTTCAGCAGTGAGTTTTTATATCAGCTTTCCATGGAATTTAAGGCAAACAAAAAAGTTCAAAGAAAACCAAAGCCTAAAAACATTCAAAGTAGTTTTCAGGAAGCATGTGTTTGTGGTTGCTGCCCCAAATACACATGCTAACCCTCAACTTAGGCACATAGGCAAAATTGCCTGGAGTGGGGTCTTTCACAGACCAAATTTTTCCCAATTTAACACTGGAGAAATGGGAAAAACTTTCTTACCCTAGGCAGAATATCACATGAAAATAAGACGGACAGACCCGAATATCAGAATGAAAATGAGGAAATATCAGCTTCAAAATTAAAAAATCTATAGATTTTACCAATAACTCTTCCAAATATTTGCCTATTTCTGTAACAAAGGAAGGTACTTGTGCTAGGCAGAATGCATGACACTGCTATATGATCAAAAGCACCAGGTACCCAGGTGTTTAAATCAATATTTAGATATTATGTTTGAAATTGTGTTCATATAAAGAATGTGCAGCTCATAACTCTTATATATACATATATTCCTCTTCTTTTATAACATATATTCATCAATTAATGGTATTTTCCTTTCAGACACCACACCTAAGTAAAATGAAGAAGCATGCGATTTTCAGCTGTCAAAATATCTCACACTAAATTTAGGAAATTGATCTCCGAGGCATTTACCAAACAACAGAGCACAAATAACTGGAGCAAAAAAAAACATGTGCAGGTAGGTTAGATCAGAAAGTAGGTAGGTACCAACCTGGAAGAAGAAATCTGCACTTCGAGTACTGCCAGCTTCTTTCTTCTTCAGTCCGGGGTGTTTGGACCGTGTATGCCGCTCTAGATGGTCGCGGGATCCGTTGTATGGACAGGGAAGTTGAGTCCGAGCATTAACATGACCACAGCGAACTTTTTGCTTCGAGTAAGGCACCGAAGCTTCTTTGTTCCTGCCCATTCTCGAACAGCTCGCACAATTATTTCCCTGGGCTGAATCAGATCGTTCAGTTTCAAGATTTCGGGATACGCACGAAATCACTTGGAATGGGTTAAAAATCCAAACAAATTAAATCCAACAACATATGCGAATACACCCGAATGAACACGACCAGCCCAAAACGCCGCACATATCGAGCCGGAAATGGCGCCTGTGCGAGAGTTCCCGCAGGATATCAGAAAGAGATACATACAACCATATTCAAGTACTTTTACAGTCATTAGGGTTCAATGTTGACAAAATAACCCTCATTCACCATAAAGAAGAAAATAGTTGCAGGATATCTTAAGTTAATTTTTATTGAATATAAATAATAAACAGAATATACAACCCTAACCTAAATGTCTTTCGCCACTATTTGGTGAAGCTGGTGAAGAGTACCATCTCTAGTTTGTGAATTAATATTATATTTTTTAAATACGGGCAGAATTCACATAAAAAACAACATAATCTAAATACCTCCTTATTTTTGAGAAGGAAGTGTAAAAACAAATTTGAGTAAAACAGCTGTTAAAATGTATAATACCCCTTCTCCATCAGCATTCCAGTCATGGAAAGTTGGCGTCACATTCGTACAAATTCGTCTGGCACTTCTGACACTGTTTCGCCAGAGAGGTGCAAACTTTTACCCGGCTTTATGCACCAAAGACCGCTGGGCACCAAAAGTGATGCAAATACTCCAGTTATGCATAGAGTGAGGGTGCTGATGGCCGAGGAGATTAAAAATGGAATACACAGAGGGTTAAAAATATCGCCAAATTATTTGAGGGAACGCACAGTGTTCATCAGCTTTCAAGAATTTCGCCATTACGTTCCACAGAATACCCGAAATCTTCTCCAAACTGGGGTTGGTGAGTTGGTGAGATTTTAGACCTCTGTCTGTCGGTTAACTTACAGATGTATTATAAGTTGTTTCAAGCGGACCTCGCGTTTTGATGTACAGACTGGCGTTCAATAGCTAGTTCTGCCTGCTGAGGTATCGGGGGTCTGGTTTATATACCAGGACGACCCTGCCCCCGGCCTGCAGCGCTCGTTACATAAACAGCAATTGGGCGCGGCTGACACCGACGCCACTCGCACAAAAACTGGTTGTCGGCTCGCAGTACAGCGCTGGCAAACCAAGGAGAGCGGTTAACAGTCAATAGGCAATAAGGGATACCAAAAGCATATGTACAATGCCTCAAAAGCATATGTACAAAGCCTCAACTCAATCTGCCGCGGTATTGTGGAGGCCAGCATGCCTCAATGCGTTGCACGATTCACATCCTGTTTTCTCAGAACGCACATCCTGGTTGCCGACTGCGGCGCACGACACGCATCCTGTTGGCCGGCTCGCAGCACACACATCCTGGTTGCTGGCTCGCAGCACAGCGCGAAACAGAATTTGAGTGAAAAAGAATTTGGAGAAATGAGGGGGCAAACGCGGGATAAACCGCTACAACACCTTCCCCCTAATAAAATAACATTTTTACATTTAAAAAATGTGTGCACAGAAGCCAAGGGCGTAAGTGTCGATAAGGAAGATGAATGCAGACAATACATGATACAGGCATATCACGATAATGTACGAACATGTCACGATTATGGACAAGTATGTCACGATAATATACCACGAGTAGCTCAATCACACGCACTTATACAGACGGTTGGCCAAACCGCAGTGCCTCACAGGGCCGGTTGTCGACGAGCGACACGGGGTTTGGGTGCGTGTGCACGATGAGCAGGCGCACCACCGGGAGGTTTGGGTTCTACGTACGTCCCTAGATCGAGATGAGTCGTGGGTTCTGCCATGACCGATTCTATGACCGAATGGTTCATGGGAACGGGGCGGACGGCGTCGGTTGCGTAAGCCTCGTTGCGTACGTTGTCGCGATGAGCGGCAATGTCGGCGTTACGTACGTTGTCGCGGTGAGCGGCAACGTCGGCAGGGGAGATACGTTCGCTTTCCGGAGCGACATGTGCAGCGTCACAGAACGTGACGGTGCCGGACGGAGGCGGCGGCGGCGGTATCATAGCCAGCTCGGTGTCTGACTCTGACGTGAACTGACGTCTGCGTTGCACTAGATCTCTTGATTGACGTCTACAGGAGGACCGACATAGCTTACAGCACGGGCGGCAAAATTTTAGAGCGAAGTACGCTATCAGTATTGAGATGATTACTATCACTGCCGTTGCTAGCCATTGAGTGGTAGAGCTAGAATCCGTCAATACTTGCTCCAATGGTTTGTTTTCGATCTGATCAAAGTATTCCGGAGCCGAGACACCTTGTGACTTGATGTCCGGTAATTGAGGGATTTCTGTGCCATTTATCGGTTCGATTGCCTTTTGAATAGACCGAGACCATTTGGGTTTCCAAATGGGCATCGGGTGCTCATCAATGAGGTTTTGGGCCGAAAAAGAAGGTAACGTTAAAATTGATTCTTGGGCATAATACGGCGGAAGGTAAAACGAGTCTCCTGATGCTGAACATTCCGGTTGAAGGGTGATAATAGAAACCGTTTTCTCAATACGTTTAGTTGGTTCCGCTGGGGCCGTTTGACAGACGATAGTCAAAGTGAATGGTCGTAGTGTCACCACAAGCCATTGACCTTGTGTCAAATAGTGTGCTTGAGGAGCATTACGCGTGATATTTAGTCGGGTTGCATAGTATTTATCAACATCGATCCGTGAATGCCGAAAAAGGGCTATCGCACATGATGTAGATGAAGTGGTTGCGTATGCCGGCTCATTGAGCTGGCAATACGGTGTTTTAGTCAACACGCAAGGCTCAATTTTGTTTTCATTGGGTTGAATGTAAGACTGGCGATTTTCCGAGATTAGGAGGTATTTTGGCTCATTCGGCAAATAGTGGATGGACACGTTGTGATTACCATGTGGTACCTCGTAGGGGTAGAATCGAAAAATATCAAAGGCATACAAGGTATGCAGGAGTGGAATGTAGAACATGAAGTGATATCGATCTGATGTGGAGACTACCTTAGCCTTTGCCATCTCTACATATGAATCTACTGTATCATATGGTAAAGCAAAGTTGCGAGGTAATTCCTTTTTGATCTGTCTCAGAGTTCTTTTGAAGAATCTGGGTGGCAGAAGGCTTGGGTGGATAATTCCAGCATGACCGAGAGCAATTTTGTGAGAGAGGTCTTGGAGTTCAATGTGTAGCGTTTGCATACACCTGGTAACTAAATGTAGGTCTTCTCCTAGTTCGGTCAGCGCATATAGAATTTTGATAGCCGTAGCGTTGCGTAGGCTATAGTACAGATTGCGGCAAGTGTCCTCCAAAGCGTTTACTTGATCTCGTAGGGTTTGGTATGCCTTACGGTTCGTCTTAGTCGCAACTATAGTAGAGTTTAGTACCTAAAGCGTGCCATTGAATGTATAGGCCAAAATCATTTCCTTTGAATTTACAAGTTCAACACTTTTAGTCAAGTGCTTGATTTCTGAATCCGTTGCTGTACCAAATAAGTAATTCATCGCGTTACCTATTCCATTAATAATGCCACGTTTTACACGAGTGTTTGAAGGTATTCCCAGAAGCGGATCATAAAAGCGTCTGATGGACGAATGCTCGTGCATGAGTTGCGTAAGTGATTGACGCGTTACGTTCATGCCATGTTCCAACATCAATGTTTCAGAGCCGTTTTCGCTTGATGCGTAATTTTGTTCTAATTTGCCCAAGATATATTGTACGTTTTTAGCCATTGAAGAGATATGGTTCAACTCTTTACGGTACGGAGTTGTGCTCACGGAAACCGTTATTGCCCAAGAGCTGTAGCTGGGGTAGACCTTTCCGAGCGGTATAAACAGATGGCCGGGATCTTGTGGATCCGTTGGTGTGCCAGTTGAGGCCATGACACCGAGACCGATGCAGCAGAGCCAGACAGAGAGTTGACTGATGAAAGCCATTCCACCTGTAACACAGAAGTGTTCCGTTACTAGACGTAGAGATGTGGTAAGACATCTAGTACGAAGAGAGCAGCATTCCTGACAAACGTATTCCAATTGGACAAAGCATCATCTTCTTGATGCTTTGTAGAGATGATGTCTGCATGTGCAAGATCCATCTGTGAAAATTCCGAAAGGGTACGTTGTCGTTTTCTACAACGCCTTCGTCCTCGTTAGAACCAGGGCGTTTGGCACCTCTATTACGATAGGGGTCAGCGGAAATCTGTGGAGGTTCGGATCCGTCGTCAGGCTTGTGTCGGGATCTCAGATTATACCTATGGGTAGGTAAATCAGAGTCGTCACAAGGACGCTTCAAAGGATTAGGATAGCTCCGAAATCCTTGATGTAACTGCTGTCTTTCATTCTTCGTCCGGTAACGGGGGTAAGGGAACAATAATGTCAGACAGTGGTTCTGGATCCTGTTGGTTCTGCTCTCGTTGCTCGTACCAAGTCCTGTCAATGAAGGGTAATCTTACCGCTCTCATTGGCTGAACTCTGGTCGGCTCCCCCGGTCTACTTACTCTGTTGGGTACGTGTACGGTAGGGCTCACCTTTTCATCTGTCCGTCTCCAAATATCGTTTGTGTCTCTATGCCTAAGATTTTCAGAGTGGACCAGTTTTGTTTTGTTTGTGATCATATTTTTGATTTCATAGTTTTCTGGACCTTTTTGAGCCAAGATGCGATACTGTGGTTTCCAGCGTGTTGCTAATTTTGTAGATTTCCCAGGCTTTACGGTTGGATCGTAACAATAAACGGCGTCTCCGGGGAGGAATTTTGATGGAGTGAATCGTTTGGCTATCAATTCTTTGTTTCTTTCTCTAGCTTCTTCTAAGTTTTCGGTTACCTGTTGATAGGCGTCGTGTAACCGTTCGAACATGATTGGCACGTAATCCTCTCCTGTGTAATGTTCTCTTACTTGTAGGCTGGGGGATCCAGTTGCGCGTAGCTTCCGCCCGCGCTCTCCTTACGCCCGCGCTGATTTGAGCGGAAGTTTGGGCGTAAGCGATTTGGAGGGATGTTCAGGAGAGAGCAATCGCGCGGAGCTCCGCACCCGCGGGAATTAGCGCGGTGCATCGAGGGCAATCCGAGGCGGTGGTGAATACCTGCGGCGACCGTCGTAGATGGATGTTAAGGCTCAAATTCCCATAGAAAACGGTGCTTTTCTGGCCGTAGTAAACTCGCGTCATAGGTTACAGCCTGCTGACTGCTGAACGGTGTCGGATTTCCTGGCCGACTGTGGGAAGGAGGGGATGAGAGGAAGACACGGCCCTGCGCTGGGAGGTGAAGTGATGATTTAAGTGCTCGGATCGGATAAAGGGAAAAAGTTTAGCCAGAAACGACAATTATACTTATATAGGGACCATTATAAAGTGGGATTTCCGCATAAAGGAGACATACATGTGAAAACAAGTCAATTTATATGGGCAGGACACTGGCCTCACGAAATTGGATTAGTCAGAGCAATGGGGAGAGATGAGCCGGGCAGGCCCAGGAAGCCTGGCTCGGCGAGTGCAGCGCAATTCAGTTTGAAATTTATTCACGAAACGAACCGTTATTCGGTGCATTTTCTCAAACCTATTCAAGTCATGTTCACTAGCGGATCTAGGGGAGGGGGTTGGGCACAACAGGCAATTGCCCCCTGTTATCATCTATCGGCTCCGACGGGGGTTCATCGCCTGTCTTTAGCCTGTCATGCGTATGTTAAGACTGATCTTTTTGACAGTGGCCGTCAAGTCACGCCAAAGATGTTGCAAGTGGTTGGGTGACTGTCTATGGACACGGGGACATTTCTATGGATATCCTCACGCTCACAGTTCTCAGGGTGAACTGGGTTATCGCTGGCGTTTCATGTAATCCTCGACGAGACCGCTCGGGGACGGTGAGTGGCGGGGGGCTCAAAGTTTTTCCTACTAAACGGCTGGCATTTTCGACTAGTCCATAGGGAACACATGTTAAAAGCTTGCAATCTAGAGCCTCGGGAGGGTATCTTAAACCAGGCGCAGGTTCACAAAAAGCAGTTCAAATGGACGCCAGGACATTTTTCTTTTCATTTCCGGGGTCAAAACCGCCAGCCGTGACATTAACCAGAGAGCTAGACGGTGAAAACCAGTCCCATGTTTTGGTTTCATTTTCAGGCGTGGGTTCGAATCCTAGAAGCGGCCAAACTTTTCATAAAGTCCGAATGTGCAAAACAATGTATTCGCTTGAAATTCATGCAACTTTGCGCCCTTCATGCTTTTAGCTCTAAGGGATGCTTTTGCCTAGTGCAGAGGCGGATCCAGCAGTAAATACGTCATGTTCCAGGGGCGGATCTAAGGGGATGGTAGGTGATGAGGGCGACCGCGTACCGTTAGCCTGGCCTTGAGCACGACAAAAGGCCCTCCGCAGGGCATAGGCGGATCCAGGGGGGACAAGGGGGAAACATGCCACCCCCGATCGACCCCTCGGCGCCCCCTGAAATGGTCACGGTGCCCCCTGAGGGGTCGATGGTGCCCCCTAAAATGTCGCTTCCTATCCCCACCAGGATGCGAAAATCGGCGCCTACCGATAGAATTTTTCCGCCCACCTGATAGATTTTACCGTTCAAAAATGGTGCCCCCGGAACGGATGGCGCCCCCTCCCTGATTGGCAATTCTGGATCCGCCTATGAAGCAGGGGGCTCCCTTTATGTTCAGTGGGCGTTTCTTAGGTAAATTCAAGGAGCCCAAACGCCACGGATACTGGTCTCGGGGGTCCCAATAGCTGGCCTGGAGTCCCCCAAAAGTATCAAACTTTATTTAATAAGTACGTTTAAATACACACCACCCTGATGATTTATTCACTTAAAAGTTAAAATTAACGCCCAATTTATCAAAAATGAAAACCACGAGCGGGGCCCCTACAATTGAAAACCGAGCCTCTTTTTGAAAAATTCTGCATCCGCCCCTGCCATGGTCCCCAAAGTGGCTGAATTGTACACACTTTCAGCCGATTGTCATCGAAACGACACCATGTTCGCAATGTTTCCTGAGATTGCCTTCCCCAAACGTATGGCCTAGATCCGCCCCTGTCCTAATAAAAGGGACAATGAATCAACCCTCGGCGTCCTCTCAAATGTTCATGGCGGTGCTCTGTGGGGTCGATGGTGCCCCCTGAAATGTCACCGCACCCCCCCCCGATGCAAGAATCGGCGCGCCGCTATAGAATTTGACATACACATGATAGGTTTTGTCGACCAAAAGTGCCGCCCCCTTGATCTGGATGGCGCCCCCGTAACATGCCCCTCCGATCTGCGACCCTGGATCCGCTTATGCCCGCTACGTAGTCGTATTAATTTACTGGTCGCGTACGCTACTGGCCGACATCGCACCTCTGCTCAATACCGACATGACAAAACAACACGAAAAATAATTCGAATAGCATATGTGATGCACTGCTTCTCCATCCTGTTTTGGGTACAAACAAATACCACAGTCACCAGCTGCAGCCGTTTGTGTTTACCTTATATCAATGTACTAAACTAGTATTATTTTTGGCATATTCCTAGTATACTATACTAAAACTGGTACTAAACTATGATTCTGATCACTTTGGGTACAAAACTTTGAAGTACCCGTTATTCAACTGCCCTGGGTGAGTGGTACGAAACGTGAGATACGTCCTGGTCCAAAAAAACAAGGTGTATTGGAGGGCAATTAGCATTACGGCTGGTGGTTCACTGGCACATCTGCAGTGATCTATGTTTCTCTTCGCCTGTGTCTCTTCTGAGGATTTCCCAGTGAGATGCTGGGAGTTGGTGGGCCTCGATTATTATTATAAATACATGTTTTGTCGACCGCCAGTCATATAACTTGGATTCATTGACATTTCCAATACCATTTCATTGCTTTAAAAGGATCACACAGGCTTCCGCGCTGTCTTCCGCGCTGTTGAGAAGACGCGGAAAGTTAGCGCGTAAGACGGCGAGTTACGACACTACTTCCGCCACAACTTAGCTGCGCGCTGATGGATCCCTCCAAAAGCCGCTCCGCGTTAACTTACGCCCCCGCGCAGCTGCGCGCTGTCTACCGCGCGTCCGGATCCCTCCAGCCTTAGTAATCCATCTATGCCTAAAACTGGATCTCGACCGTGAAGAATGGAGAAAGGGGAGTAATTTGTTGACTCCTGTTTGCTGGTCCAGTAGGCAGCTAAACAAGCATCGAGTACCTGATCCCAATTGTCTTGTTCCTCATTAATTTTCTTTGCAATCATTTCATTCATGACTCAATGAAATCGTTCTACCTTTCCATTGGAAGCTGCATGATAACGAGATGTATGAATTCTAGCAATACCAAGTTCTTTCATTACTGTATCTAATACAGCATTGCAGTATTCGGTTCCTTGGTCACTAATGATCAAACGGGGACATCCATGACGAGGCAAAAATTCTTCAAGTATGATTCGTGCGATTGTATCGGCCTGTTTGTTGGGGATTGCGTAAGCCTCTGGCCAACCACTAAAATGATCAACCAAGGTGCAGACATATTGGTTGCCTCGTGACGATGTAGGATAGGGACCACAAGTATCAATGCCTATGATCTCCATCGGAAATCTCGGCATTTGCATGTCAAGAATGGGCCTGCGTCCCTTCTTTAATTTCTTTCGATTGCATGTTTCACAATTCAAGACATATTCTTTGATATCTTTTAACATTCCCGGCCAGAAGTATGACTTTTGTACTTTATCTACTGTCTTCTCGATTCCTAAATGGCCTCCAAAGAATCCATCGTGCAGCTCTGCAAGCACTTGTTTACGCAATGTGCGCGGCAGTACCAGCTGCAACCGGGTATGGGGTCTGGTTTTTGTCCCTGGACTGACGTGGTACAAGAGGTCATCTTGTAAACAGAATTGCTCACGAGGGTTGGACGCGACGTTTTTGTCGGTGCAGGCCTGGATTAAATCGCTAATCTGTTTATCTTTCCTTTGTAAGTCTGACAGTTCGGCGTGCTCAAATGCGTTGGACTTTAGCAGATCGTCTGTTGCAATTTCTGGTTCGCTGCAAGATTCTGCACGGTCGGTTGCAAAATATGCTGTATCTATCACGTTGGCATCGCCTCTCCAATCAAAGTTGTCTGTTTCCAAGTGAACTTCGCCCTGTGTTCCATTTTGCAATCGAGAGAGCGTGTCCGCAGTGATATTCTGCGGTCCAGAGATATACTCAATTTTGCAGCCGAATTCACCAAGCGTGATTGCCCAACGTTGAATACGCGGATTTTTCATTTCACTGGTGAACAGATGTTTCAGGGGTTTGTGATCTGTAAAAATTGTGATATCTGTCCCTAGCACAATGGGTCTTAATTTTTGTAGGCTGTAAATGATAGCATACGCTTCTCTTTCAATTGTTGACCATTTTTGCTGAGCCTCGGTAAATTGATGCGAAACATATTGTATGACCCTTGGCTTATCCTCTATACGTTGCATCAAGACTGAACCAATTGCGAACTGACTTGCGTCCGTGTACAGTTGGAAGGGCAGAGAAATATCGAGAAATGCCAAGATAGGTGCTTCGGTCAATCACTGTTTGAGCGTTTCGAATGCAGCTTGTGCTTTCTTATTCCATTTAAATTTAGCATTTTTCTTAGTCAGGATCGTCAGGGGTCGAGCTATTTTACTGAACTCGGAAACGTACTTTATGTAGTAAGATGCCATTCCTAGAAAACTTCTTACTTCTTTCACTGAAGCGGGTGGTTGCATGTTTTTGATAACTGCTATTTTGTTGGGATCTACAGAGATTCCTTCGTCTGAAACGACGTGACCTAGGTAATTCAATTCTTTACGCAAAATGTCACACTTTGAGATCTTTAGTTTCAAAATTGCCTTCCTCAATTTGTCACAAACGATTTGGATATGTTGAAGGTGCTGTTCAAATGGCTCACTGAAAATGATGATGTCATCAATGTAAACTCTACAAAAGGAACTTATTTTACCTAGTACCTTGTTCATGAGGTTGTTAAAGTAGGCGGGCGCACCTGCCAAACCAAACGGCATGGAAAATGAACTCATAAGATTGATTTCCGGTCGAGAAAGCCGTTTTTGAAACATCTTTATCCTTACTTTGACTTGCCAAAAACCTGACTTGAGATCTAAACAGCTACGGTACTTAGATTTGCCTAACGCATACAAAATGTCCTCTGTATTGGGGATACTGGGTGCTGGGACGATTGTCACTGCGTTAATTTTTCGAAGGTTGATGCATACACGCTTTGTTCCATCCTTTTTAGGTACAATGATTACAGGCGATAACCATGGAGAGCTACTATGTCGAATAATTCCTGCATCGTGCATTTCTTTGATATGTTCATCGAGCATTGCTCGATGTGCTAGCGGTAGTCTATATGGTCTTTGCCGAATAGGAGGATGATTTCCTGTGTCAATTTCAATCTCTAAAGCGTTTGTGACAGACAATTCACTGTCCTTCAAGACGAATACGTCTAAATTTTGACTTAAAACTTCTACTAGACGGGACTTCTCTGGGTCTGTAATGTGATTCAAGTTGAAAGTGTCTAATTTCTCTTTGTCTAATGACTTTTCGTATTCCTCGACATTAGTTGATATCGTATGTATATCGACTTCATTTTCTGATGCATATGACCGAGCAACACCAAGAACTTGTCCTGCTTTAACACGCGCATTGACGGGGGTCTGAGCCACCTTCGCATTGACGGGGGGCGGGTACCCGCCCCTAAGATCTCGAGAACCACGGTAGGTAGCGAAAAACGGTAAACGGCGTTGGGCTGCCCATCCACTTCTCCATCGAAAACATTTGAACCATTTTTTTGTCAGGTCACATTTAAGGTCACGAGAGGTCAAAACATACCCGTCATAGGGATAACATGTAAAATTCAGTTTTTCGGGCATTACATTTAAACAAGTAAAGATAAAGCAAAACGACTTGAACTATATGAATCCTCTTAGCAAGCCGAATCGAATGATATATAATTTGACCTTGCTAGGTCAAATCAAGGATTTGACCTGACCTGAGGTCAGGTCAGGGTCAAATTATATAAAATGCACATCATTAGAACTGCAAAGCCCAGGCGAGTCTAATGCAGCTAAAATAAATGCTCTATTACCATCCGTTACTGAGTTATTCCGTAAAAACCATTTTTCCATGTATTTCCAATGGAGAGGTCATGCCTCGTACCTGACCTTAGGTCATCGATATCAAAATACCGGAACATATGTTAGAGAACTCGGTGGGGCCATTATGTGATATGAGTTTCAATCGGATAAGTTCACCCTGCTCCGACTTATGCTATCTTAAACTTTTTTTGAGGTCGGGTCACTTGACCTGTACTGGTGACCTGACCTGAGATGACCTAACCTTAAAATTTTCACAGAAGTTGTAAAAATGATGAGGAAAAAGGTATACCAAGTACGGCGGCGCTACGCGCCGCCGTTTTTCTACTGTCTCCGAAAAATCCGAGGGGGCGGTACCCCCCCCGTCAATGCGCGTGTTAAAGGAAACAAATCGTCCTGTTTCATTCACTATCTCCCACGGAATGTGCTTATTTTTGGCTATTTTCACAATAGCATTGGGCAACAAAATGCCTGGTTCGTCAGCCAAACATGGGGAGGAATGTAGTTGAGAGATCTCGAACTGATCTCCTGGCTTCTTTTGCCTTGTGATTGAACACTTGACCTGGACGTTTGATCGGGGATACACGTTCACTGTTTCCGATAATCGTACTAGATTTACGCTTTCTGAGTCTGAGTCATTCTTCTTTTTCAACGAAAAGACAGCCTTCCCTATGGTCATTGTGAGGTTTTCGAAATCCAATTGTGCTTCGCGGGATGACAAGAAATCTATACCGAGAATCATGTCACGGCTCAGGTCCTTGATTACGACAAAATCATGATACATGCGCTTTTTGCCAAGGGTGATTCTGATCTGAACTTGTTTGGTTATTTTTAGCTTATGTCCTGTAGCAGACACTAGTTCTAGATTCCTTTCGTTTTTCATGGGTTTTACTTATTTCTCGTCACATAATTCAAGGAATTCCTCATTGATAAGTGAGAAATGTGCTCTGTGACGGGGGCGCTGGGATCGCGGGGCGCGTCGCTCGGTGCGAGTCGGGCTCTGGCGTCGCCGCTGATGTTAATGTTGTTCGTTGTACGGGCCGACCTCTCGGTGGTCCGCTGTGGCGGCTGCTCGTGGCCGTGACCCGCTCGCTCACGATGGCGGCGACGTCGCGCCCGCTCCCAGCATCACACTAAATTTTATTTGAGAAAGGTCGTGCTCGTCGCGTGCACGGTCGGGTGGCGGGCCGAGTTGACGGTGGGAAGTGGACAAATGTCGGCTAGCTTGGCCGAGTCCTCCAGACGGGCGAGCCTGTGTCCCGACACTCCCACTCAACACCCTTTGGTTCCAGGAAGGGAATCCAGCTAGTACCGAGCTTTGTAGCCCTCCCTGGTAGCAGGGGTCCCACCCGCCTCTCACGATTTTGGGGGCCCGTTTAACCACCCGTACGCCAAGTATTACCCGCATATAAGCGGCACCGAAACCGTCAATCCTCTCCCCGCCCCTTTAAGTGCCCGCTAACTCTCTTATTTCCCTCGGACCTATCATCATACGTTTACACCCCCTTTTTTAACCGATTCTTCCATAGCTACCTTAACTACTTGCCCTTTCGTAACTTCCTATCGTGGTTCTCTGAGCTGCACTGACTTCTCGCCTCAAACATCGTCTATCTCGGTGGGCCATTTCCACGTACCAGGGGTCCAGTCTCTCTGGGAGCGGATTTGTTTTGCCTACGCCAGCACTTTTCAGCTTTGTTAACCCCTAAATCAGTCCTCTACCTTAATACCCTCCTCCCCTTTTTTCTGTCACGTCACCCGTTCCGGTGTGTGCTTTCACTGTCAGATCCGAAACGAATGCCCTCAGTAAACATTCTCACGACCGGGGCCTTACGCTAAGCATGCACTCGCAGATCACCTTGACCTAGGGCCATTCTTTCTCGCGCCTCTCACTTGTTCTAAAAATTCTGAGTCCCTCCCCAATTTCATATCTCTCCCGGTGTTTCCGAGATCTGACAGCTAGAGCCCCGTCGGCCAACGCGAGCGGTATGTAGAAGGTTAAACTCCTATCCCGTGATCGTGGTAGGGTCTTATTTATTCGTGAAAGGGCGTGCATAGAGGATGGCCGATTCGGCCCCATCTAAGCCCCATCAACCAATTAGGCCGGGCTGCACATCCCCCGGAAGAAAGAAGTGGGCGAATTCACCTGGGGCTATGCTTACGCTTTGCTACCGTTTGCGGGCGCAACCGATGGAGGGGCGCGAGTGGTGGGATCCCCGGTCGGTCAGACCGGTACGACCCGCTACCTGCAGGCCGCTCTAAGGCACCAAACGTTCCTCGTTCTATGGCCTGTCACTCACCCACCGCCAGTTACTCACGCGCACCCACACCGACGGCCGCAGCTCCCAGGGCTTGGCTAGAGCCCAACAGGAGGTAACTCGGCTCCGCCCTTCCCCGATGATCCAGTGCTCCTCCTTCCCGCCTCATTTTCTCCCTAAACAGAAACTTACTAAACGCTGGCTGCGTCAAATCCCGCCTGCACGGACCATGCTAGTGGATGCGTCGCTGAGCCGTTGCCCCTAGGGCTTGGAGGTCACGGACATGGGACCACCAGAATGACCGAGTTCCGGCTTTTAATTTACTAGCCTCCGGGCGTTCACGCCATAGTCTACTCGCAAACAACTTCCTAGCGTGGGGAGCCTCCCTAGGCTCGGTCCTCCCTCGGACCCTACCCGCCCACGAGTCCCACACTGACCGCCCGTCCCTCACGTCGGCTCCTCCATGGCCCAGCCAGAGTCATGAGTCGACGCCTGCCACGCCCTTTCCGGCTAGGCTATCCCACAAATTGACAGCATACCCCCGTAACAAAAAAACTTCCTCCGTTACGGCGGAGCCCGCCTGATCCTCTTATCTTCATCGTTTCGGCCTGGTAAGTGTGTAACAAAACGACTGACATCAATCTCCGACGTCCCACGTTCCTTTTTTGTGTGATCGGTGCTCCGTGGTTCAGACCAGAAGGTTCCGACAGCGGACAGCGTAGCCAGAGGGAGCCCGTAGGCTCGAAGTCTAGAAGGATGGTACCGGGTTAGTAAGACGGGCGGGTGAAGTGATGTAGAGTGAAGGTCGGTTCAAGGGCAATCACAGTGCACGTTTCGGCGCCTCCGTGACCCCCAGGAAGAGGAGAGCCGCCATGACTCTCTTTCGGGAGCCAATGGGCCCGAAGGCTAGAATGATAGTGCCGGATTACTGAAGCAGGCGGTTAAAGTGATGTAGAGTGAAGGTCGGTTCAAGGGCAATCACAGTGCACGTTTCGGCGCCTCCGTGACCCCCAGGAAGAGGAGAGCCGCCATGACTCTCTTTCGGGAGTCAATGGGCCCGAAGGTTAGAAGGATAGAAAAGGCACGGCCATGGCACATAGGATAGCGTTTGAATAATTCTTACGTCTTTATTGTACTATGCCATGTGCGATTGAGAGGACGAAATGGTGTTGAAGGGAGCTTGGTCCGAACCACGTTGCACGACTGCGCTGCTTTGACAGCCCCTCTTCCCTTGCTTGGAACCTTTGGAGGCATATGGGCGTCTCCAAATGCTATTCGCGGTTTTGAGTGTGCTTCAGCCTATCTTGAGCGGCATGTTTGCGTGAGGTTGTAGGCTCATCCGCACCTACACCAAAACTTCTTAAAACTGCACCGATGGGTACTCTAATAATTATGGGCGCGCGCCCTTCCTGCCTGTATGCGCCAATGGGGGGGGGGGGCCGCCCGGCCCCCGGAGAGGCGGGACTTATCCCCTGACATGGCGGCGCATGCGCCCACTCAGTCATATCTTAACCACGGCATAGTGCACTTCGCAGACAAGGACTGACCTAGATTTAGTTTACGGCTTGAATTGCCCGACCTAACCTATTTTGCTCTGCACATCCCACTTGCGACTGGGGTGAGGCGAATGGATAATTCTAAAACGCTCGGTCCCAACAGCCAGCATTCTAAAAATAAATCAGACAACCAAATGTTGCGTCTTTGCTTTAAAAAGAAGGAAAACACTCCAGAGCCCTTGAACTTAGCACCAGCGCCGAGGATTGGTTTTTAAGTTTAAGCCTTGGCTTCTACTATTTAAGATCATATTTACTTTGCTTTGTATCCATTTAGAAAGCTCCGAGCCCTCGGCCCTGACAAAATAGGTGCGATTAAAAAAACGAATCAAACAAAGATGCAAGCCTGCTTGCTTACGACTGGGTCGGGACAAAATCGGAACTTATAAAACACTCGATCCAAAAAGCAGCATGCTGAAACCGGCTTTTGAAAGCTTAAGCCCGTGCTCCGTCTATTAAGATGAGAATTGCATTGCGTTGCGGCTATTTAGAAGGGTGGAAGCTTTCTTGCCTTCGACCGGTTCGGGACAAACTCAAAACGTTTAGCACACCCGATCCAAACGGCAAGTATTCTAGAAGGGCAGGCTAAAAATATTCCCTTTTCGAGGAGGTAAAAAACGATGCCCCGGAGCCTTTATACTCAGGACCAGCACTGAAGATTGGCTTTTGAAAGCTTAAGCCCAGGCTTCCGTGTTAAGCTGGTTCAAAATCGGACACCGACGGCCCCAAGTCCTGGCACACAAACACATTAACCCGCCTCCCAAAGATTCATCCATTTCCCCTACCACCGGGAAGGCGCTCCAAAGCTCGGCTCATTCTGCTATAATTCATAAATTTTGAGGGTTGGGGAATGGGAGGCGGTAGAGACTCACTTGTTTGATTGTTGCTGCCCGGGTTCTCTTGTCGGCTTCCTGCGACGCTCTTAACACGCGCATTGACGGGGGTCTGAGCCACCTTCGCATTGACGGGGGGCGGGTACCCGCCCCCCTAAGATCTCGAGAACCACGGTAGGTAGCGAAAAACGGTAAACGGCGTTGGGCTGCCCATCCACTTCTTCATCGAAAACATTTGAACCATTTTTTTGTCAGGTCACATTTAAGGTCACGAGAGGTCAAAACATGCCCGTCATAGGGATAACATGTAAAATTCAGTTTTTCGGGCATCACATCTGAACAAGTAAAGATAGAGCAAAACGACTTGAACTGTATGAATCCTCTTAGCAAGCCGAATCGAATGATATATAATTTGACCTTGCTAGGTCAAATCAAGGATATGACCTGACCTGAGGTCAGGTCAGGGTCAAATTATATAAAATGCATATTATTAGAACTGCAAAGCCCAGGCAAGTCTAATGCAGCTAAAATAAATGCTTTATCGCCATCCGTTACTGAGTTATTCCGTAAAAACCATTTTTCCCATGTATTTCCAATGGAGAGGTCATGCCTCGTACCTGACCTTAGGTCATCGATATCAAAAATACCGGAACATATGTTAGAGAACTCGGTGGGGCCATTATGTGATATGAGTTTCAATCGGATAAGTTCACCCTGCTCCGACTTATGCTATCTTAAACTTTTTTTGAGGTCGGGTCACTTGACCTGTATTGGTGACCTGACCTGAGATGACCTAACCTTAAAATTTTCACATAAGTTGTAAAAATGATGAGGAAAAAGGTATACCAAGTACGGCGGCGCTACGCGCCGCCGTTTTTCTGCTATCTCCGAAAAACCCGAGGGGGGTACCCTCCCCCGTCAATGCGCGTGTTAAAGCTCCGCGACCGAATTTTCTATGCACGCCGCCTCAGAAGAGAGGGCCCTCTTCACTCCCACGCCCAAGTCCGTGTCTCTCCGTCTCACACCGAGCCCTCTGGCCGAATCTGTTTGTCTCATATGCTGCCCTTTTGTCTCCAATCCATCTGTCTTCAATGCTGACCTCTACAACCGTACACCCTCCAATGTCGCGTCCAACACGGCGGCCCCTGACCGAATCACTCCCTCTCACATGGTGCCTTGAGTCTCTAGCCTCCTTCCTTAACGCCGGCCTCTCCTTGAATCTGCTTCTGCCCAACACGGCGGCCCCCGGCTGAATCACTCCGCCTCACATGGTGCCCTGCGTCCGAGCCACTCCGGCTTCCACCACCTCCTCTCCTTGAATGCCCTTTCTCCCCTCCTCTCTTTCCTCCTCCTCGGAGCTTTTGCCTAGCTTATCTCGCTGGTTCCGTGGGGCCTTCCCATTGGCCAATTCGCTTCCGAGTACTGGCTGACTGGCCTTCTGTTCCGCGTTCCTGCCCCCTCTGTTTGACACGGGGCAATGGCGGTCGTCGACCCTTGCCGTCCCGCGTCGCCGTCGCTGGCCTGGACCCATAGCTGCGAGCGGTCTGCTCCTTTCACGCAGTGCCGCACGAGGGGTTCGTGCACCGTCTTTTCTGTCCCCCACCCTCTTTTTAGTAATGATCAATGATCTCTTCGCCAAAAAGCTACCGCCTGGAATAAATTACTCCCTTTGCGGACGATGTCGCCATTTGGAAAGCCACTGCAATCGATACCAGGCGGTATAACGAACCAGAATTCCAACACGCAACTACACAGTTGCAGGACAGCTTAAACGACATCGATAATTGGTGTAGCTTAATGGGTCTATCACTCTCGGCGGAAAAATCATCAGTCGTTGTCTTTGCCAGGGCGCATTCCAGACACGACCCTCCACGGCTCCAAATCTCGGGTAAACCTATTGAATGCACCAATAGCTTCAAATTCTTGGGCGTCACCCTAGATTCCCGATTGAGTTTCAATGAGCACATCACCAAAGTCGTCTCTAGCTGTCAAAAGCGAGTCAACATTCTCCGCATGCTCGGCGGCACAGAGTATGGCGGGGATCGAAAGACCCTGCTTATGCTCTACAAGTCCCTGATTCGGTCCATTCTCGAATATAATTCGTTCGTTTTTGACTCGACGAACAAGACCAATAAATTAAAGCTAGAGCGAGTCCAAAACGCCAGTATCCGGGCAGCCACAGGCGCGCTCAGAGAATCCCCCATCACCAGCCTACTAACTGATAGCGGGCTGTGCCCACTACAGACAAGACGCGACGCCCAGCTTATTTCTTACTACATCAAGGTTCAATCCACCGAAAATCACCCGGCAAAACAATGTTTTGCCCATCCCAGACGAGCAAATAAAGCCACTCTACAGAGGTGGCCCCCATTTAAGCACAGAGTAGCGAAAACCCTGGAAAGCCTAAATCTTGCACTGCCAGCGACAATAGGCAAACCCCCACTCTCCCGCTTCTGGACTCGAAAAGAGCCCAAAGTGGAATTTTCTTCACTTCCGTAAAACGGACTTCTCAGAGGAAGAAGTCTCCCAAAATTCCTAGAGTTCCGATCTTGTAACGCGGAAAGACCTTTATATTTACAGACGGCTCCAAAATAGGCGAAAAGTAGGCCTCGGCATCTGGGGCAAAACATTTGCCTTCAGAAAAGACTTCCGGACAACTGCTCCATCTTCACAGCCGAGGCTGTTGCCATCCTAAATGCATTAGCCATAATCAGAACCCAAAATATCAACTCAGCCGTCATCTGTTCAGACTCTAAATCTGTCCTGCAGGCCATCAGTAACGTAGTCAACCCCAGCCACCACGTTATAGCAGATATTCAGAAGGTATCGATGATACCCCTGATGTCTCTTTTCTTTGGATCCCGGGCCACTGCAAAATTCAAGGAAATGAAAAGGCCGATGAGCAGGCAAAAAGTCCCTAGAACTTAGAGAGATCGAACCTTAAAGTGGTCTGGAGACGATGGCAAGCTCTCCTCCAGGACACCATCCGGAAGCAAATTCAACATAACTGGACCACAAACCACAGCGCCCACCTATTTTATATCAAGCCTAGCATCGGCTACTGGCCCAGTTCCAACCAAATGAGTCGCAGGCGCGAGGTTATTCTAACCAGACTCAGAAATGGACACACAAATTAAATGCCTATTGGAACGCGGGTACCTGTGGTACCTGCGACGCAATGGAGAATCCCCATCACATTCTCATCGATTGTCCCCAGCACAATACCCATCGGCAACCCATGCTAGATTACTGCCGAATCCAAAACATCCCTGTAGACCTAAAAACTCTGCTCGGTAACGACCATCCTGAACTTCTCGAAAAAGTCTTTACATTTCTAAAGGACTCTGGGCTGAGAAGTTTCTATAAATCCTCCTCCCAGTATATATGATGAGGGTGCATGGTGCACCCCAAAGTAGGACTTGCCTATTTTCTAATCATAGCTGATCCACTGCGAAATTTAAGCAATAGTTTTGTAACCTTTAAATGGTTCATTGTAGGCTAAGGATAGGTTATGTTAGGCTAACTTTGAAATCAGGTTAGGTTAGATAGGTTAGATTTCTTCACCGCAGTGATACCTTCCTGCGGGTCTATACTAACCACACCTATACTCTTACTAACAATCTAACTATCCTCTCACTTCTTTTCTGCGGCGGCTGCCCAGCCGAAGAGGGGAGCTGCAACTTCACCTCCGGGTTGCAGGGTAAATCGCGGCACCCTGGCCAGGTGTTTAGCGCACTTTCTAAAATACGAAATTATTGAGTTAACGGAGGCTTTCGAGTAACGTATACAAGCGGACATCAATAGCTGACACACAAAATTCTAAATTCTAAATTCCAAATTCTAAATTTCAAATTCTAAATTCCAAATTCTAAATTTCAAATTCTAAATTTCAAACTCTAAATTTAAGGTCTTCAGCCATAGAAATAACCTTCGCACTCTGCGGGACTAAACTTATTAAAGACCTCCTTGGCATGGCTATGCCATTGCCCGACGTCCATTTGCAGCTAAAATATCTTGCAACCCATTCTTGAAATAACTCCCATTGCTTTAACAGACTAACGTAGCTTACCCTCCACAAATTCTAAAATTCTCCCCACACTCCTTTAGAGGCGGGCAGGTGCTATGCGAACGCCTAATAAAAGCCATTGTTGCTTGCCGTCTTTTGAAGGGGGGGAGAAAAATAGTGCCAAAAAATAATGAAAAGACAATAGCTAGGAGAGCCTTCCCGGGAAAGGTTTACCATCAATGTACAATATTTTTCCCTCACTCCTCCTGGGCACAGGCGGTACATCACCGCCTGTGTCGCTTTCGGGGCGGTGCAGCCTGTTTTCACACAAAAAACACTCATTCACTAACACGCTGACACTACAGGAAATTGGTTCCAGATACTATGAGAACAGTCAGCCTGCCCTCCCCCTGTGTGCGCCGTACATAGTGTGCGATAGGTCCTCAAACGTGTAATTTAACAGCCACAAAGAAACTACCCAAGGCCGTGGGTACTTCGCAGAGAGAGGCAAATCAGATATGGGGTACTGTGATACGGTTTTGTTTTTAAGGAGTTAGGAGCCAACCCTTTTTTCTAGATATTTCTATGTGTGGACCGTTTACCATTGAAAGGCACTATAAGCAAAAAGAGGACACGACATACACGGAGTAAGACAAAGAAGAAGAAATATAATAAAAACAAGCGGCCGAAAGCCCCGTCAATTAAATGATAGTAGTGTGGAGAACACTTGCAGGTGGCGCCCGGCCGGTCACGGAATTTTGGCACAGCTCGGTGACCTGATGTGAACTCGTGGGTTCGACAGCCGTCTCCATGGTTACGGTTGGGCCAGCTGCCCACCCGGTGGCAGTCACCGATTTTCGCACTTGCCATACCGTGCCGCCGGCGGCGTTTCCAGGCCCGTAAACCGGGGTCGCCCCATTTACGTCAGAGGCTACCGTGAGAGGGGGGGAATAATCCCGCAATTCGTCGGCAAAAAAAGAAGGAGGAAGAGAAAATAACAAGCCCCACCCCCGGTAGTTTCAAGATCCGCCACTGGCCCGGTCGCACGTGTTTCTCCGGAACAGGGTCATAAAACCGCGGCGCCCTGCCTTTGGACAACGGCAGCGCTGGGTCTGACTAGACCCCACCCCACTGTTTGTTCCGGCGTCATTCGGCCACCGGTAGCGCTGCTCCGTGAGCGTGGCGGCGCCGCTGCAGCACCGGGGGGTTTCATTTCCTGCTCTCGGACCAGTGCGTGTTCTGGATAGGCGTCATGTGACGGGTGCCGTCACAGCTCCAGTATCCAACAATGATCTAAACGGGTTTTTACCTATGTCAATGTCGACATATGGACAATCGGGACTTACCTCGTTGATGCGTGCCTTCTGCATTCGTTCGCTGTGAGGCGACTCTAGTTTCCCTGCGGTGCCTGTGCCTGTTGGCCTCGGGGCTGCTGCTGTTGTGGTTGATTGTTCTGCAACCAGTACATTCGTTTACGACATTTCCTTTGAATGTGTCCCACAATATGGCAGAAACTGCAAATTGGGGTACCTGTGTCTGTGTATTGATACCTTCTTTGGTCAGTTGTCTGACGGTTACGTTCGTATTGTCGGGGCGGTCTTTCCTGGTATCGATCGGGCGGTGTTCTCCTTACCTGTGGTTGCGGAACGTTCGGTACGTAGGACGGGTTGGATGGTTCTGGCACCTGGTTCGCCTGAGGGTATGACTTTGTCGTTACTTTGGGTTTTAGTTCGTCTAAAGCAGATTTCAAGACAGACATTACCTCATTTTTTATTTCTTTCTTGATGTCCTGGATCGCATTGACATCCATGGGTTTCTCTGCGGGCAGGTGGGGATCTGCGTATACACCTTTTTGGTCGATTATCAGATTCTTTCGCTTTGCTTCCAAAGCGATCTCAATTGTGTGAGCCATGCTTCTGGGCTCCTTTTGGATGATCGTGATGCGGATTCTTTGATCTTTTAGACCGTCGGCAAAATGCCTGATGAGTTGTTCTTTGATCATGTCAGGGAGGTCATCTGCATGCTGCCCGTAGGCTTCGAAAACGTTTGTCATGAACCTGTTTCCGTACTGTTCGAGTAATTCATGCAGGTTCTGTTTGGAATGAGACAGCTGGATGCGCAAACTATTTGCGTCTTTCAATTTTGAGTATTCTTCAATGAGCAGCCTTTTGAAGTCATACCATTTCCTATCGGAGGGCCTGGTGTTTCGCGTCCAATTATAGTAGAATCGCTCAGCCGTACCTGTCAGGTACTGGCTGGCGGCTACCAAGGTTGTCTGATCGTCTTCATTACAATTTTGATGGACCTTATCGGTCGTCTCGATCCACTCGGTCAGTCCTTTGGCCGTCAGTCCGTCAAAAGATTTTAGGTTTTATTTTATTTTAGGTTTATTTTAGATGCATTAGACTCGCCTGGGCTTTGCGGTTCTAATGATATGCATTTTATACAATTTGACTCTGACCTGACCTCAGGTCTGGTCAAATCCTTGATTTGGCCTAGCAAGGTCAAATTACATATCGTTCGATTCGGCTTGCTGCAAGGATTCATATAGTTAAAGTCGTTTTGCTCTTTCTCTACTTGTTCAGATGTAATGTCCGAAAAGCTTAATTTACATATTATCCCTATTACGGCATGTTTTGACCTCTCGTGACCTTAAATGTGACCTGACAAAAAAATGGTCCAAATATTTTCGATGGAGAAGTGAATGGGCTACCCAACGTCGTTTACTGTTTTTCGCTACCTACCGTGGTTCTCGAGGTCTTAGGGGGGGCGGGTACCCGCCCCCTCGTCAAAGCGAAGGTGGCTCAGACCCCCGTCAATGCGCGTGTTAATGTAATTCGATTATATTAATTGCTAAATTATTGAATCGTTGGTTTCTGAGGTATGGTCCAAAGGTGAGCCGAGTAAGCAAAATACAGATGGAGGTAATCAAAGCTCACGTAGGTCGTTTCACGGCATACCGATTTACTTTCATCCTCGTTATGTCTGAAAAGCAGTTCATGTCTAACACGCTAACGATATTCACTCCCAGTCCCGGCACGGTCCCGGGAGACGCACTATCCGATTTACCCTACCTTACCATATCCGAATTAATGTTGCCATCATTTTCTCCATAATAGTTAGAACTGCAGAGTGTCCTGATGATCATTTTGGCCGGAGCAATACCATGGTGCCAACAGGAGCCGGCCGATTTTCCTGCTGCGCCACAGCAACCCATTACCCAGTTCTACACCAGCACACTGAAAAGGCTGGGCACGAGTCATCATCCAGTCCAAAGTCTTTCCAGAAAATGTTCCAAATTCGAACGAGCACGTTCCACTCTTCGTTACCGACATCAAATTTTGGCCGCTTGAGCTTGGGACGGGGACTGACTGGTCCAGAAGAGTTCAGAGATGTGGGCTGATGAGAGAGGCCAGGGTTCGCTAAAATCGCGATAGCGAGTTGTTCTGAGACCTTCGCTGCGGAAAACACAACCAGGGACAGAGCAGGTAACAAAGACCATGGCGTGGTCCTTAGACGCTGTAAGTCTCACAGGGCGGTGCAGGGTAAAGAGGCTGCAGGTAGTTCTTTAAAGATGCTTCTTCGGGACGGAACTCTCATACCGATCTCTCATTCATGTTCATGTCCATGAACTCTCATTCATGTATCTAGCAACGACGAAGAAAGATAATCTGCAACAGACAGGACAAAGGATTTAGGATGTTCAGGATGCGTTAAAATATGCTTATATGCAGTCAAGTCACATTTCATCATTGCCATCTGACCTGAACCGTATTCCCTCCATCGGATACTCTGGATCCGCATATGTACATTGGTGCTACAAGTTTGCCTCACTGGTGCTATATATGCTGCAAAAGGAAAATGATTTAAACAAATGATATACCTGCATTGAGCAGAATAAATAAAAGCAAAACAAAAATAAGGCATAAGCATATACACACTGCTCATGAACAACACATAACTGACTCCTCCCCGTCGCCTACCGGCATCATCCCTCCCCTCATACAAAGACCGTATAATAATGTGTTTCGTGCCGTCATGCAGTATCCCCACGATTTTTTTGCAGGGAGAACAGACCCAAGCCTTACGATCACAGGCGCAGAAACTTTCCGAGTTGGAGTTGGGGGAAGAGTCCTCGTAGTTTGTGGGCCACGGGTGACTAGACCATTTCTTTTCACCTAACAATAGGCCTCGTCTCGAAGTTGGGGTGCACTTCCCCCATAGTCGGAAAGTGGGCGGGGGGGGCTGGGGAAGCCGCCCCCACAGTTCCCGCACATATGCTTACGATGGCCGAAGTCTGGCAGGCATGGTCGGAACTGAAAATTGTCTTCGGAAAGCATCAGGCAGAAAACCAATCCTGGGAAAATTAATGTTCATTGCCGTCTCTGAAGTTCCAAGTTCTAATTTGCAGAAATGAAGCCATGAGAAACAGCGGTATCTAAAGCAAAAACATTTGGTTCTTGAATTAATCGTTTTATGCTCCTTCACATACTTCAAAGCCACAAGCGCAGGTAAAGAAACATCTAAACATTGGGGTGGAGGGCGGGTACGCGTCCCTCAGCTCCCTCTCCCGCGTACGACGCCTATGCCGACATCCTATTATCCTATTCAACACCTAAATTATTTTGCTCCATCATCATCCTACTACTGCAGTCATCCGTTCCGCGCCATCCACCTCCCTCGTCGATAGCATGTCAAACAGGGGTGGATCCATGGGGAGGGCAAAAAGGCATTTACCTCCTCCCCCAAACGCCCAATTTTCACCGATTCCAAAACTATATGTTTTTCATGTTTTTTTGGGCCCTGTCCCCCTCAATCATTGGCCTGGATCGGGCAATGTAAAAAAGTACTACTTTAAAAACGTGACCAGCCAGAAATTTCTCGGGCTCCAAAACCTGGCCCCGATCGGACTGTGCAGTGTGGAGGGCTCTGCCCAAACCATACCTCTGCCTAAGTCCAAAATTTTGCTGAACCTTGGGCGGGTTGATCTGTCACAGTGGGCCTGGGAACATTATGAGGGGCCTGGTTGCGGGCACAGAGGTTTAGGGTGGCCCACAGGGGGTCCACAAGCATACCAGGGGCCCGGGTGCAGCCGAAGGGCAGGGGGCCCATTAGCATGGCAGGGGCTCGTCTGCAACCACAGGGGGCCTTGCCAGCTCTAAGTAGGGGCCCGGCTCCGGCCGCAAAGGGCCCACAACTATCATAAGGGGCCGGATTGCGGCCAAAGGCTGAGGGTGAACCATAGGGGCCCCGGCTGCAGCCACAGGGGACTAGGTTAGAACACAGGTCCGCAATTATGCCAGGGGGCCCGGCTGCAGCCAAAGGAGGTCCAGGTAGACCACGGGGCCCGCACTCATGGCAGGGGTCGTACGAGGCCAAAGGGGAACCGGCACCTGCTAAGACCACAGGGGGTCAGTTTCCATCACAGGGGCCCGGGTGGATCGCGGGTCCGCAATCATGGTAGGGTGTTCAGCTGCAGCCACAGGGGGCCTGGTTGTACCACAAGGGACCCAAGACTGCCTGGAATAGGAACCAAGCTGCTATAACTGGGGGCCTGAGAATATCGTGAGGCATAGGTGTAGGAACAGGGGGAGAACAGGGGGGCGTAGGCGTAGGAACACGGGGAACCAGGGGGCCATGCTCCCCCTATATCGGGCCAAAAATCCTGATCTCAGTCAAAATGGGAGGAAGTCGGATATTCTTATGGCCAGCAGGTGCAAAAGGCAACAATGAGAACAAAACCGAATAGTTTTTGGTCCTGGCATGGAAAGTTTCTTGCCAGCTTCAGGTTGAAGTTTGGCTGGGCCACCCAATATTCTGGACGTTCCTACGCCTATTTCGTGAGGCACCCGGTTTCGGACAGAGGTTTCGGATGGCCCAAAGGGGCCCGTAAAATGTCAGGGGACCTTTATGCAGCCACAGGAAGTCAAGGTAAGCCACTGGGCTCGCACTCATTGTAGGGTCCAGCTATAGCCATACTAGGGCCCGGCTGCAGCCACAAGTCAGGATCCCGTAAGCAGGACAGGGAATGGTCTGCAGCCACATGAGACCCGTGCTTGCTGAGATTAGGGGCTAGGCTGCGGCTACAGGCCCTGGTGGACCACAGGGGCCGCAAGCATGCCGGGGCCAGTGCGTCTGGGTCCAGGTAGACCACGGGGGCTCCGTCACGGGTCGGTTACAGCCACAGGGCCCCCAATCAGGCCCAACTCCGGGCTGCCGGGCAGGCCTGAGAACATCGCTAGGGGCCTGGTTGTGGATAAAGAGGCTATGGGTGACCCGCAAAGGGCCTGCAAGCATTCCAGGTAGCCCGGGGGGAGTCCGGCTGTATGCGCAGGGGCCCGCAACTTAGGATTGGGAAGGGGACTCGTCGGGCCATGGGGGGAGATTTTTCACGCATTGGGGGGCACCCGCGAGGACCCCCAAATGTATGGGAACTCATCTCCTGATAATGGTCCTCAGTGTTTGGTCAACAAGGTTTGGTTCACACAGCGGTCCAACAAAGTCATGATTTTCGGACTTGTTTAACACACCGGTCCTGTGTTTACACCTGTGTCCTCGGTAATATAGGTCCTCCTTAAAACTACCTCAAATAAATATAGGTCTCAATCAACCCATGACCACAGTATCTTGGCCACCGTCTTCCTGTATGTCACTTCTGAAGCGAATACGACTGCTAGAAAACCCGGTCCTCGGTTGACCGTGCTACGTCACGGTCCTCGGTACACATGAAAAACATGTACGTGTGTGTGTGTGTGTGTGTGTGTGTGTGTGTGTGTGTGTGTGTGTGTGTGTGTGTGTGTGTGTGTGTGTGTGTGTGTGTGTGTGTGTGTGTGTGTGTGTGTGTGTGTGTGTGTGTGTGTGTGTGTGTGTGTGTGTGTGTGTGTGTGTGTGTGTGTGTGTGTGTGTGTGTGTTTATGTATATATTAACCTGGATTATTCAGACTATATGAATGAATCCTACATTCATGCGTTCGCCTTTTGCCATACTACGACAGACTCTTTGCCAGTTTCAATCTTCAGTGATCCCAGAACTCGGTTGGAGGTTATTACGTATGTGTGAGATCTTAACTATGCATGTGTTCCTTACGTGAACTTTGCCCGAGTGGTGAGTATATGGCTGGGGAGGCTTCTACTCGCTGATTGGCATTAGCGTATGTCCGTGATTTTCAGGGAAGAACATCGTTCTTTGACTTGCTTGCTGACGTTGTGTGTGTCGCTCCGTTACATCGTGTCTGGGGAGACCTCGATTCGTCGGTTGATGTTCCGTGTGTCGGTCCGTGATAACCTGGCCGGACAGACCTCGACTCGTCGGTTGATGCTCCGTGTGTCGGTCCGTTACATCGTTTCCGGGCAGACCTTGACTCGTCGGTTGATGTTCCGTGTGTCGGTCCGTGATATCCTGGCCGGGCAGACCTCGACTCGTCGGTTGATGCTCCGTGTGTCGGTCCGTTACATCGTGTCTGGGCAGACCTCGACTCGTCGGGTGATGTTCCGTGTGTCGGTCCGTTACATCGTGTCCGGGCAGACCCCGACTCGTCGGTTGATGTTCCGTGTGTTGGTCTGTTACTTCGTATCTGGGCAGACCTCGACTCATCGGTTGACGTTTCGTGTGTCGGTCCGTGATATCCTGGCCGGGCAGACCTCGACTCGTCGGTTGATGCTCCGTGTGTCGGTCTGTTACATCGTTTCCGGGCAGACCTCGACTCGTCGGTTGATGTTCCGTGTGTCGGTCCGTTACATCGTGGCTGGGCAGACCTCGACTCGTCGGTTGGCGTTTCGTGTGTCGGTCTGTTACATCGTGTCTGGGCAGACTTCGACTCGTCAGTTGATGTTCCGTGTGTCGCTCCGTTACATCGTGGCTGGGCAGACCTCGACTCGCCGGTTGATGTTTCGTGTGTCGGTCCGTTATATCCTGGCCGGGGGCAGACCTCGACTCGTCGGTTGATGTTCCGTGTGCCGATCCGTTTCATCGTGTCCGGGCAGACCTCGACTCGTCGGTTGATGTTCCGTGTGTCAGTCCGTTACATCATGCCAGGGCAGACCTCGACTCGACGGTTGATGTTTCTTGTGTCGGTCCGTTACATCGTGTCCGGGTAGACCTCGACTCGTCGGTTGATGTTCCGTGTGCCGATCCGTTTCATCGTGTCCGGGCAGACCTCGACTCGTTGGTTGATGTTCCGTGTGTCGGTCCGTTACATCATGCCAGGGCAGACCTCGACTCGACGGTTGATGTTCCTTGTGTCGGTCCGTTACATCGTGTCCGGGCAGACCTCGACTCGTCGGTTGATGTTCCGTGTGTCGGTCCGTTACATCATGCCAGGGCAGACCTCGACTCGTCGGTTGATATTCCTTGTGTCGGTCCGTTACATCGTGTCCGGGCAGACCTCGACTCGTCGGTTGATGTTCCGTGTGTCGGTCCGTTACATCATGCCAGGGCAGACCTCGACTCGACGGTTGATGTTCCTTGTGTCGGTCCGTTACATCGTGTCCGGGCAGACCTCGACTCGACGGTTGATGTTCCTAGTGTCGGTCCGTTACATCGTGTCCGGGCAGACCTCGACTCGTCGGTTGATGTTCCGTGTTCTCGGTCCGCTTCAGTTTGGCAGAGAAGGGTTCAGCTCACTTATTTATGTCCAGTGTGTCAGTAATTTTCAGTGCGACAGAAAAAGTTTCGACTCGCTTGTTGACGCCCTGTGAGTCGGCTTTTTTCAGCACAACAGTGTAGTTTCAACTTGTTCCTTGATGTCTCGTGTTTCGACCCGTTTCAGTGTGGCAGAGGAGGTTTTGACTCGTTTGTTGACGCCTCGTGAGTTGGCTCATTTCGGCGCGGCAGAGGAGGTTGCACTCGTTCCTTGATGTCTGCTGTGCTGATTCGTTTCCGTGTGGCAGGGGAAGTTTCAACTCCTTCCTTGACACCTCGTGTCTCGTTCCCTTTCAGTGCGGCAGGACCCCTTTGTACGTTGCAGCCAGAGGAGGCTTTGACTCGCTGGTTGACGTCATGATCTGCCACTACCGCTCCAGAAAAGGAAACAGTGACAATCCTGTAAGTGTCGCTTCTCAGTAGTGTCTATTATTTCGTTTAAATACATCTTCCACTTTTTCTCTCAAATGTAACTGTCAGGGCTCAAAGAAACAATTGCGCAACTGATTGTTTTTTTAAGGTGCCGCAAGAGCCTAGCGTCTTAGCTAGAGTGCACTGTCTTTAGAAGCCGTTAACCACAACTGAGTACCTTCATCTGTAACTCGCAAAGTAATAAATGGTAAAGGGACAATAAAGAATTTCGAAGAATCAAAGGAGAACCGAGTATGAACAGGAATTTGGCGAAGTTACCCGAGGACTTAACGTCCATAAAAAGTAGCTTCTCCCCCGCACCAAAACTACGATAATGAAAATACAGGTTATGCAACAGGCACAGAATAGTCGTCTTAGCTTTCAATTAATACACAGTGCCGTTTCCCCTTGAAAATATCTATCCGTGAGTCATGTTTCTAATTCGGTGTCTGAACATGCAGGCCTCCACGGTGGTGTTCGATGACGAGACCCACCTGAAGCTGCTGATACTTCCGCCGATCATTCGCGTCACCTGGCTCAACAACAACCAATCGGAGCGTGTAGAAGAACTGCTCCGAGCCGTGGCCAACCGCTTCCTGCCGCGGGGCAAATGGAAACAGCTGGCCAGGCATTGGAAGTTCACCGAAGACCAAATCGAGGCTATCGGACACCAGTTTGTGGGTAAGACTAGCGACTAATTTTTTCCGCTTCAGTTTTGAAAATTTTGATGTTATTCAGTCTCCCTAAAAATTGGCCGTATATAGTATCCGCATTCTGGTATACAGGGGTCGAAAAAGTTGCCATTTTGCCATTCTAAATGGTGACAGCTGGAGCTCCACCCGGTGACAAAAGTCACAAGTCGATTTACAAAAATGGCACCTCTAATTCTCATACACTGCAAAATCTGGATTGACTTGATTGGCCCATTTTAACCGGCTGCGCCATAAGCTTTGTTCGACTAACCGTATTTGGTAAATGCCGTGAATTATTCGAACCATATTCGATCCTGGGCTCGAAAAAGTTCAGGCCCTCGCCTATCTCTCAGCATGGGCTGGTGACACGAATGGTGATAAAGTGCCATTGTCACCATTGCCCCCAGGCTATGTCACCGGCCGTATTCACTTCTCCTTCCATGGTCGAACACATCACTGCTATAATCAGCTGAGCGGCTCGGCCTTCACGGCACTGCGCCAGCCGCCGCATTAGGCGCTGTAGATATTTATTTATAAATTAGGCGCTGTAAAACTATAGAGAGTGGAAAGGCAAGGAAGAGGAAGGAAAATATCGGTTGCTGTCTTTCTTCCGCTTGTGGTGGCAAGGTGGTGAGAGTATAGGTGTTGATCAGTCAGGTATTTTGGTACTAAGTATGATATAGAAATACTGCTTAAACCTAATATAAGCTCTGCAGTGAATGTAGACTTTCTGCCGCTGTGCTTACTGGTATGCCGAGTCGTGGACTCAAGTGGGGCACTTGTAACTGGGTACCCAGGTACCTATCTCTCTAAGCCCGTGCGTGGAAATCCTTGGGGGTCGGACCCCTCATTGGTGGAACCAGGAGCAACTTTTGGAGGAACGAAATCAATGTTTGGAGGGGGCTCCATCAAGAAATCCCGAAAATACAGTATTCTAAAAGGGCCTAAATTTGGATCTTTTGGTAGGGAAAAAGACACTATTTTGGGTGTTGTTGGGGGCAACAGCCCCTTTGGCCCCTCTTGGATCAACCCTTGGACCCCCTGAATTTGGGTCTCCCATAGACTTTATGTAGGGCTTGTAGTGCTGTGCCAGAATCAACTCATAGGGACCTCCAGGCCTGCCTCATGCAGTGCCTATTTGAAGCAAAAAATATTTTTTGTTTCATCTTTGAAGTGTGTTGGGCATCAATATCTAGATTTACCAACTGCAAAACATCCCACTTTTAGTCTGCAAAAAGTTGTGGATTGCCACAATAACATGAATAAGAACTTGTAGTTTGAATTGTTTAGGAGGTAGCTTTTGGGGGTGGCTATGACTAGTAGGGATGGGGGTCAAGTCCAGTGTGGGGCAGTCTGTGGGGGAAGAACAGTAGGTAAGCAGATTGTGTCAGGTTTCAACATCTTATTAGGGTGGTTGTTGGGCATAGTGAGCAGTTTTAGTACCTGCTTAGCTCATGCATATATGATAAATCATGTGAAGCATTGATGTTCATATATGGATTCAGACCTACCATCTTGAGATAGTTTTTCTCTATCTGTGGGGCACCACCAGCACACTGGGTGGTGAGCGCCACCACAAACTCATGCAAGCATCACGAATATAAAATCATTTAAATGTGACAATAATTATTTTTGAGGTATTGCTATGGTGAAGGTATGTACATACATGGAAATATTTGTGCCATGAGTGTAAAATTTCAGCAGTCTGCCAATTTTTTCAGATTGGGGTCAGCAAAAGAAACTGCAGGGCACAAACATACTTGGGGGGCAGAACTTGTAGTGCTGGGGCAAGCAGAGATGAACCGCCAGATGTATATTTTAACATTCGCCCGGGTGGGGGTCTTTTTAGACCCCCTCGGGTTTTTCCGAAGTGACCAAAAAGGGCGGCGCGCAGCGCCGCCAAACAAGGTCTCGCTATTCCTTCATCATTTTTACATCTTTCCTGAAAATTTTGGCTCAAGGTCATATCAGGTGAGGTAACCAGGCCAGGTGAAGTGACCTCACCTAAAAAAATACTTAGGACCGCATAACTAAAAGAAGGGGTAATCAATCAAGTTGAAACTCATACCACATATTGGGCCCACCAGGAGCTACAACATTTGTTCCGGGATTTTTTATATTGGTGACCTAAGGTCATGCACAGAGCATGACCTCCCCATTGTAAATACATGGGGAAAATCACGAAATGAGATTTTCTCAGTACGTATGGATGGAATCAACTTCAACCATCGGTTGCGACTTGCTCTTAGCCCATTTCTGAAGCTGATGCCAATAATTTTGACTTGCGACCTTTAAAAGGTCACCTTAGGTCAAATAAGCATGTTTTTGTTTTTCTCTATAAATTTTGAATAAACTAAGATAGAACTCTTATTTTGTCACCAAAGTGTTTGTCTAGTCACTGGAAATCAAATGATATACATCATGACTATACCAGGTCAAGTTGGGCCAGACCGTTGACCTGGGTCAGGTCAACTTCTTAAATTTGACCTGGCATAGCAATATCATATATCATTCGATTTGTATTGACGAGAGGATTACAATGGTGCATAAACTATGGCTGTATCTTGTTTGGTTTGGAAGCTGTTAGCGAAAAAGTAAACGCCCTTATGCATGGGTGGCTATGGACATTCCCAAGAATATGCCCAATATTTAGTGACCTGTAGCTCCCTAGGCTTTGACCTGACACGAAAATGAATGCCCCTTAATGAAAGTGCATTGCAAGAGCTTTCGAATAGTGTTAAAAAAATGTTTCTAGCTATCATAGTCTCTGAGATATATGAGGTTTTCTTAGTACACCTCATATTAGCGATTTTGACCTATTTTAACCTCTGGTGACCTTGATATTGACCTGACAAGAAAAATGACCGAAGTATTTTCGATATCATTTTTGAAGAGCTTTCGATTGCCGTTTTGTGCTTTTTTAGCTCTTTTAGTTTTTGAGATCGTGGGGAGGGTCTTTTTAGCCCCCCCCACCAGGGCGAAGGTGGCTCGTACCCGCCACCGGGGCAAGGGTTAACATGGTGGATAGGTGAAGTATGTTGGTGGTTGTGGGCATTTGAGGACAGCATATGTGATTTATTGTGGCTTTTCATTTGCAGGTAAACAGCAAATGTGTATTACTCCATATAGGAAAAGAAGGAAGGAGTGCCACTGCTTCAGTTTTAACCCTCGCCCCACCGGGGGCCATCGATGGCCCCCTAAGGTTTTTCCGGGATAGCAGAAAAACGACGAGGCGCAGCACCGCGGTTGAGGGCTCTGCCTCTTACTGCATCATCTTCCCACCATCCCTGAAATTTTTTACCCCAGGTCATCTAAGGTCAGGTCACCAGGCGAGGTCAACCAAGGTCACCTCACTTCAACTTTAGAGCTCTGTAAGAGCTACATTTCGAAGTCGATCGATTTGAAACCTCCTACACTTCATGACCCCTCCAGGGTCTACAAGGTGTATATCCGGGATTTTTCGATTTCGTGACCTGAGGTCATGTCACGAGGTGACCTCTCCCATTGACAAAGCATGGGGAAAAGCTGTCTTATGATCATAAAGTCACAAAAATGATTGAAAATGCTCGGCTTCATCAGAAAAGCGTTCTTGGACACCCTTTCACGGATTCCAGGGGTCATACTTGCCCTTTGACCTCTCCAAGGTCATCCAAGGTCACCAGGGGTCAAAAACAGTATTTTGACAATAACTTTTGACCTATATAAGCTAGAACGCTGAATCAAACACCACCGTGTATGTCTCGTCACTAGCTTTTGTTTGATATACGGCAAGGTCACTTTCTGACCTTTTGTGACCTCAGGTCATCCTAGGTCACGAGGTGACCTCTGGAGGTCAAACCACTGGCGGGAGGTCATTGCGTTCAACATAGCCGGAAAAGATCTGAGATTTTCCTATCCAATGTACTTTACGATATCTCAATAGTTCTAATGGCACAAGAGTTATGCCCAGTTTGCTTAAGCATTGCATATTTGAGTGAAAATAGCCGATATTGACTTAATTTGACATCTGGAGGTCAAACCATTGACCTGAGCGCTAAAACATGAGAAGTAATTTCTTACTGAATTCACGCGAGCTTTCTAATGCACTTTACAGATTTGCGCTAAAATCTATACTTTCGGAGTTAGAGGGGGGCATCGATGGCCCCCGGTGGGGCGAAGGTGGCGCCGGACCCCCGGTGGGGCGCGGGTTAAAAAAATTTGCCTCCCCAGTGTCCCTTGGCTTGATAATGCTAGTGAATAAAAAATGATAGAAGTCTGGTTTGAAGAAGCGTTTTGGGAGATTAAGCAATGATTAGCATGATGTGCTTTTCTCTAGCAATGATGCAAAATGTTTCACAAATGTGAATACAATATTGAATGAAATGTTTAAAGCCAACATAATGGTAACTATTGCAAGTTTGCTGTGTTCAATGATCAACAACCTGCAAAATGTATCTTGATATTAGTATTTATATTATTTTAAGCGTTTAGAAAGAGAAAAATGATATTGGCTGGCCAACTGTAGGTACCTAAAAATGTTTGACAAATCAAAGAGGTGCCATAACAAGATTTTATCTAGACAAGCCATGTTCTTTCTGCCTGTGTCATACACAGACACGATTGCTTGGAACTGTAGTGCATTCATCAAATCATAAGTTAAAACAGAGTCAGTGTAACTGGCTGATAAATGACCAAAAATATTTTCATTCAGCATACCTTTACAATCACGCAACAAATCCTCTTAATGTGGCTCCTGCCTTGTCTGTGAAACATTGTAAGTGTTATTAGTTTTTGCTGAAGCAGCAGGTGTATAAGTTTGGAATGGGCTTAAGGCATTTGGGACTGTGGGAGAGGGGATTGGGGAAGTCACTTAAACTTTATCAAATCATAGGCGGATCCAGGGGAGGGGGCAAAGGGGGCACGTGCCCCTCCTCCCCCTGATCGACCTTCGGCACCCCCTGAAAGGTCGATAGCGCCCCCTGAAATGTCACTTCCCCAGGATGCGAAAATCTGCGCCCACCGATAGGATTTGGCGCCCACCTGATAGGTTTTGCCGATCAAAAGTGGCGCCCCCTGGTCCGGATGCCCCACCCCCCCGATCGGCAATCCTGGATCCGCGTATGTATCAAATACAGGCAAATTTTTATGACAGCTTTAACACGCGCATTGACGGGGGGCGGGTACCCGCCCCCTCGGGTTTTTCGGAGACAGTAGAAAAACGGCGGCGCGCAGCGCCGCCGTACTTGGTATACCTTTTTCCCTCATCATTTTTGCAATTTCTGTGAAAATTTTAAGGATAGGTCATCTCAGGTCAGGTCACCAGTACAGGTCAAGTGACCCGACCTCAAAAAAAGTTTAAGATAGCATAAGTCGGAGCAGGGTGAATTTATCCAATTGAAACTTATATCACATAACGGGCTCACCGAGTTCTCTAAAATTTATTCAGGTATTTTTGATATCGATGACCTAAAGTCAGGTACGAAGCATGACCTCTCCATTGGTAATACATGGGAAATATGGTTTTTACTGAATAACTCAGTAACAAATGGTGATAGAGCGTTTATTTTAGCTTCATTAGACTCGCCTTGGCTTTGCGGTTCTAATGATATGCATTTTATATAATTTGACCCTGACCTGACCTCAGGTCAGATCAAATCATTGATTTGACCTAGCAATGTCAAATCATATATCATTCCATTCGGCTTGCTGCGAGGATTCATATAGTTCAAGTCGTTTTGCTCTATCTTTACTTGTTCAGATGTAATGGCCGAAAAACTTAATTTACATGTTATCCCTATGACGGCATGTGACGGCATGTTTTTGACCTCTGGTGACCTTAAATGTGACCTGACAAAAAAATGGTCAAATATTTTCGATGTAGAAGCGGATGGGCTACCCAACGCCGTTTACCGTTTTTTGCTACCTAGCGTGGTTCTCGAGATCTTAGGGGGGGCGGGTACCCGCCCCTCGTCAATCCGAAGGTGGCTCAGACCCCTGTCAATGCGCGTGTTAAGAAACCTGTCTAGATAGAAATATGAAGGGAATATTCATGATTGGATGGAAAGTAAGCTCACCCACATATCTGGCTCAATTGAGGTGTATTGTGCAGGATGCAAAATTGTATACATGTTTTTGCATATTTTTTGCACTCTTACACTCTTGCAAATTTTGGGAATGGTCAGGTACAATGTTATCCCTCAATATGCTATCGCACAATCTTTCACATGGAGAACTATTATTTTAGCGAAGAATTATGTTTGGCCTGGTGCCTGTTGTGCTGGTCCTCATTTGGCACTCTTTGTACGCTGAGATGTTTTGGGACTTCTTGCTCTATTTTTATGCCACTGTTATTTTAAAACTGACTTTAAAAGCTCTTAAAGTATGGAGTAAGTTTTGAGAAAGAGAATACAAAATGCTGTCAATTCAGTAACATAATCCCTTTCCTCTGCGATGCCGACAACTAGAGAACATGGTTGCCTGGGCCTGCTTTGGTTTGATACAGGTGGGGCTGGGGCAATGGCGTAGCCTAGGGGGTCCATGGACTCCTCTTGGGCTTACTGTTCACTGTAAAGCAGGAATATGGGTGTTGGTGCTCCCCTCCTCTCCAGCTTGGTCTCGGGGACCCCGATAATCAGTCTTGGAGGGCCCCCGAGAGAATCGCTCTCGGGGACCTCTGAGCATCTGTTTTTTGGGTTCCCGAACATTCTTGGGGCTCCAAGCATCCTTCTCGGGGCACCCGACCTTTTGGCCCTCGGGAATCGGTCTCGGGAGCCCCTAAACATTGGTCTCGAACATCACTCCCGGGGGCCAGGGACATTGGTCTTGGGAGACCCGAATATCGGTCTTGGGAGCTCCCGAATATCACCCTTGGGGGCCCCGAGACCACTGCTCGGGACGAAGATCGGAGGGTCCCGGAAAAAAGTGCTCGGGTAGATGTGCCTGTGTTGAGAATATGATGCTCACTGAGGTGGATTTCCTGGGATTGATAAAGGTATACATTTTAGGGGCATCGAACATCTGTCTTGGGGCCCCCGAGCGTTGCTCTTGACTCGGAGACCGTGATCGTCGGTCTCCTGGACACCCCCCACACTCAACATCATTCTTGGAGGCTCCCGAGCATCACTGGGTCCCTCTGAGCTTGGTCTTGGAATCCCTCGAGAATCTGTCTCCGGGTCCCCGAATATCGGTTCCGAGCATCGCCCTGGGGGGGAGGGGCGAGACCAGGTTTTGGGGGTCCCGGAGCGATTCTCGGGGCAGCGAGGCAGATTTTCGGGGCCCCCAAAGCGATGCTCGTGGAGTCCGAGACCGATGTTCGGGGGCCTCCGAGACAGATTCCCGGGGTCCCCGGAGGTCAAGTTTGGGGCCCCCGAGACCAATGCCTACGCTTTCAGGAACAAGGTCAGCTCAAAGCAAGTGAAGTGCTCGTTCAGTGAGCAAGGTCAGTTCGAGCATCGCGCTCAGAAGCCATCGTGAATCGGTCTCATGGACCCCTGAACACCGATCCCGAGCAATGCTCTCGTTGTGTCTCCCGAAACTGCTGCGCGAGAGCAAGCTGGGGGGGGATCTGAGAGATGTTTATGAACATCATGTGTGCGAATTTCTTTGTTTTATAATGTCGTGACTGTATGACCTTTAAAATATCACAATCATACTAATGCGTGATAATATCTTTCTTCACGGCAATTATTCAGCGGTAACACTTAACTGCTACCCTCTCGCTGCGAGATTCTTTATCTATAATTTTCTAAGAATAATCACTGAAGTGTCATTGGAATATTTCGCTGCTCAGCAGGCACAAGTGCATGTGGTGAGTGGTGAGAGCCGCCAACTCGAACTCTGAAGATGATTCTCCACCAGCAAGTCCTTCCTCATCTGATCCCGTCTGTCCAGAGTGGTGAGCTTTCCTCCTTCCTTCCTTCCATGACAGGTTCATAAGATATCCAGATATCACAATTATTTTTAAATATTGATAAAGTGCGCCTTTTCCAATCCTTAAAAATAAAATCCTGGGTGAAGTTCATTGTGCTTATTGGAAGAAATATTTACTCATTAACAGGTGGGTATGGAGGGAGGTATTAAGCTGTAAAGGGTCTATTCTAAAGGTTAGGCTCCAAGCCAAATCCTGGTCGCGCCACCTGCCTCCGCCATGAGGGGTCCGTCGGAGTTGGCTGCGGGCATGCTGGGATCGTGCGAGCTACAGCGCGCAGCTCCCTATCGATGATGTCGACAGTGGCCGCGGGGAGCCATGCTGCAGCTGCGAACTCTGTCACTTCGTGGTTGTAGCCATTAGCCACTGTCCGCAGCTTTAGCTTCCGCTTACCCTAGCATCTTCCGGTCAGCTGTGCAGCTGCGTTACCCCTGGTTTGACTTTCGTGCATGAACGATAAAATGCAATTTATCCTATGTGTGGTCCTAATTGCCAGGGGCGTATCCAAAGGGGGAGCGATCGGCCCCATCCCCTTGGGCTGACCTTAAGCACTGGAAAGAAACGCCTCCCGCCGCAGCCGCTGGGCCACCACAGGGTGAGCCCTGCGGCTTTAGCTAGGCCCCGCAGGCCTCGAAATCGGGGAAATAAAGTTGATTTACGCCGAGAAACCACAGCGTAAAATTTGGAGGCTCCGGCCATATGAGTAAATTTACCACTCCAGCATACATACGCAAATATGCGTACAGAACAGAGCGGTGGCATTGTCATCAAAACACACAGGGCGAACCAGTCGAAGCCCTCTACGTTTCCTAGACTTTGGGTATAAAGTGTGCAAAAATTCGTAACGTAAGATGGGACTACTTTGCAATCGTGGAAAACTTCTAACAGTGTTAAGGAGTGATAAAAATGTTCTTTGATTCGAAAATTGTTAAGTGGAAAGTGTTGCAGAATTATCAAGGAAAAAAGAATATATAAGGGAAGCGTATTTACTTGGTATTTACGAAAACGCACAAAAATTCCATGGATTTCTAACGCTGCATAAATGTTCTAGTATGGCGCACGGCGGAAAATTGATAATTGTCTGAAAGCCAACTGCGTAAGAATCCTCACCCAAGTATTATGTTGCCCTTGTTCCAAATGTCACCCGAATTCAGGTCTAGGGGCCCATTTTAATGTATTTCGGGGCCTCTGAAATCGATCTCAGGGCTCTGAATGGTTGTCGTTTTGGATCTCCGAGGGTTGCTGTCGCAACCCCCCCCCCCCCCTCCCTAATGCTGATTTCCGGGTCTCAAGCTTTTGGCCTCGGAGGCTCCCCGAGTGTTTCCTTTTTTTACTTTTCGGCTCCTGGCCTTTGCCAACATCAGAAGCTACTGCCCAATTCCCCGCATATGCGGAAAAATTTCGGGAATTGATGGCTGTTTCTCTATGTCCCACCGTGCCGCCAATGGCGGTTGGCAATCATTGTCAGAACAAGGCTACGGTTAAGCGTGAGAGCCAACCCTACGCCCAGCGGGTCCCGGGATTTGAACGCGAGACCTTTATCTCAGAAGGCAGGCGCGTTACCCCTGAGCTACACTGGTCTCTACACTGGGCCCCTGAAAAGCTTCTGGGCCTCCTTTGGTTCACTCGGAACCTGAGTCTGCGACCGGGGCCCTCACAATTATCCCAGGCCCACTGCTGCCGAAGTCGGGCCCCTATTCTCAGCAGTTGCAGATAATTTCCCTGTTTTCCACCCGGGCTTCCTGTGGTAGAAGCCGGGCCCCCAGCGGTTGAGCTGGGCCTCCTGTGGCTATCCGGGCAGCCTGACATGCTTCCGGGCGCCCTTTAGTCCAATTGGAACATCTGAGTGTGCGATCGGGCTCCTCCGAATTACCCTCAGCCCACTGCTGCCGAAGCCGGGCCCTATTCTCCGCAGATGCAGATAATTCCCCTGTTATCTACCCGGGCCCTCAGTGGGTCCAGCCGGGTCCTTTGCGGTTCACCCGGACCTCCTGTGACTATCCGACCCCCTGAAGTGCTTCTGAACCCCTGTGGTCCACTTGCGACCTATGTGTTTTCGACCAGGTCCTTCACGATAATCTCAGACATGTTGTGGCCGAAGCCAGTCCCCTACTTCTAACATTTATGCCCTCCTCCCCCATGGTCTACCTAGGCCTGACTACAGTCAGCCTCTGCCTTGCTTGCGGTTACCCCTTTGGTATCGGCCCTCTGTGGCTGCAATCTCCGTCTTTGCTTGGGAGCAATAGGTAACTCTTTATTCAAACAGGCCACAGAATATTTGATGCGATTCGGGATGGTCCTGATCACTGATCCTAGCGGACATTTGGTCTATCCCTGTATTTGTGGAGATCCAACCCAATGTTGAGCGAACCTCAGCGAATTTAGCGCCGGTGCATATCTTTGTGACCCGCCAGAGTTCATAAAGTTGTCTACCTCCCAAAACGGAGGTTAAGGTTTTTGCTCTTCGAAATTTTATATATATATATATATATATATATATATATATATATATATATACACGTTTTTAATGAAAATATATTCCTTGCACGGTCCATCCCCCAAAGCTATTCCTGACCCCCTGTCAGGGCCCCCTTTGGTAATTCCTGGATCCGTCCCTGCTGATTGCTCACATATACTTCCTTCGGCTTCAAACGTTAGACAAATATATCAGAACTTTTAGCTCTGGTTTATATTGGGAGCATAATACACAAAAACAATGAAAAACGGTGTAACAACTCAAAGAAATAAGGGTTTTGGTAGCATTTTTTAGTTTGGCGACACATTCGTCATGTGGAATCTCAAATGGTGACACGCCAGCAACTTTTTGACCCCTGCTGGTATACATGTAGATTACCCTTCACTTTCTGTTTCATTTTTTATTCGTTCTGTTGGTAAAAATCCTCCAGACCACCAGTAGCACTAAGAAGCCATTGTGTGCGCAGGGGCAGTGCCAGGAGGTCCAGTCCGGTCACCTACCCTCCCCCTCAAAGTTTCCCTTAGATGCGCCTCTGTTTTAGGCATCAGCAAATCGTTCTTTGCTACATGTATCGGCCAGCATGGCATGTTGACGGCTGCGGCGTTGCAGGCGCTGAGAGCTATAAGGCACACGGATACCGTCTGCTGCGGCTGTGGCACCGAACCCTGGGCAGTGATGCTGATCCGGCCCGCCTCCTCCAGGACAGCCTCATCAGCGTCGGCGCTGAACCCAGCATCGGTGAGTCCGCCTATCAGCCCGGTATCGGGCAACTTCAGCCTCAGTGAGTGCTCCTAGTTGTGAGGCCGGTGTGGGTGAATTTCAGCCCCGGTGAGTGCTTGTGTGCCCAGAGTCCGCGCATTTCAGGCTCGGTGAGTGATTGTGTGCCCAGAGTCCGCGAATTTCAGGCTCGGTGAGTGCTTGTGTGCCCAGAGTCCGCGAATTTCAGGCTCGGTGAGTGCTTGTGTGCCAGTTGTCGGGGAACTTCAGCCTCGGTGAGTGCTTGTTGGCCCGAGGTCGGCGAATTTCAGTCTCGTTGAGTGCCACCGGAGTCATAGCGTGATCCTGAAATATACATTTCTGAGGCACTAAGCTGTTTGTAGGCTTTAATGGACGGAAGTCAGGGAATTTTGTAACTTAAGAGGTTTTTTATAATGCAAGATTGGAAGGTATCGGGTAGACACTCTTGGTTCCTCTTTTATTCATAGCCAGCGCTCTTATACCTAGATCAAGGCTATTCACACTGTGTAGCGTGGTGCAGGTGCGCTCTAGTGTTGATTTTCAGAAACTGTGAGAACCAACGAGGGATATATATTTTTGAACACAATGTCCTAGCGTGGCTCGATATTTAGTTAACGTTGTAATGAAACACTTAAGAGGTTTTCTGCTAGTATTTTGTACACTTTTTCTCCTTTAACTATTATGTTTTCGTTGAAAGCGAGTCTATGACATTTTCTTCTACTGCGCGAATACTAAATTTAGAAAGTTGTCACGACGGAAATGAGAATCTGCTTCCTAGTCTTTGTTCGAATTACTACTGCCGCTGCAGTATCGGTTCAATAGTTAACACGCACCCCGCTGAGGGGGCGAAATTCGCCCCCCTTCTGGTTTTCCCCAGATAACGCAAAAACAAAGAGACGCAGAACAACGAAACTTACAGTACCTTATCCCTGATTAATTTTACACATCTTACCAAATCTTTTAGGTAAGGTCATGGCAGGTCAAGGAGCTATTCAAGGTCAAGTGACTCGACCTCAAAACCTAAAATCACGAGTTTGAAGCGGCGCCCAGGCAACATCAGTGGACTGATCAGTTTGAAACTTTCACAATATGATGAGGTAATTAGGGTTTACAAATCTGCTATCTCAGAATTTCGATATTGTTGACCTAAGGTGGGGTCAACTTTTTGGTCACCCCATTATAAGTCTACGGTGAAAAGTAGAATGGGCTCGTTTTCAGTAAATACTGTATAGATAAAGCCAGACTTGTTGAGTCGCGTCTCAGACTCGGAGTCGACTCTAAAAATCTGCGATCTCGGGTCTACAAATCTGCGATCTCGGAATTTTTATATTGTTGACCTAAGGTGGGGTCAATATTTTGGTCACCCCATTATAAGTCTATGGTGAAAAACAGAATGGGCTCGCTTCTACTAAATACTGGATAGATAAAGCTGAAAATCCTCAAATCGTCTATTCTTACCACGATCTTGACCATAAAGTTGGGTTTTTGAGCATCTGACCTAGCAAAGGTCATATCAGGTCACGGGAGCAGGGAGTGATTGTTTTGCCAATAACTTCTCACTGAATTGAGATAAAGCTTCCATTTTGCTTGCATTGTGCTTATATTGTCACGGGAAGTCGATTGATATGCAACACGACCATACCAGGTCACTCTGTGATCCTGACCGGGCTCGAGATCAGGCCATTTTGACTATTTGACCTAGCAAGGTCATATTATACATCATTCACTTGGCCGCGATGAGAGGAATCCAATGATGCATAAAGATTTGCTCTAGCTCTCCTGAGAGCAGCTCTAGAGAGGGAAACGCACACTGCTCTGTTGTAAGCCTATGGAGCCTTCATTGACCTATGCTGACCTCAATATTGACCTGACATAAAAAATTATCGTATGAAATATCTTCGTCTTGTCAAGGGCTTTCGAACGCCGCCCGTAATTTTCCTTTAGCTTTCGTGGGGAACGAGATACGGAGGGGGGCGAAAAACGCCCCCAGCGGGGCGCGTCACGCAAGGGACCCCAGCGGGGCGCGTGAACATATGTGATCACATGGCTGACATTTTAGAAATGTTTGCAAATAATTTTGAAGGATTTCATATTGCAATTTTCTAATAAAAGGGAACCTGTTATTACTCATATCAACACTTCACCCATCTCGGGGTCAGTCATTAACAAAAATAAGTCGTGTAAAATATACAGTCTCAAAAGCACACACACTTCCTAGTATTTCCCATTTAATATTAGCAATAACACGCAAAATCACACAGACAAATGCGATTTGGCACACATTTAAACTTTTCGACTTTGAGGGTGCACACCATAAAAAGTCCAAAGTTAATAATCATCGAATTATTCACTCTTAGGAAACCACATTTTTATTTTCTATTTTCGTTCTTTGCTTAACTGAAAACTAAAAAAACCTAAGTAATATAAGCGCCAGATAGAGGGTACCAAAAATCTTGTTTGGCCCATAAACCTTGAAATGGGTCAAAACGGAAACTACAAGCTTCAATTAGCTGCTTTTTAAAATTACTTTCTTGATTTGCCATGGTTTGACAACATCCCCTGGTAGATAATATAAACACCGAAGACATAACACTGTACCTTCTGTCCTCGGTATACGGAAATAAAAACTCAGTCCTATCTCTGGTATTCCCTACACATCAAGTCTCTCACAAACCACCACTCTTTAAATTAGGTTGGTTATCATTTACTTGTTTAGCGCCCACTGCCTGCACACAACATAGCACTGCACCCCCTGCACCCAACGCCAGTCACAAAACCATCATTGGGCGCCACAATATATTAGCTTTGCTTAGTAGCCTGAGGGCAGGGTATGCAGATTTTTCCCAGGTTTTTTTAAGTCACGTGACATATAAACTGCTATTTATCGTTATTCAACTGTCCTGATCATCACCTTTTGTCTAATCGGAGGTTAGATACGCGTAATGTTTTCAGTGCGCCATCTTTGGTATTTATCACAGCTTTATCGGGAGGACAAGGCGAGCGTCGTCCATTCTTTTGTTTTTGATTGAGGTGGTGCATGCACGGGTTTTGTTCGACGCGGCTTAGTATGTATTTCTAAACTTAATTTGTCACAGGATTGTTCAGAATACACTGGGGCAGAAATTGTCATTCAAAATGTCAAATGTTAAAATATTGAGTCCTGTTTTTTTGTGTTTGAAACTTCGCTTATTGCCTCAATTATGACTTTACTCATGAAGGACATACCTTCAAAATGAAAAGCCTTCAGGCCCTTCATCTCACTCATATGTTCACATTTAGCACCTATCTTCATTCCTATGTAGACATAATTTATGTCATGGATTAATGCATTGTAATGGACATTTTATTGAAATAAATATGGAGTTATGAAATAGTTGATACCACGAATAAATGTATTGGAATTTATGTACTATTAAAGGAAATGTGCATTTTTGTGTACATACTTGACCACCATTTTGAGTCAGAGTCGACTCAAACTCGATGTTTATTTGAGTTAGAGTTGAGTCGACTCACTTCTGAATTTCAGTTGAGTCGAGTCGGCTCACCATTTTCAACACAGCGGGTCGGGTCAGAATCAAAGACAGCCTTTAAGCTGTGAGTCAGAGTTGAGTCAACTCAAAATTTTATGAGTCATCAAGAAGTCTGGATAAAGCTGAAAATCCTCAACCGTCTATTCTTACCACGATCTTGAAGATAAAGTTGATTTTTTTGAGCATCTGACCTCTCAAAGGTCATGTCAGGTCACAGGAGCATAGAGCCAATAACTTGTCACTGAATTGAGATAATGCTCCCATTTTGCTTGCATTGTGCTTATATTGTCACGGGGAGTCGATTGATATGCAACATCACCATACCATGTCACTCTGTGGCCCTGACCTAGCTCGAGGTCAGGTCATTTTCACTATTTGACCTAGAAATTTCATACTATACATCATTCGATTCGCCGCGATGAGAGGAATCCAATGACGCATAAATATTTGCCCTAGCTCTCCTTAACCTTAAGACAGATCTAGAGAGAGAAACGTACACTGCTCTGTTGTAAGCTTATGGAACTTTCTTTGACATATGCTGACCTCAATATTGACCTGACATAAAAATTATTCGGATAAAATACCTTCGCCTTGTCAAGAGCTTTCGAACGCCTCCGTAATTTTTCTTTAGCTTTCGTGGGAAATGAGATACGGAGGGGGGGCGAAAAACCCCCCCCCGCGTCATGCCAGGGACCCCAGCGGGGCGTGTGTTAAGGCCCTTGGCTGGCGGTAAGAGTGCAAATTCATTGCATGTTTTCATTTCCCTAGACTATTTACTGAACATAGGGCTCATTTGGTATCTTGTTTACTTTCTAACATGCAGCAATTAAGCCAGCAAGATAAAATGAAATGAATTATTTCTCCTTAAACATTTACACGGGCATTACCGGGGTCTGATAAACACTTCGCTTTGACGGGGGCTGGGTACCTGCCCCTCCCCTAAGATCTCAAGAACCACGCTAGATAGCAGAAAGCAGTAAATGGTGTTGGATAGCCCATCTAAGTCTCTATAGAAAACATTTGAACTTTTTTGTCAGGTCACATTTAAGGTCACTAGAGGCCAAGGCATGCCACCATAGGATAACATGTAAGTGAAGGTGTTCAGTCATTGCATCTGAACCAGTAAAGGTAGCGAAACATAATCTAGACCATTGGAATCCCTGCAGTAAGCTGAATCGAATGATTATATATATATATATATATATATATATATATATATATATATATATATATATATATATATATATATATATATATATATGCACTGGGTATTGAATATGATTGTTTGCTCTGCCGCAGAAAGTTCTTTGATGTAGATTCAAGTTTTCTTATCAGTTTTTGATTATTTTCGGAATGTTTATGGAGAACAGAGGCAAAGGACATGTGTTAACACGCGCATTGACGGGGGTCTGAGCCACCTTCGCATTGACGGGGGCGGGTACCCGCCCCCCTAAGATCTCGAGAACAACGGTAGGTAGCGAAAAACGGTAAACGGCGTTGGGCTGCCCATCCGCTTTTCCATCAAAAACATTTGGGCCATTTTTTTGTCAGGTCACATTTAAGGTCACGAGAGGTCAAAACATGCCGTCATAGGGATAACATGTAAATTAAGCTTTTCGGCCATTTCATCTGAACAAGTAAAGATAGAGCAAAACTACTTTAGCTATATGAATCCTTTCAGCAAGCCGAATCGAATGATATATAATATGACCTTGCTAGGTCAAATCAAGGATTTCACTTGACCTGAGGTCAGGTCAGGGTCAAATTATATAAAATGCATATCATTAGAACTGCAAAGCCCAGGCGAGTCTAATGAAGCTAAATAAATGCTCGATCACCATCCATTACTGAGTTATTTCGTAAAAACCATTTTCCCATGTATTTCCAATGGAGAGGTCATGCCTCGTACCTGACCTTAGGTCATCGATATCAAAAATACCGGAACATATTTTAGAGAACTCGGTGGGGCCATTATGTGATATGAGTTTCAATCGGATAAGTTCACCCTGCTCCGACTTATGCTATCTTAAACTTTTTTAGGTCGGGTCACTTGACCTGTACTGGTGACCTGACCTGAGATGACCTAACCTTAAAATTTTCACAGAAATTGTAAAAATGATGAGGGAAAAGGTATGCCAAGTTCGGCGGCGCTACGCGCCGCCGTTTTTCTGCTATTTCCGAAAAACCCAAGAGGGGGTGGGTACACACCCCCGTCAATGCGCGTGTTAAAAGTCATAAGATATAGTATTTCGCCTAACTTTAAGTATGATCACATACGGTATGGCATTGGCACTCGGTAACACTTCAAATTACAGTCTTTTTTTAATCTCAACAGCGAGCACACACATAATATAGTTCTAAACCTTCGTTGCGACAAAACGTAGTCTCAGTATACTAAAGGCAAGTCAACACAACACCTATCACAAAAACACACAAGTAAGCACACTAAAACAGGATACTTCTATCATAGAGCGGGAGCTGTGTGAGCTGTTTTGTATGTATGTTGATTACAGGTGATGTGTCCCTAATGAATAGTGTATCTAGTGTTTGCAGTCTGCGATGATCGTTGTACTGTGTGAGAACTGTTGTGTTTTCTGTTAGTATTTTTCATGTGATGTCTGTGTCATGGTGTTTTTTCATATGCCGCTTGGGGGATCCTTCTTGAAGGTGCATCGTGAGGCGTCTGCTCTCTCACTCACACCAGCCTGGAAACAAGACGAGAAAGCCATCAAAGACATAGTACACAAAAACACGACAACAACAGACCCCAGCAACAAACTCAAGCTAAAAATCTACTACAAAAGTCCCAAAACATTCAATCTGGCCATGAGCAACAACATCTCCAAGAAATCTTCACCACTCAAGCAGACCAATGTAGTGTATCAGTTCCAATGTAAAACCGGGGACTGTGCAACCCGTAAGATATGCTACATTGGTCTCACCACCACAACACTAAGCAGACGCCTCACGATGCACCTTCAAGAAGGATCCCCCAAGCGGCATATGAAAGAACACCATGACACAGACATCACACGAAAAATCCTAACAGAAAACACAACAGTTCTCACACAGTGCAACGATCATCGCAGACTGCAAACACTAGAAACACTATTCATTAGGGACACATCACCTGTAATCAACATACATACCAAACAGCTCACACAGCTCCCGCTCTATGATAGAAGTATCCTGTTTTAGTGTGCTAACTTGTGTGTTTTTGTGATAGGTGTTGTGTTGACTTGCCTTTAGTATACTGAGACAACGTTTTGTCGCACTGAAGGCTTAGAACTATATTATGTGTGTGCTCGCTGTTGAGATGAAAAAAGACTGTAATTTGAAGTGTTACCGAGTGCCAATGCCACACCGTATGTGATCATGCTTAAAGTTAGGCGAAATATTATATCTTATGACTTTTAACACATGTCCTTTGCCTCTGTTCTCCATAAACATTCCAAAAATAATCGAAAACAGATAAGAAAACTTGAATCTACATCTAAGAAACTTTCCGCGGCACAGCAATCAATCATGTTCAATACCCAGTGCATTAAAGAGAACCTGCTCCCCAAATACACCAATATATATATATGACCTTAGTAAGTCCGATCAGGTCAATTCTAAGATTTGACCTGACCTGAGGCTAGGTCGAGGTCAAATAGGTCAAATGCATTTCATTCAAATTGCAAGGGCTAGGCCAATCTAATACCGTTAACCAGCGCCCCACCGGGGGTCCGGCGCCACCTTCGCCCCACCAGGGCCATCGATGGCCCCCACTCTAACTCTTAAAATATGGGGGTTAGCGCAAATCTGCAAAGTGCATTAGAAAGCTCGCGTGAATTCAGTAAGAAATTACTTTGCATGTTTAAGCGCTCAGGTCAATGGTTTCACCTCCAGAGGTCAAATTAGGTCATGATAGACTATTTTCACTCAAATATGCAATGCTTAAGAAAACTGGGTAAACTCTTATGCTATTGAGATATGGTAACCTACATTGGATAGGAAAATGTCATAACTTTTTCCGTTATGTGGAACGTAATGACCTTCCCGCCAGTGGTTTGACCACTAGAGTTCATCTCGTAACCTCATGTGACCTGAGGTCATCAAAGGTCAGAAAGTGGCCTTACCGTATATCAAATGAAAGCTAGTGATAAGACATACACGATGGTGTTTGATTCAACGCTCTAGCTTAATTAGGTCAACAGTTATTGCCAAAATACTGTTTTTGGCCCCTGGTGACCTTGCATGACCTTGGAGAGGTCAGATGGAAAATATAACCCCTGGGATCCGTAAAAGGGTGTCCAAGAACGTTTTTCTGAAAAAGCTGAGCATTTGCAATCGTTTTTGTGGCTTTTAGATCATAAGACAGCTTTTCCCATGCTTGTTCAAAGGGAGAGGTCACCTCGTGACCTGACCTTAGGTCACGAAATTGAAAAATCCCGGATATACACCTTGTAGACCCTTGCGGGGCCATGAACTGTGGAAAGTTTCAAAGTGATTGACTGAGAAACGTTGCTCTTAAAGAGCTCAAAAGTTGAAGTGAGGTGACCTTGGTTGACCTCGCCTGGTGACCTGACCTTGGGTGACCCGAGGTAAAGAATTTCAGAGATGATGTGAAAATGATGGGGTTAGAGATAGAGCTCTCAACCACGGTGCTGCGCCTCGTCGTTTTTCTGATATCCCGAAAAACCTTAGGGGGCCATCGATGGCCCGGTGGGGCGAGGGATAAAATAAACGCTCTGCCACTATCCATTGCTAAATGATTTATTTTAAACCATTTTCCTCATGTATTTCCAACGGGGAGGTCATGACTCGTACCTGGTCCTAGGTCATCGATATGAAAAATAACGGAATATATTTTGTAGCACTCGATGAGCCCATGATGTGAATATGTGATATGAGTTTCAATCTGGTAGGTTCACCCTGTTCTGACTTATGCTATCTTAATCTTTTTGAGGTGAGGCTACTTGACCTGCACTGGTGACATGACCTTAGGTGACCCAACCTAAGAATCTCGATAAAGTTGTAAAATGATCAGAGAAAAGGTATACAAGTACGGTGGCGCTGAGCCCCGCCGTTTTTATTCGTTCTCCAAAAAAATCCGAGGCGGCGGGTATCCGCTCCCGTCAATGCACGTGTTAAACTAGGAACAAACCTCCGTCCCAGAGCGGTTCTTGCACAATCTGCAGCTAATTGATCTAAGCTAGACGTATAGTTCAACGAGAAGGGTTTCTTTTGAGCACATGCCAGAAGTTTAAGTGATTGTTCAGTCCGTGACTGGAAAGCATTTGTTGATTCCTGTCAGCTGGTATGCGGGTTAGGGAATCTTCTGGTCTCGTTTCCAGACCTGTTCGAGCTGATGGCAAACGAGGAAGAAATGCAGAAGTTCTCGTCTCTGGACGGCAGCCATAAGCAGAGGGGGAATGCCTGCCCTCGCCACTGTCTTTGCATTATAATGTGAATGCCTACGCTTTTGCTCGCCATTGCTTCAAGTGCTTCATAAATGTTTTTAAACTGTTTGTTACCTCTAGGTGTGTTATAGATTTTCTATGAATAATACGTATATAAGTGTAATCAGAGTTTGGCTCTCAGGAATACGTCACTCTTTTTGAAAGAGAGGAACGTGAAGCGTGTAAGTTTCGCCGCGAGATCAGCATTTGCAGCGGCAGGAGCATACTGCAATACCTGACACTCGCAGCCAACACTGCTGACGGCTTCAGGGGCAGTCCTCAATTAACAAGAGTGGAAGCGTGCCCATGTTCCCGTATAGGAACAACACGGAATTCTGGAAGAAGAGTTTGGGAGTTTTTGTGTATAATTTTTGAGGGCCTGAGGAAAGCATGAAAAATGCACCAAATTACTTTGTGCGTTGGTTTCTCAGTACTTTTCAGTGCAGGCTTGTGACATCAGCGTAACTTCAACTAGGAGCGGGCAAGTGCTTAGTGAATGCAAGTGCCGCCCCGGTAGCTCAGTTGGTAGAGCGTTGGGCTCCGGCCCGCTGCTCAGAAGCATGCAGTGGCAGTGCATGTCCAGGCTTGGGATCGGTTCCCCTGAGACGCTCCGGCGCTCAATAGTTTACCCGACGTACAGGTCGGCTGGCAACTGACTGGTGAGAGGGTGACCTGAGCGGGGCGGCCGTCCCTGTGCTTTGTGGGACGTTAAACTTTGGCTTCTAAATCAACCCTTCATTGTGGGAGTTGCTCGTTCGGGTGATGGGGTCGGGGTCTCCGTGACAAGTCCCTTGATGACTTTAGTGAGACTCCGACTCTAACAGTCGAACTGAGAACAACTTGGACAAAATTTATAAAAAAAGGTCCAGAAAGTCTATAGGGTACAAGGGCTGACTAATTCGGTCATCGTCTATGATAATCGTTAAAGTCGTAGTGCACTCTGAAGGTCATTTCATCGCGTTTATTTGAAAGCTGCTCTAAAACTTGCGTTTGATACAATATGTATTTCCTTCTTTAGGTTCCTGCTGGGATCCGCCACAATCATTCAACACGTAAGCATCAGCACTTACGGGCACACGATAACAAACTTTGAATATGTTTTAACAAGTTGCACGAAAGACGTTTGCGCCATCTCATCGTCCAATCATTGTATAAATAACTTGCTTTTCGCTGCTGCACTGGAAAGTACCTGTACGGGTAGATGGGCAGTCCCAATATACATAAGAAAATGATCTGTAGCATGAAGGATGACATGAGACGTTAACGATCATCAACGATATATCGACATGTTCGTTATAACAAATGAAAGCGGTTATTTTATTGATAAAAATACGCCACATTTACATGCACCTGTAAAATATTGCACTGATGAGAACTGCATCGGATTGCACATGATTTGATCCTTTGGTGCGTGCAAAACAGCCGGTGGGCTCGATCTTATGCCCGCTAAGATTTTAATGGCTTAGAATTCAGATAAACTCGTCTGAGGAACAAATTCACACAAAAACTGACTGCAGTTCTAGAAAAACCTTCCATAGATATGAGCCAGAAATGAATATGTTTATTTTTTAGATTTGTATCGTTTAAATTCCACCCATGGGGCGAAATAGGTATCAGAAAAATTCCGTCCACGATATTTGTGCTATTACGGGCAACGAACATGTCACGGAAGACAATTGACGAAAGTGGAGAGAAACCAAAGTGATCATGTTTATAAAATGTAGTGCCACTGATTTTCCAAGCTGGAGGTACCAAAACCTCTGAAGAACGAAATTGACTACACTAATATTTCATATTCGTTTCAACCACATAGACCCTTTTCACAAAAACCAGGACCGGAACTCAATGGTAGCCAGTGATGCCCTATTTAAGACCACTCTCAGCCTCTGTAACAGCAAGTTTTCCGATTACAAATTTATCTCAAACGAAATATTGATGGAAGTTAGAAAAACCTTCAAAGTTTAGTCGTAAAACCAACATTATGTCACATAGTAATTTAAGTACTCAAACTTTGGTCATTGCTGCAAATGTCAAGATACTTATCTAAGATAATAGTGCAGTGCTAAACATAAGCTTAAAAATGGTTGAGATTAACACTGAAATCTAAAATAAATGTATACTAGGTACTGCAGTAAGATTTGATATCATGCCTACACCATTCCCTTGAAGATACCGGAATGGATCAATATGTAAGAGATATTCAAGGATTCCGAGACCCGATATAACTAATGATTGAAGTATTCGTGTAAAATTTAGAAACATACGTGACATGATTTTGACTCAGTGAGTCTCAGGTTTGTCTGCAGGATTCAAAGTGTTTGTAAAAAGTTATAACACTCCTAATTTTGTTGCAAAATTCTTAATTTTACTTCGTGATAGACATAAATATGTTCAAAAATTTAAGCAGTGATATGCTCTGAGGGAGAATGTCTGAACCATTTTGAGACACGGATCACATGAAGTAGCGGGAGTTACGATTTTAACGAAACGCCCAGCAATTTCACTCCATAAGCTATGCAGAGTTTCGGAGGGTTTGATCCGTTGTTTTCTTTCTAAAAACTGCACAAGGGAGCTGTAGCAAGAACAATGCCTTTATATGAATATCGTCTGGCTTGTTGCATACCTATGCATTGCATATGAATAATCTCAAACAAAGTTGTATACTCGAGAAAGGCAAACCTTTCGGCATTCATCGTAAAATAAGTCGCCCTGGCGAGTAGTCCAGGAACTATCCAGTGTGGATGCCACACATATTCTCTGTCACATATCAACCTCATCAACGCTCATGAGCTAACATTGGTACATACCTTCACCTAGTAACAGATACACACATATCACAAAGCACGGAAGCCTAGACTCACAACTGCAAAGCGCAGCTACCTAGCCAGGACTTCTCGTCGCCAGCATCAGACTTTGATATGCAATTGTTTGTTCTCATTGGAACAGCTCCCACGTTTAAACCTTGCACCTCTGTTCACTACAAATAGTTCAATGTTAATTGCAGGAGGGCATCACTGGTACTGTGAAGCACCCTTGCCGCTGCAAGCTGTCAATGTCCTCCCCTCGGGTCACCCAGCAGTTACCAGTCGCGGCTGGATTGTTAATGCCGTGTGAGCTTTCCGGTTTGAACAGCTCCTGTTGGTGCAGTGCTTTCTTCTCATTGCTCTCAGATCAACAGCAACCAGGAAATATCTAATTTACCGGCGGCTTGTGATGTTTTGACCTATACTCTTGCTGAAAAACGCCAATTCTGAGCGTTAGCACCCTGCTGTGATCTCATCCACCGGTACGCAGCTACCACATCGGCGGCTCTTTCGATGACAGCTGTTCAGATACTGCCCGAGTGAGGGTCACCAGCCGTCCCTATAGACGGAGTCTTGAGAGAGAGAGAGAGGGAGAGATATAGGGTGGGGGCAGGTAGACGTACCATAGTCGACGAGGTACCACCGGATGACACTGATTTCTAGCTCTATATGGAGCATCTGATACAGATATTTCTCAGGAAGCTTCTATCTGCGGGATGACCGAGTGGTGAGCAAACGCCACCGCAAAAGCGTCACATAAAGTCGCCTCAACTTCAACAGACAGTGTTTGCGTGACGTCCTCCTGGGTTTTCATCCGTATCATGACGTTGCCGCAGCGGTAGAGCGTCACAGAAAGTAGGACTCGCGGCGTCGTTTGACCATCTCCTTGATTTGTTCGTACGTCAGCCACATGCAGATGTTCCAGCTGACCAGGCGGCAAAAGGATGGCAGAAACCTGCGACGACGCCACATGTGGTCAGAGTCCACAAAGCCGGCGGCTGGAGGTCACACGAGAGGAACAGAATGGATGTGCAGTGAAGCGGATATGTGAGTGATATGACATGTATTGAGGCGACATAGCCTAGTCGCTGAGGCGCCCTAAACCCCAACACACACATCACATGTATTGAGAAAACAATGATTTTTGTTTCAATCTTCAGGAGATTGATTCAGTATTCAGAACGTTCAGAACGCTTGAGATCGGTGAAAGAAGTTAGCCTCCCACATTTTTATTGAATTATTAATATCTGATGAGAACTCTACTGTAATAAAGATTTTATTCACCCCTTTAAAACTACTAAATTTCTGAATTCATAAAGCTTAAAAACAGCCCCCTCCATAGTCAAGCCTAATGCTTTACACCCAGTCAGAGCAAGCTAGAGTACTCGCACTGACATGTTCGCAAACTTGCACCGACATGTGCCAATCCACGTGGCCGCACCGAGCGTTAACCCTGCTTCGAGGTGACCGCTTCAAGGCCAAGACGCTAAATCCTCGTGCCTTTGGCATGGGAATGGCAGTCATTGAGTTCACAGCGCCCATAAAATAATGGACTTCCATTAGTGCTATGCAGATCTGAAGTGCCGACAGGATATTGCATTAAGATTGGACCCCATCACACCCCAGTTCACAGACACCTGGCGTACTCTGGTACTCAGTATTCTCGGAAATCCACAGTTGCCCTCATTTCTGAATGCTGAAATGTTCTCAGTCAACTCGTCAGCATCCGGTATCAAACCGTATATAAACAACCGCCTTCAGCGCTGAATAGACAGCCGTGTTTTGCATTCACCATTGCGACGGGGAAGTTCTGCCGGTCAGCTCCGTGACATGTGACGAGTGGTGACGAGGAGGCTGCTGACAGTGCAGAGTGTTGGAACTGCTGCTGAGTTACGGCCTATTCACAACGCCAGGCTAAACGTGGGAAAATAAATTGGACTTAGTACAAAAAGTATCTTCATCGCCCACGACGAGGTCCTAACCGCTACGCAACCATAATTCACAGCCACACCAAAGAACCCATCTTGGTGACATCTACTCGTTGGAAGAGGTACAGTGTGAGATAAATACCGAGCAGCCGTTTTCGATTCAAACTAGAAAGGCTTGGTGCGATGCTGTGACCTGGCCTGATATTGCATTCCTGCTACCTACCCTTTGTAGAAGGCGCCGGGTCCCTCCTGCATGGCCATCCGGTACGCGGCATCTAGGGCGCTGCGGTACTCCCCAGGTGCCGCGTTCATGTACCGCGTCTTTATCACGTCCACGGGAGATGCCACCACCGTCGCACACAGTCCTGCCGAACAGAGAACATCGCTGAAGTGTGACCACGCCGGTATAGTGTCAGCTTCAAGAGGACAATACTCTGCCAACCGCTCAGGATTTTTACTAAAAGACAGGGACAGCCACCAAAGAAAGGCAGCAGGCCACCAGAGGCGCTGCCATAGCCAAGCATATGGGGATCCAGGGTTGCCGATCGGGGAGGGGAAAGGGGCGCCATCCGGAACAGGGGGCGCCATTTTTGGACGGCAAAGTCTATCAAGTGGGCGACAAATCCAATCGTTGGGGCGCCGACACTCGCATCCTGCGGGATGGGGGTAAGCGACACAGGGGGCGTCATCGACCTTTCAGGGGGCGTTGTGACCATTTTAGGGGCACCGAGGGTCGATCGGAAGGTCAAGTGCCTTGCCCTCCACCTGTATCCGCCTATGTAGCCAAGAGCACTGCACCCTCGCTAAAAAGTGGGAGGGAAAGGAGAGAATTGTGGGTGAAAGCTTACTTCCCTGCTGACAGAAAACTACCAAACTCAAACCCCCAAAATCTTGGGGTGTCAACTTCTAATCATGCTGTTCCGCACTTACTCCCGATGAAAGAATTTATTCCTCCCAACGTGACTGAAATCGGAAGAAGAATAACACCCTGCATGAAGCTTAGTTAACCCTGCAATTTCTGCCGGGGAGACACACTGGCCTTTCGCCACTGTTGAGGGGTCAAACCAGGGCTGTAATTTTCCCAAAATCTTTGGGGGTGTTCAGCCGGTGGGGGGCGGTGCCCCAAAGGGGCGGCAGCGTTGGGGGGCGGCACCCCTTCATTGCACCAAATATGTTATTCGTCGCTTTTTGCGCCTTTTATAGCACAGGGAACATTTTATTTTAATGTTGGGCAGGTATTATAAAGCTTTTGCCAAACGTGTTTGCTTTTTAGGCGACATCCCAAAGCTACATACACGTCTTAAGATAATCAAATCTGAGCTTTACCTTCGCCCCACCGGGGGCCATCGATGGCCCCCCTCTAACTCCGAAAATATGGGCGTTAGCGCAAATCTGCAAAGTGCAATAGAAAGCTCGCGTGAATTCAGTAAGAAATTACTTCGCATGTTTTAGTGCTCAGGTCAATGGTTTGACCTCCAGAGGTCAAATTAGGTCAAGATCGGCTATTTTCACTCAAATATGCAATGATTAAGCAAACTGGGCATAACTCTTATGTCATTAGAGCCATTGAAGCCTGGTAAAGTACATTTGATAGCAAATTGCCAGTACTTTTTCCGCCATGTGGAACGTAAAGACCTCCCGCCAGTGGTTTGACTGCCAGAGGTCACCTCGTGACCTAATATGATCTGAGGTCACGAAAGGTCAAAAAGTGACCTTGCCGTATATCAAATGAAAGCCAGTGACAAGACAAACACGATGGTGTTTGTTTCACCGCTCTAGCTCAATTAGGTCAAAAGTTATTGTCAAAATACTGTTTTTGACCTCTGGTGACCTTGGATGACCTTGGAAAAGTCAAAGGGCAAATATGACCCCTGGGATCCGTGAAAGGGTGTCCAAAAACGCTGTTCTGAGCAGTCTGAGTATTTGCAATCATTTTTGTGGCTTTTATATCATGAAATAGCTTTTCCCCATGCTTTTCCAATGGGAGAGGTCGCCTCGTGACCTGACCTCAGGGCACGAAATCGAAAAAATCCCGGATATACACCTTGTAGACCCTGGAGGGGTCATGAAGTGTAGGAAGTTTCAAATCGATCGACTTTGAAATGTAGCTCTTACAGAGCTCTAAATGTGAAGTGAGGTGACCTTGGTTGACCTCGTCTGGTGACCTGACCTTGGGTGACCCGGGGTAAAAAATTTCAGGGATGATGGGAAAATGATGCAGTGAGAGGTAGAGCCCTCAACCGCGGTGCTGCGCCTCGTCGTTTTTCTGCTATCCCGGAAAAACCTTAGGGGGCCATCGATGGCCCCCCGGTGGGGCGAGGGTTAAGTTTTTCCACGATCAGGGGCGCAGCAAGAGCTTTGGTATGGGGATACACCACCTTTCAGGGGCACCACGAGAGAAAAATGGCACTTTTAACGTAGCCTAAAACAACTTACTATATCTTAGTCAATATCAACTTTTGGGTACCTTTGGTCCAAGAAAAATGAAAATCAAGCATTGACGGAGAAGGAAAACTGAAATAAAAACAGAAATAAGGAAAGTGTCACCAAAATCTCATGAAAATAGCCAGAACACGACTTTTTGGGATAGATTTAAGGACAAATCGGCCAAGTCATGCAAGTTCTTGACATCAGAAAAATCAGTGGAGCTTGTGTATCTGTCACTGTGCCCAAGATAAGACATATTGGAGTCGAAAATTCATTTGTCATGCCCATTGGTTTTGTCGTGACGAGTGAGCCCTGGTTGAACGCGGATTCAGTTCCCCGGCTCCCACAAGGGCCGTAGGAGGAGATGCGGCATAGTGACATTAAACGAATACAATTTTTGTTGCCTGAATAATTTGAGAGATACATTTTTAACGCGTTTAAAAGTTCCATATTTTCAAGGATAGGTCCCAGTTGGAGTAAAGAAAAAGTAAACAGGCTGGTAGTTTGGATGGGGATGATGTGACAGGGCTGAAAATTGTGAAAAACTAGTTATTCATTAATTTAAATTAATTAGTAGAAATCCTGATTCAGGGGACTGTGCTCTGAGCTCAGGGGCACATGCCTTTTTATCACCCGTGCCCAGAATCCACCAGTATAATAAGCAATTTATTTATCCCGGGGTGCCTAGGCATCACAAGCCGTTTTAGCGATGACGGCTCATTCCTCGTTAGCTCCATTTTATAAGGGGAGTTTGCACTGTGCCTTATTCCCCAGCTATTCAGGACCAGCTCAGGGGTCCCCTAGTGTGGATCAGAGACCTCCAGAGTAGCTGCACCTCATTGCCCCAGATGTGCCCCCTGGGATTAGATTGCCCTGCACCGCATTGCCCCGAGGTGATGGGAGTTGGCCTTGTGTTCTTATTCTCCGTCTATTCAAGACCAGCTCAGGGGCCCCTGGTGTGGATCAGAGTCCCCCCCAGAGTAGCTCATGCTTGGCCCGGGACTAGACTAGCTCAGTGGCCCCAAAGATGGGGGGGTCATCAGACTAGCTCAATGGGTCGCAGATAGGCTCATAGGGCCTTGCACCATATTAGCTTAGGGGGCACCAGACTAGCTCATAGGGCATCAGATGGGCTCAGGAGGCACAATGATGACACATGAGGCACCAGATCAACCCAGGGGGCATTAGTTTAGCTCAGGGACAATATATCGGCTCAGGGGGCACCAGATCGATCAGCTTGGGGGCCCAGATAAGCTCCTAGTCCCCAGACCAGAGCAGGGGTCTAGATCAGCTCAGGGAGCACCACATAAGCTCAGAGAGAGAGAGAGAGAGAGAGAGAGAGAGAGAGAGAGAGAGAGAGAGAGAGAGAGAGAGAGAGAGAGAGAGAGAGAGAGAGAGAGAGAGAGAGAGAGAGGAGAGAGAGGGCAAGTGATCAGCTCGGTGGTCCCCGATCAGCTCGGGGCACAGATCAACCTGGAGGTACTAAATCAAGTCAGGAGGCATTTAATCAGCCCAGGAGCCCCATACCAGCTCAGGGGCCCTCAGTGGGCACAACTCAGATTAGGGGTCCAGAGCTGCTGAGGAAACTACTTAATCAACTCAGGAGGCCCAGATTAGCTTAAAAGGCACTAGATTGGCTCAGGGGGCACCAAACTAGCTCAGGGGGACTAGACGAGCTCAGAGGGCATGAGATGGGCTCAGGAGGCAAAATGTTGGCTCAGGAGACAAAATGTTGGCTAACGCGGCACCAATGCGGCTCAGGGGGCATTAGTTTAGCTTAAGGGGAAACATATTTTCTCACGGGGAACCAGATTGATCAGCCCGGGAGCCCAGATCAGCTCCTAGCCCCCAGACCAAAACAGGGGCTTAGATCAGCTTAGAGAACACAAGATCAGCTCAGGGTGCACCAGACCAGCTCAGGGGGCACCAGATCATCTTAGGAGACATCAATAACCAGCTCAGGGGGCACCTGATCAGCTCAAGAGGCACCACATTGGCTCAGGGGACAGTAGATCAACTCTGCGAGGCATGTGATCAGCTTAGGAGGCTCAAATCCGTTCAAGGGACACTAAAACAGCTAATAGGGCAACAGGCGAGCTCGGAGGCATCAGACGAACTCAGAGAGCATTAGCTAGGTTCAAGAGGCACACTTATTTGCTCAAGGAGCACCAGATTGACTCAACGGGCACCAGATCAGCTTAGAGGGCACGTGATCAGCTCAAGTGGCCAAGACCAGCTCAGTGGGCACCAGATGAGCTCAAGGGGCACCAGATTAGCTCTGCTGGTACGATTATTGGCGACGATGAGGCATTAGCTGGTCACGGATTTCATACCCATACTCTCCGTGGGTGCTTGGAAAGGCGACAGAATGCCCTAGCTGACCAAAAAGGTACTAAATTGTAAAATAATAGCTTTAATCGCTAAATGTGATCTAATTGCATCTAGGTTCGACGGCGTAGGGCAATAAATTTCGAGCGGCACAGCTCAAACGGGGTACACCACCTAACGATCAAAGGGCACTCCGGCACCGATGGGGGGCACACGCCCCCCTGGCTGCGCCCCTGTCCACGATTGAAGTGTATCAGTTTTGTGGGGTTAAGTTTTACCTTTAGTATTGCAGACTGGATGGAGATTTAAATGAAAGCAAAGGACCTAAGGGGAATGTGCCACCTTTATAACGTGGTTTTAACTGAGATAGCCAAGTTATATAGCATGCCGAAAAATCCGGTACTCTCTTTATCATTTGCCTTCAAACTCAAAATTTCCGTAGAGAAAAGCTAAAAACTACCTGAAATGTACCCCACATGTACCCTCAGCAGCAGGAAACTGTTGTCAGCTGTTGGTGTGACGACATATGCTGACGTCACAGTATCAGCCAATTGAAGCCTTTGAAGCCTATTGAATATGGTAGTGGTTGCCAGATCATGACATTCGCAGGCAGATATTTATTTATTTCCCTAGAGGAGCATTTCAAAATCAAAGTATTGAGCTTATTGTACATTTTCAGAGACATAATGGACGCTCCCATGATTTTCGGTGAAAACTTCCCCTAATTACACTAAATTTCAGGATTCAACCAAGGTGCCAGATTCCCTTTAAAGGGGATGTGGCACCTTTCCGTGCATGCCCTTTATTTTTGCCCTAACGCCTTTTATTTTACCCTAACGCACAAGGGAGGAAAGCATCATTGCTGCAGTGATGAGCCCAGGGCGGCACTTATGGACTAAGAACGGCGCAAATTAAGATGGAAGTGATAAGCTGGGGGCGACCGTGATTGGCCGGGGCGGCAAGAAACAGGGCAGTCATAAGTCGAGGGCGGCAGTGATGAGCCAGGGCCAATAGCTATGAACTAGGAGCGGCACGAACCAGAGTGAAAGTGATAAGAAGAGGGCGGCAGTGAAGACTTGGGGGGCGGGAGTTATGAACTAGGGGCGGCACAAATCAGGGCGGAAGTGATAAGTTGGGGAAGGGGTAGTATTGAGTAGCCGGGGGTGGCACGCATCAAGGCAGATGGCATAAGCCGAGGACGGGAATGGTGAGCGGTAGGTAGTAGTTATAAACTACGGGTCGCACGAATCAGGGCGGAAGAGATAAGCTGGGACAGGGAAGGTGGACTCCGGGGGGAGGGGGAGTGTGAGGGGGGGGCAGGGTGTGCAATTGCACACCCTGAAAAAATGAGGTTGTGCAAAAGTATATTTTTGCACAACCGGTTTTGGCTTCGTCCGGGGAAGCGCCCCCGGATTTGGGCGAGGCCCCCGGCCGGCGAAGAAAACATCAGACCTAAACACCGCCTACCTGAAGAGGTAGGGCACTCTGTGCGAAATCAAAACAGTTTCAAATATGAATGGTGCCCTCTTTCATCAAAGCCATCCCATGGAGAGCAAATAGACCCTATTTATCGACTCAACGCAGGGAAATTATGTCGGCGCCCCCTCCCTGAGTGGGTGCCCCTTGGAAGCCAAAAGTGCCCCCTGGGGATGGAGGCACCCCCTTCTCCCTGAGAAGGAAGGCGCCCCCTCCGGAAAATCTTGTAAAACCACCCGAAAATTGAATCCGCCGTCCCCGAGCTGGGGGGCGGCAGTCATGAGCACAGGGCGGCACGAATTAGAGCGGAAGTGATAAACCAGGGGCGGCATTCATTAGCCGAGGCGGTAGTGATGAGCTGGAGGCAGCATGAAACAGGGTGGCAGTGATAAGCCGGGGATAGCACTGGTGAGCCACTGGCAGCAGTGATGAGCGAGGTGCTGTTTGAATCAGGGCGGCAGTGATAGGTCAGGGTTGGCAAGAATCAGGGTGGCAGTGATTGGTAGGAGGCGTCAGTGATGAACCATGGCGGTATAAACCAGGGTGGTAGTAATGAACCGGAGGCGGCATGATCACAGTGGTAAGACGGAGGCAGCATGAATCAGGGTAGAAATGCTGAGCCGGGGGGCGACACATGTATTGGGGGTGCTCTAATTGTGATTAGGGGTGGTCGCACACCCAAAAGAGATAAAAATGTTACCCCTGGCTGACACTAAAATAGTAAAAGCACGGCAGCAGCAGTCTACCATTTACTTGGCTCGGAGAATTCCTCCAACAGACAAACATATAACAATTAGACGATTGTTGGCTGCTGGTTGCTTTCTCGAAGGGTGTTGGAGATTCCTCCTGACAAAACTGTGCGGACAGCAGGGCCTAAGTTTGACCGGTTTTGGGGGCCATGGCCGAACTGGTCTCCTCGGCAGTGATAAACCAGGGGCGGCAGTGATCAGCGGGGGGGCAGCAGTGAAGATTCGAGGGAGGAAGTGTCCAACCAGAGGCCGCTCATATATGGGTTAATAAAAAACAGGGACAGCATTGATCAGCCAGGGGCAGCGTGAATCAAGGCAGCAATGCTTAATCTGGGCGGCAGTTATGGACCAGGGGAGACAGTGATCAGCCAGGGAGCGGCAGTGATGAACCAGGGGCGGCAGCGATGAGTCGGGGCGGCGCGCATTTGGGTCAAAATATGCCAGGGACAACATCAATGAGCCAGAGGCGGCATGAATTATGGCGGCAGTGATAAGCCAGGGGCGGCAGTGATCAGCCGTGAGACGGTCCATCATCATATTTGAGGTTTTAGAGCGTGCTGACATCTAGGGTCATACGGCGCCCATAACATTAAACAAGATACGCAAATAGGACATTTCCACACGACTTTTAACAATTCAGGTGGTAAAACGGGTCAGGTTGTGAAACTTATATCAGAGGATTATATAAAACACAAAAAATGAAATGAAATACAAATGCTGAAAAATGACACAGACAATTTCACACGATATACCAAAGTCAGAGACTATAGGTAACATGAAACTCGACGTTATGTAAAACCTGAAAGACTACTTGGATGAATACATGACATTAAAACTAACGCTCCTCAGATATAACATGACGTTAATGATACCTACAGAAGGATGCTCCCCCAGAACGCTCACTGCCCAGATATCCCCAGGATGCTCACTGCCCCGGGAGACGGCAGTGATGAAACAGGGGCCGCAGTTATCAGTCAAGAGCGGCATTTATCAGCCAGGGGCCGCAGTTATCAAACAGTGGCGGCAGTGATCAGCCAGGGGCGGTAGTGATCAGTCACGGACCGCAGTTATCAACCAAGGTGCGGCAGTGATCAGCAAGGGGCGGCAGTTAGCAGCCAAGATGCGGAATTTATCAGCCAAGCGGCGGCAGCTATCAGTCATGGGCAACAGAGCCCGGCTTTAGCACAGAGCCCCATGCAAAACGACCTGAATACGACTGAACGCTACGCTAAAATTTGGTTAATTACTTTCAATGCTTCGAAAACAATTCAACAGACTTTTTCAACCCAAACTAACCCTAAAAAGCTTCAACTCAGGTTTGAGGGTCACGCTATAACTCACACGGGCAGTCATAAGCATCTCGGTGTAACTTTATCCAGTGACCTCAGATACCACGACCACGTGAACGAAATTACTTTAAGGGTGAATCGATATCTAAGCCCTCTATACCCCGTGGCCCAGTTTTTGCCTCGACACATTCTGACACAACTTTATACTATTTATGTGCTACCGATTTTCGACTATTGTGACACTGTCTATGGCCCTCAGCTAACCTTTTATGATGCCAACCGTCTCGAATTATTACAAAATAGAGCTATGAGACTCATTACAGGCACACCGTTCAGAACATCTTCGAAAAAATTACGATCAGATCTAGGATGGAACACGTTAGCAGCTAGACGCGAAATACACTGTTTAAATTTATACCATCGCTTGTTAACAATAACGATCGACTCCCAGAATTTATAGTTAACATGGTTCCACACACCCGACAGCAAGACACAGACCGAAGACTACGCAACGCCCTGACGCTCTCCCTCCCCCAAAACCGAACTTCTTTGTTCCAAAGATCGTTTGTTCCAGCCACCACCACACTTTGGAACAAACTACCAGAGACGATTCGTGCCTCCCCTACAGTTAAAAAATTCAGAAAAGGATTAAGCAAACTTATGAACGCTCAACCCGCGGCCAGCATTTTTCTCATATGGCTCCAAAACCGGCAACACACTACACACAAAGCTTAGGTTAGGTATCTCAGATTTAACCCTCGCCCCACCGGGGGCCATCGATGGCCCCCCTAAGGTTTTTCCGGGATAGCAGAAAAACGACGAGGCGCAGCACCACGGTTGAGGGCTCTACCTCTCACTGCATCATTTTCCCATCATCCCTGAAATTTTTACCCCGGGTCACCCAAGGTCAGGTCACCAGACGAGGTCAACCAAGGTCACCTCACTTCACCTTTAGAGCTCTGTAAGAGCTACATTTCAAAGTCGATCGATTTGAAACTTCCTACACTTCATGACCCCTCCAGGGTCGACAAGGTGTATATCCGGATTTTTCGATTTCGTGCCCTGAGGTCAGGTCACGAGGCGACCTCTCCCATTGGAAAAGCATGGGGAAAAGCTATCTCATGATATAAAAGCCACAAAAATGATTGCAAATACTCAGACTGCTCAGAACAACGTTTTTGGACACCCTTTCACGGATCCCAGGGGTCATATTTGCCCTTTGACTTTTCCAAGGTCATCCAAGGTCACCAGAGGTCAAAAACAGTATTTTGACAATAACTTTTGACCTAATTGAGCTAGAGCGGTGAAACAAACACCATCGTGTTTGTCTTGTCACTGGCTTTCATTTGATATACGGCAAGTACTTTTTGACCTTTCGTGACCTCAGGTCATATTAGGTCACGAGGTGACCTCTGGCGGTCAAACCACTGGCGGGAGGTCTTTACGTTCCACATAGCGGAAAAGTACTGGCAATTTGCTATCAAATGTACTTTACCGGCCTCAATAGCTCTAATGACATAAGAGTTATGCCCAGTTTGCTTAATCATTGCATATTTGAGTGAAAATAGCCGATCTTGACCTAATTTGACCTCTGGAGGTCAAACCATTGACCTGAGCACTAAAACATGCAAGTAATTTCTTACTGAATTCACGCGAGCTTTCTATTGCACTTTGCAGATTTGCGCTAACGCCGATATTTTCGAGTTAGAGGGGGCCATCGATGGCCCCCGGTGGGGCGAAGGTGGCGCCGGACCCCGGTGCGCGGTTAAACGCACATATGTTTGCCATTCAAAAAACTGATCATCCCGGCTGCGCCTGCGGCAACGCCTTTGATACGGTGACCCATTATATCACCCAGTGTAACCTGCATGGAGAGAGCCGAAACAAGTTATATCGCACTATCTCAGAACTTCTCGGAATAGATTTCTCCCAAGTACCCAAGGAAAAGAAAGTTAGGATACTTCTCGATGGGCATGAAATCAGTGACGGAGAGAGCCTTGGTATGGCCTTAGCGTTTCAGAAATTCATTTTTGAATCAAAACGTTTCCAAAAATAACGGTAAACCTAGTGGCCCAGGCATCGTCGGGAGGCTGGAGGCGGCTTGCGCCGGTGAGGTATTTCATCCTGTGGTTCGGTGGCCGGTGGGCGGAGCGTGTCGGCGTGGACGGCTGTGGTTATGACGTCACCATCGTGTATTTTGTATTTGTTGCGAGAGGTGCCTTGTTATATGCCCTCAGGGCATTTGCGCCAATCGCGTGATTTTTTGTTTTGTTTACATGTGTGCATTATCGAATACAAATTTCAACAACAACAACAACAACAACAGTTATCAGCCACGGGGTGGCACTTATCAATCCACCGGGGGCGGCCGTTATCAGCTAAGGGCCAGCAGTTTTCAGTCGGGGGGGCGGCAATGATCAGCCAGGGGCGGCAGTGATCAGTTAGGGGCGGCAGTGATCAGCCAAGGACGGAAGTTATCAGGCAGGGGGCGGTAGGCATCTGCCAGGGGGTGGCAGTTATCAGCCAGGGGTGGCAGTTAAGAGCCTAGGGGCGGCAGTTATCAGTCAAGGGGCGGCAGTGATCAGCCAGGGGCAGCAGTTATTAGCCAAGAGCCAGCAGTTTTCAGTCAGGGGGCGGCAATGGTCAGCCAGGGGGCGGCAGAAGTCAGCCAGGGGTGGCAGTTATCATCCAAGGGGCAGCAGTTATCAGTCAAGGGGCGGCAGTGATCCGCCAGGGGGCCGCATTGATCAGCCAGGGGCGGCAGTGATCAGTCAGGGGCGGCAGTGGTGAACGAGGGGCGGCAGTGATCAGCCGGGGGCAGCAATGATTCGGTGGGCGACAGTGACTAACCAGGAGGGGCAAGTATATGTGTGTTGAAGTAGTCCGGTGTGTTTAGCCAGGGGTGGCATGAATCAAGGCGGCAATGATAAACCAGGGGTGTCAGTGATCAGCCAGCTGATCAGCGATGAACAAAAGGCGGCAGTAATCATCCAGAGGGAGGGGGCGGCAGTGATTAATTGTTGGCGACAGCGATCAGGCGGGGGCGAAAGTGATGTGGCGTCATAAATCAGGGAAAAAGGATAAGTCAGGAAGCATTCATTAGCTAGAGGTGGAACCAAACAGAGTGGAAGAAATGAAACCGGGACGGGAAAAACTTGGCAGGGGCAGCATGAATCAGGGTAGCAGTGATGAGATAGGGTGACACTCTTCAGGGTAGCAGTGATAAGCCAGGGGCGGCACATGTATTGGGGGTGCTCAGCACATGATTGGGGTGCTCTGCTTAGGATTGGGGGTGCTCGGGCACCCCCAAAGAGATAGAAAATTACACCCCTGGGTCAAACTGACCTGCAGCCACTTCGGGGCCACACTAACCTGTAGCCACCTCTGAGGGGCCACACTGACCTGCAGCTGCCGCTGATGTGAAGTGAAGTGGGATGCCGTTCTGAAGGATGCTGTAGTACAGCAACAGGTCCTTGGTGACGTCGTAGCAAACGGTTTCTGACACGTTCACGATCGCATTCCGCATCACGTTCGGAACAAAGCCTGCAAAGGCACAGACGCGTCAGTAGACGGGTCAAATGTGGTGAGCTAGTCCAGAAAGGCCTGTAGTTTAAGCGGATGTTTGAAGTGATAATAATTGGTTTTATCATCCAAAAATGATCTCAGAGGCACACGTTTGGAAAAAGTGTGAGTCATTGCCAAATTAATTCAGATCCGTTCCGTCTATATACCTACGATATCAGAGTGTTGTGGGACTGACCTTGGGCCCTAAACAGATAAGACAAAGGACAGTAGTAAAGCGCTAAAAGACTTAGAACCCATCCAAAAAACCAGCCGTCAGCCAAAAAGCCAAAAAACTACGATCTAAGACGAAGACAGCCCAAAAAGTCAAAAGATGCTAATGTCCAAAACGCTTAAAACCTAAAAAAAACAAAAAGCCCTAAAAGGGCTAAAACATGGGAGGAAGTAAAAGGTAAAGAATGTGGGATGAAGCAAACGCAACGATTCGGTCCTTGCCCGTCGTCAGGCGAGGAGTGTAAGATGGAGGTGGCTAGAGGCCTGAGGTAAACTTTTTCTGAACACCAAGTGACTGGAGGCCTAAGGTAAATTTTTGGTTGGTGCGAAAAATGCTGACAGTCCCAGCACCCTCTTACCGAGGGAGCACTGGTGTGGGGTGGGTTTGTATGCCTGTGAGTGTACGTACGTGTGGGTGGCCGTGCATGCAGACTTGACCGCGGCAGTGGCCAGGATGATGTTTGAGTGTTGAGGGTTGGCCTGTATCGCCGAATGAGGAATGATTTGGTGATTTCCTGTCAGGGCCATCTCTGGCGTGTTTAACCCTATTTCGGAGGGCTATCCCCTAGGTTTTTAGAATATCTCCAACGGCTTGCGATAGAACTTTGAAACTTCCTGACTTTTCCTAAAACTAGTACGGCGTTTTCTGAAATTGTCATATTATATATTTACGGCAGCTTGGCTGGTTTTGGGGAGGTTCTATCCAACCAGTATTATCGTATGGATGGTTTTGTAAAAGGAAGCCGTCTCTGCTGATCCTGATACCGTTTATGTTTTATTATATATTTTATGTGGATGATAGTGCATAATTGTCACTATTTTATCATGGGGCGTTCAGGTTCAAATGGGGAATGTTATCAGAAGGACTAAACGTTAGTAAGTGAGAAGACTGCTTAGCCGTGGGCGAATAATTGGGTATATAAATTCAAATAGTTATAACAAATTTATTACCAGGCTGTCATCACTACACATTTTCAGAATGCATATTCCCGCAGTATACGCGGACTAATATCGTTGTATATTAAAAATGTGTTTCAATCACCCCACCCGCCCCACGACAGAGTCCTTGATCCCCTATTCACCCCTTTCCCGAGCTGCCATGGGAGGGTAAAATTATCAAATAAATTTCAACTAGTCAGGACTAATATACTCAGCTACCACTGCATATTTTGGTATGTATTTACCCCACTGTTTTACCACTGCATCCGCCCTGATGTTTTTATTTTTCATTTATTTATGTGTAAGATGCCACAGTATATCACGGCTTCTAATCCGCGTAAGAAAACTTTTTAGGTTGTATATATTTCCCTCATATTCCTGGTCCTGGAACTGCCATTGAATTTCAATTTTTGCGTAACTCGAGTATATGCAATTTTGGGTAATTATTTGTAAATCTGAACTAGTTTTGTGAAAATCGTACAACAGAGACAAGGGTTATGGAAAATCTAAAAATACACAAAAATTGTATATTTTGCACGACTTTCTCCTTAAAAATCAAAATTTTGAAATTTTCTTTTTCAAAATAAAGTTTAGCGTCAGGGAATCTATAGCACTTTGAATTTTCAAATCGGCCGGTTAGATTACGAGATCTTAGGGGCCGATATCCCCCTGCCGAAATAGAGTACCACCTCGAAATGGGTTAAGAATTTTGATGTTCAGGTTCTACTCGTTTTGAATTTCCATACTTACTTGCGACCAAAACTTTTTGATTTTATTTAGCTTCGCTGAGAACTGAAAATTCTTGAAAAGACAGCGGGAGGCGCGTCCCCCTCCGCCTCTTCACTTTCGACGCCCATGACTCCCAGCGTCTGTTTATTGCCGCTCCAACCTCGCTGAGCGCGTCCTTGCTCGGGGCCGAGGTTTACGACCGGTGCGTCTGGCTGTCACTGCTACGCCCATGCAAGCAGCGTTCAACTGCGTCGTTCTCTGGTGCGCACCCGCCCTCGGCGTGATCAGAGCTGGCAACAGGGACATCCTTCGACCTTGGCAGAGGTGATGAGCGTACACAAGAGGCGCTGGTCCTTATTTGGTACGCTGCCAGAGTCGCCCATCGATGCTGCGTGAGGATGCCAAAATGGACAGCACGTGAAAGGCAGAGATCCGTAGAGTACCCGGCATCATCAAACGGCTAAAATACTAACATCCCACTTTTGGCTAATTGTATAAACCGAACATACAATTTTCTGTCGAGCCAGATAAGCACTGGCTGCCTCGGCTCCTTTGGCCTTGCTTGGGGCAATAATCATACTATCCCAGGAGCTTCCCGGGTCACGGAGTCCGAATTGGCACCGATCGGGCCTGTGTAGGTACAACAGCGACAGCCCCAGACAGGGGCGTAGCCAAGGGGGGCGGCTAGGCGGCCGCCGCCCCCCTGAGGGGCCCGGAGGGCCCCCTAAGAGATACCGGCCGCGCGAAGCGCGGCCCGCTCGCACTATGCTCTGGGGCGAAATGTGGGACTTCACACCAGACAGGGCCCTCTTAAGCCATCTCCAGCACTCTATTCTGTGACAATTAGGGCTGTTTTTACCCATCAAAACCGTCAGTAAAAAGGTGCCCTTTGAACCACTGGTGGTCAGAGCCCCTATCCAAAGTAGGGCCCATTTTGGTCAGATAGACCCTGTTTAATCGATAAAGCCAAGATGGCTAGCGGGACTATTTGGGCAAAAGGGCCCAATGCGACTCGCAGGCTGTTAGATCCCAGTCTATAGCCGCCAGGGACCTGTCTGACCAGCTGGGTACTCCTTCGGTGAGGAGGCTGTGTGGCTAGTAGGGACCATTTTAGCCCACAGGGCCAGTCTGACAGTCAGTGCCATGTTTAACTAGAGAAGCTTTTGAGCTAGTGTAACCGTCTAGTCTCCGCGGGGCCCTCTGGTCAGCTGAGCCCTCTACATAGGAGTAACCAAGTAGAAGCGGCTGGTGCGGTGGCCCCCTTGAGGGCCCTTCTAGGATAGCGCGAAGCGCGGCCCGCCCGCATTATACTCTGTGACCTGCCGTGGAATTACATGCCCAACAGGGCCCTCTTAAGTCCTCTCCAGTACTCAATTTCTGCGACAAGTAGGACTTTTTACCACAGAGTCCCCTAAGCCACTATCAGCCCCCCCGCCCACCCAAGACCCTCGTTGACAGTAGGACTATCTCTGGTCAGCCAGACCATCTTCAACCGATAATACCGTTATGACCAGCAGGGCTTTTGGGCCACGGGGCCCACTGCGAGTCGCAGGGTCACCTAAAACCTTCAGGGCCCTGTCGGACCAGCTGGACCCTCTTTAAGTAAGGAGGCCACTGTGACTTGCAGGGATCGTTTTAGCCGACAAGGCCCACTCTGACTGTGAGGACCCTCTTTATCTAGCAAAGCCTCTGAACTAGTATGGCCGACTATTTTCTATAGGGCTCTCTAAAGCTAGCAGGGCCCCTCCAGAGGCGTAGCCAAAGGGAGGTGATTGGGACGGTGGCCCCCTGAGGGCCCCCTCAAGGACGCGCTGCCCCTACCCAATCGTACTCTGACCTGCCATGGAACTTCATGTCAGACGGGGTCATCTCAAGCACTCCACAGCACTACATTCTGAGACAAGAAAGGCCCTTTGAACCATGGAAACTCTTTTAAAAAGAGAGTCCTCTGAACCACGGGGTGCCCAGGGCCCTTTGTCGACATTTGGGCCTTGTCTGGTCAGGTGGACCCTCTTTAACGATAAAGCCACTTGGCCAGCAGGGTTTTTTGGCCGCGGGGCCCACTGTGAGTCCCAGGGCCGGCTAAAACCGTCAGTGCCCTGTCGGACCTGCTGGGCCCTTTTTAAACGAGAAGGTCATTGTGGCTAGCAGGAACCACTCTGACCACTGGCATTGTGGTCACTGGTCCACAGCGCCCATTCTGACTATCAGGACCCTACAAAGGCTTTTGAACTAGCAGGACCGACTGTTCTCCACAAGACTCTCTATCGTCATCAGGGACCTCTCTGGTCAGCTGGAGATCCTACAGAGACATAGCCAAAGAGAGGATGTTGGGGCGGCAGCCCCCTGGAGGACGCACTGCCCAGCTGCACTATTCTCTGTATCCCGTCTTGGAGGTTCATGTTAGACAGGGCACACTCAAGCTCTCTCTAGTTCTCCATTCTGTGATATGTGGGGATCTTTTGACCATCAGAAACCTCTGAAAGAGGGCCCTCGTCGACAGTAGGACCCGTTCTGGTCGGCTGAGTCCTCTTAAACCGACAAAGCCACCATGGTCAGCAGGGTACTTTGGGCACCAGGGCCCACTGCGACTTGCAGGGTCAGCGATAGCCAGCAGTGCTATAGCTGACCCTAAGCAGCTGTCCATGGCTGTCTGAACAGCTGGGCCCTCTTTAAATAGGAATCCATGTGGCAAGCAGGGACGTTTTTAGACTGTAGGACCCACTCTAACTATCAAGACCCTCGTTAACAGTGGAGCCTTTGAAACAGTGGGATCCACTGTTCTCCGTATGGCTCTATATCGTCAGAAGGGCCTCTCTAGTCAGCTGGGCCTTCAATAGACGATGCCGAGGGCCCGTTTGGCCCTCTAAATCCACCGAGGACCTGTGTAGCTTGTAGACCCATTTAAAACAGCAGACAATTTGTGATCCGCAAGACGTTTTGTGGTTATTATGCCTTTATAACCCATCTAGCCTACAGCCAGTATGGTCCATTGTAACCCAAAGGGCTGTCCACAACCAGCAGAACCAGCTGGTGCCTCCTTTGAACCCTCGCCCCAGTGGGGGGTTTGAACACCCCTTCGGGTTTTTCCGGTGGCACGAATAAACGGCGGCGCGAAGCGCTGCCATACTTGACACAGCTTATTCTTGATCAATTCCGCAACGTTCCCCAAAATTTTAAGGTTGGGTCATCTCAGGTCAGTTCGCCAGTACAGGTCAGTTGACCTCACCTCTAAAAATGCTTAAGGTGGCATAGGGAAGAAAAGGGTGAATCTATCCAATCGAAACATATCCACATAGTGAACCCATCGAGGTTTGCAAAATATATTCCGGGAATTTTCATATAGATGACATAGGGTCAGGCACGGACCATGACCTCTCCACTTAACATGCATGGAAAAAACAGAAATTGGCCGACAAATTGCTCTATTTCTGTAGATACCGCTTGGAATACCTTCATATTCTCCAAATCATTGTATCCTAGGCCCTTTTATTGGTTCATGTTGCAAGTTTGGATCTGTGATCTATGAGAGGTCATCTGGGGCTACTTAAGCAGGGTTTCAGACTTGGGTCAATAACTGTGCAGGACATTAGGATAAAGCTAATATTTTGATACCATTACGTTGGATTGTTATTTTGAAGCAAATGATATGCATATTGACTATTGTATAACAGCAATTGACAGGTATGCACCTTTCAACATTTGCTGTTTTGGTTAAAATGTGAATATTAACTATGCTAGGCTAGATGGCGACCTTGAGCTGACCTTAGGTCGGCTCATTTTTATGTTTTGATCTAGTATGGTTGTATTATACATCATTCGACTGGCGGTAAAGCGGTGCATAATCGAAATGGTGCTTAAAAATGATTATAACTGAACTCTATCAGACACCAGAACCCAGAAACTCTTCCCTAGCATGCCACCTTCTTGACCTGTGGGGACTTCAATATTGACCTGACCCAAAAAAGTGACCAATGCAGTTTCGTCATGGATTTTTATGGGCCATCCACCTGCGATCGCTTTTTTCGCTATCCTGCTTAGGATCCATGTTCGACGGGGGGATTTGAAACCCCCACCAGGACGAAGGTGGCTCGGAGGCCCACCGGCCACCGTGGCTATAACTCACCTCCCTTTGTAGCCCGCAGGGCCTACTGGGACTATCAGAAGAAGCATATGTCACTATAGGACTCTTTGAGACCATTTGGACCCAAAATTGATCGTATACCCCGTTATCAATGGGAGGGCCCTTTTTAGTCAGCTGGACACTTCCTAAATAGATTCGAAGCATCCTGGTGGCCCTCTGCATCCAGCATGGTTCTCTGTAATTAGTTACAGAAGGCCCGCAGATACCAGCAGAACACTTTGTGACCATTAGGCTCTCTAGAACAAGCAGAGCTCTCTCTGACCAGCTGGGCCCGTAGTGGTCAGCTGAGCTCCCTTTGTCCGCCACTAAATACCATTTTCAGTGTTTTTTTCGTTCGAAGGGAGCTGCTTTGAAGCAGGGACGGCGGATTCCAGGGTGCAAGTGGTGCATTTGCACCACTCTATTTTTTCAAGTGGTGCAAAAGTATCTTTTTGCACCCCTTGTTTTGGTTTGGTCCAGGGAGGCGCCCCCTCCCCCGGCCTCAGCCGGCGCCCCCGGCCGGTCAAAGAAAATCAAGCCTAATTCCCGCTTCCTGGAGAGGTAGGATCCTCTGTGAAAAATATACATTTTCATATATGAATGGCGCCCCCTTACATCAAAGCCGCGCCCTGGACAGCAAAATGCGCCCCCCCTTGCGTAAAGGCGCCCCTCTGGGTAGCATAGGCGCCCTTGTATAGCGTAGGCACCTCCTGGACAGCCGAGGTGCCTCCGAAGAAGAGAAAAGGCGCCCCTGGATAACATAGGCGCCCTTGGGTAGGAAAGGCGCCCACTGGAGAGCAGAGGTACCTCCTGGAGAGAAAAAGACACCTCCCGGAGAGCAACGGCGGCAGGGACGGCGGATTCCGCGGGACAGGGTATGCAGTTGCATAACATGAAAAATGATCGTGTGAAAAAGTATCTCCTCGCACACCTGGTTTTGACCAAGTCCGGAGAGGCGCCTCCTCCCTCCCCCCACGGATTTGGGTGGCACCCCCGGACTTTGCCGGCGCCCCCGGCCGGTCAAGAGAAAATCAGACACATCGCCTATCTGAAGAGGTAGTACCCTCTGTGTAAAATAAAAAACATTTTCAAATATGAATGACGCCCCAAGACATCAAAGCTGCGCCCTGGACAGCAAAAGGCGCCCATCCCCTTTGAGTAAATGCGCCCCTCTGGATAGCAAAGGCGACCCCTAGACAGCAGAGGCGCCCCCAATTGAGGAGTAACGACGCCCCTGGATAGCATAGGCTCCCTCTGGTTAGCACAGGCACTCCTGTACACCAAGAGGCGCCCCCCCAATAGAGCAAAGGCACCCCCTATGGATATCATAAGCTCCCTTGAATAGCAATGGCGCTCCCTGGACAGCAGGGGCGCCCTCTGGATAGCATAGGCGCCCCCAAAACAGCAAATAAGCCCTTTGATACTAAAGGCGCTCCAGATAGCAGAAGCACCCCATGGACAGAAGACACCCTCTGGATAGCATAGGCACCCCTGGACGGCAGAGGCGCCCGTAAAGAAGAGCAACGGCACCCCGGGATAGCATATGCGCCCCTGGTTAGCACAGGCACCCCTGGACAGCAAAAGGCGCCCCCGCCCCCTGAGTAAAGGATCCGGGCCTCTGGATAGCATAGGCGCCCCTGGATAGCGCAGGCGCCTCCTGGACAGCAGAGGCGCCTCCGAAGAAGATCAACTGCGCCCCTTGATATCACATGCGCCCCCTGGTTAGCACAGGCATCCCTGGATAGCAAAAGGTGCCCCCCCCCGGAGAAAAAAGTTGCCCCCTCTGGAAAGAACAAGCACCCTTGGATAGGAAAGGTGCCCCTGGAGAGCAAACCAGAACATTTTTTAAGGAAAACTCAATGGGGGGGATTTTCTTGTGCTGGCCATTATAGTGTCTTCGGGGTATCAAGCCCCCATTTGGAGGGGAGGGGCTTTGATAAAATTTACACGTGCTAGTGTTAAAAAATACCTCCCAATTTTTGTTATTCCATATTCTAATGATTAGAGATGCTGCCCAGGACTGCGAGTTTTTAACGGAAAAAGGCCAAACCGGGTTTGAAAAAGGGCCAAAAGGGTCAAATTTTATTTGCACTAAAAATCTGTTTTTATAAATTTCGTCCAAGTTCTTCCCAGTACGGCTTTTGGAGTCTGAGTCTCACTAAAGTCCTCAAGGGACTTGTCACGGAGACCCCGACCCCACCACCCGAACGAGCAATGCCCACAATGAAGGGTTAATTTAGAAGCCAAAGTTTAACCTCCCACGAGGCACAGGGACGGCCGCCTCGCTCATGTCACCCTCTCATCAGTCAGTTGCCAGCCCACCTACGTCGGGCAAACGATTGAGCGCAGGAGCGTCTCAGGGGAACCGATCCCAAGCCTGGACATGCACTGCCACTGCATGTTTCTGAGCAGCGGGCCGGAGCCTAACGCTCTACCAACTAAGCTACTGGGGCGGCCAAATGACCAAATAAATACTGCAAAAGCTATATTTGAGGCTAAAACGACCCCTACCGGTTGTCATAAGCCCACAGAACAAGGACAGAACAGTCTTGTATCACTGCAGTGAACAGTACACTGTATAAAACTAAATGTTGATAGTTTGATATTGACTTGACGAAATTTTTAGCACACTGCCTATTTCATAGGAAGCCAGGAGTGCCCTTCCAATCCCGAGTGGCCACCCAATGATTTTATCCACATAACTGAACAATTTGTTAGCAGCATCAATTATCTTGGCCGCACCACTCCCCGCTAACATTTGATATTTTTCTTGCTTTTCCTGTGAATTGTTTGCTCTTGAACAGTGACGGATCCATAGGCAGATTCAGGATTGCGAATCGGAGGGGGGGCACATTCCCGGGGGCGCCATTCGGAGCAGGGGTCGCTACTTTTGACCGGAAAAACCTATCAGGTGGGCGTAAAATCCTATCGGTGAGCACTGATTTTCGCATCCTTGGTGGAGGGTGGGAAGCGCCATTTCAGGCGGGTGCCATCAACCTTTCAGGGGGCGCCGTGACCATTTCAGGGGGCGCCGAGGATCGATGGGGGGTTGCATCTGCCCCCCCCTTTTCCCCCTGGATCCGCGTATGGGCGGATCTAGAATTTTGGCAAGTGGGGGGACAGCGGAGCCTCAGAGTGGGCACTTTACCATCAACTTTTCACCCAAAGAGCGCCTATGGTACCGCACCCTTCGTGTTCGGTTTTCGGTTGCCGCCATTTTTGTGGATCGTATATTTAACAACGTTCTGTCCCTCCCTCCCTCAGCCATAACAGTTTGTACCAGCCAAGCAAGATGCCTATTTGGCGTGATATTTGAAACGATGAATTGCTAAACAGTTCAGTCCATACTTTTTTCGGCACCTCTTGAAAAAAACTGTAACTGCCACTAGGTCATGGAGAAATGCAAGACACTTGGGAAGATGCAACAGCCGAACATAAAGGTACATATCTGAGGATTTTTCTATTTGTGAAGAGGGGTTAAGATTATTTTAATATCAAACATGATAAACATCATTTTGCCTTTCCACGTGGCCAAGATTCGTAAGATAATGGTGAGAGGACATTGAAAATAATCGCAGCGAGTGTGAACCTGGCCTGTGCGCTGTCCCAGAAAATTATCTCAGCGGTGAAGCTTTGACATTGTAGGCAATGCAAGCCAGACTTAAACCCACATTATCAATCGATCGTAAAAAATAATGTTTCAACCAGATGGCAGACTCAAGGAGATATAAGGAAAGTTGAAACATTAAGATAAACCCAGAATGAAGTATGTGGGCATTTTCCATCGACCTTTATCTATATTATTTAATTCGTCAGCTCGGGAGAATTGCTCTTGTGCGTGAAATTTCGAGATGTGTTAAAAGAATTTTGGTGGCCATGTGATTGAATGCTGAAATGGATCATGGCAGGAATAGGCATGTGTGATTTGTGAGATAAATGGGACCAACTAGAATAAAAAAAAACAGTTTCAACGTGTCCAAGTACTCTCTTGACAAATTGATAACTTTTTTCGTTTATTGGCTGTCATTTGCGCGTTTAATGATCACAAGTCATTGTCCTTTAACACGTACTGCATTTCTCTCGAGCAACAAGAATACAAAAATCAGTTAGCAGTTTCACGTAATTGAAAAAAGTTTCCAGTAACCACTTCGACAGTTTCTTGGCTTATCCCGAATGCGGTCATTTTCTCACTGTGCAAACGACCAATCATTTCGATATCCGTTTTAGGTCACCATCTAATACGTAACGCTTTTAAAACGGTGAGTTATGTGCAGTGTTCAGATCGAAGTGAAAAGACCATTCAGATTGATAAAACCAGTATATTTTGTCACTGACCATCCACTTATACAATCAACCACCGTCTTCAGGTCAAGTTCAGCACGCATCATTTAACAGAAGAGGTCAGCGTGCACTGTGCATGCCCAAATCGAGACACAGCCGCCCTCCCGATGGACAGACCGCGCAGAAATACGTCCTCGTCGCGTTTGATTTCGCACACGGGTACGTAGTGGACCACCGCCTGCTACGCGTTCGCGTACTGGAGATGGGGCTGCCCAATTGCACGATGGCCTGGATTTGGCAGTGGCTCCGGGACCGAAGAGTCAAGGTGGAGCTAAATGGCGTGCTTTCCAGTGAGCGCATTTTCCGAACTGGCCTGCCGTAAGGCAGTGTCTTTTCGCCAGTTTTATTTTTGTTATGGGCGGCTCGGCTGGTGGACGCACTCTGCACGGTTCCCGGATGCTCCCCCTACATGTACGCCGATGATACGGCGGCTCTCTGCACGGGCAACAACATCCAAGTCGCCAAAGACCGGGCGCAAGCTGCTGCTGACACCCTCGTGAAGTGGGCCCGACAGCACAAAATGGTGGTATCAGGAGCCAAGATCCAAGTACTGGTGATGTCCCAGTGGGCCAGAGACGCCGATCCCTTCAGTATTAAGGTCGACGGGAAGTCTGTCACTGCTGGAGACACCCTACAGCTACTTGGCGTCACCATCGATCGGCTCCTCCACTTCGGTCCACACTGTAAGAGACTTGGGAGAAGGTTCACCCCGCATCTCCCACCTACGTCAACTGTCCGGCTGCAACTGTGGGCTGCACGAACAGCACCTCCGAACCGTCGCTACTGGCTACGTGAGAGGAGCGATGGAGCAAGCGGCCGCAGCGTGGCTCCACGCCACACCGCCATTTCATGTCGAGCTGCTGGAACGCAAAATGAGAGCGTCGGCGCGTATCATCACAGGATGCACCCGCCCCACCCCCAGCCATGCGCTGATGGCCGAGGTAAGACTCCCCCGTAGCGGCCAGAAGGAGGGTACTCGCGACCCTACTGCTGGTGAAAGTCCATGCGCTGCCGCCTGAAGACCCTCTGTGAAGACGTGCGGAGGCGACAGCGCCCTCTCGACTCTCCTCGGTGACCGGGTGGCGGCAGGTCGGCAGAGAGATGTGGGATTATGCAGGCATCTCCCTCCCCATCGAGCCTCTCCTTCCTCGACGTCTTCCACCATGGGTATCAGGAGAGCGAGTCACTTTTCAACTAGACGTGGGCCCACTGACATCAGGTGTGCCACCTGTCCGGAAGAAGCGAGTAGCTCTCCACCACCTCGCTTCCCTGACTTAATGTGCCACATGGGTGTGGACCGACGGGTCAGTGCACGGAGGGGTCACGAGCGGGGGAGCTGGGTCTTCATCGAGTCACCAGACGAAGCCCAGCATGAGTTCAGGCGACCAGCAGGCTCGCTCTGCTCGAGTTTTCAGGCTGAGATGGCAGCCCTCCAAACTGCCTCTGTCTTCCTACTGGACCACTCAGTGCACACAGAAGATCCGGTCATCTTCAGCATGGCCCGCCAAGATGATGACGCATTATAGAAACAAAATGGTTTCAATGTCTGTAGATAAGACAGCGAATCGGTAGAAATCGCAAACTTCCTCGCCATCAGCTTAGACACCTGGTCCAAACAGCAAAAAATGGCGTACAGCTCTGAAGTAAAAATGGATCCTTCGTAAGGCAAACTAATAAACTTCTCAACATCTTCACCAACAAATGCACACCCTGTGCCATTGTCACTTTCTTTTGCAACCGTCTGTATAGAAACAGACGTGGTTTTCGAACGGCTCCGCACGCAAGTTCATAACTTACTGGCGCGTCGGTTCAGGAGGCAAATCTTTGCTTTGTTGGAGTAGGTCTGTGTTCGTGTTAACTGTCGAGATGAGCTATGGTTCAATAGCAGCCGTTTCATGTGGTTCTGCGAGGCTGCTGTTGATACCAGCCTGTGCCAGCCAGGCACAGACTCTCTTTACCGGGTGACGGGTTGCAACACTCGAGCCACTGTCTATCTGACAGAGGTAGAAGTCGCCAAAAAAATGTTTGGTATGTGGGGCGTGTTGGTGATTGATTTTAAAGGGAATGTGGCACCTTGGTCAAAGCCTGGAATTTTGTAGGCGTGCTTTTAGCTGAAAATAATGAAACCACTCATGATTTCTCTGAAAAATGTACAATAAGCTCAATATTTTGATTTTTAAAATACTCCTCTAAGAAAAGAAATAAATATCTACTTGTGGATTATGTCATGATCTGGCAACCACTACCATACTCGAAACGCTTCAAGGGTTTCGATTGGCTGATGCTCACTGTGACGTCAGCATATGTCGTCACACCAACAGCTCATGACAACTGCGGCATGCTGCTAAGGGTACATGAGGGGTACATTGTAGGTAGGTTTCGTTTTGTTTTTCTACGGAAATCTCGAGCTCCAAGACAAATGATAGAGTATCGGGTTTTCCGACTTGCTTTACAACTTGGCTATATCAGCTAAAATTACGTTATAAAGGTGACACATTCTCTTTAATGGCTTAATGCAAAGCGAGTCCCTTACTGCGCATTTGTAGCGGTATTTCATTAATTTCCACTAGCATGCTCATTATGGGTGAAGCTTGGAACGCGCCTGTTACTATTCTGATAGCGTGATGATGGACATATCGATAATCTTTTTCGCGGACTAAGGAGCGGCCTCATACACAACACAGCCGTACTCGATCTTCGAACGAATAAGTGATCTGTATAACATAAGAAGCTTATAACGTAGCGTATAACGATGAGCGTATAACGTGCGTATAACGTTATACGCTACCCTACCTCGTCAACACCTTCAGTATTTTCAGCGTATCGAAACAATTTTTTTGCGGAGTTCCTTCAGGTGTGGCACATATGAAAGTTTATCGAGTGTGAGCCCGATAAATCTGGTTTCTGTTACAACGTCGATCGGATTTCCGCCAATTTACAACATCGGGTATTCAGTCTCAATGTCTATTATAGTATAGCATGCACTTTGTCTTTGAACTTGAAAATTTCAGTCCATTGCGTGTGCTCCATTGCTGCAATGTGTCAAGGCCAAGCTGCAGCCGCCTCTGCGCAGCTGCTGTAGTAGACGCTGTCACCCATATTGGGAAGTCTTCAACGAAAAGCACATGACGTGTGTTGGCGGGAAGTGTCTGCAGTATCATTGGTCATAACTGCAAACAAGGCTATGAAAATCACAGAATCCTGGGCTATGCCGCTCTGTTGCTGATACCAATCCGATACGACTGAGTTTACGCAAAATCTAAAATACCTATTTTTCGAATGTTAAAAATAAACCACCCCAAGTGGCCTCGCACGCCGAGTCCAAAGAGTTTCTGCAGAACGCCCTTGGATAGCAAAGGCGCCCCCCAAGGGATGATGGCGCCCCCTGGGGAGGAAGGCGCCCCCTCCAGAAAATCTTGCACCCCTTCTCGAAAATGGAATCCGCCGTCTCTGCTTTGAAGGTGAAAGAAGCTCCAAGAAAAATTGTTTATTACCAACCTATATTATGCCATACCTTAGTCTCATCATTGTATTGCGACATTTTAAGTTATCTAACGCCACATTCTGCCATTGGGAAATTGAAAGAAAACCATTTTACAAGAACTAAACAGCATTTCTGGCGGACAAAGCACGTACGCTGCTGCCTTCTTCACTTCCTCGGCCGGTACTTCCTTGACACAGGCATCGTTAATGTGGCACCAACCAGCCTCCGACTGGTTTCAGCAGAATTCAGTGTAGTGACTGATCTGGGGGCTGTCATGGTATACTACCGCTCCATACAGGTCAAACACAAGGCTGTAAGATATCTGCGGATGCCTGAGGGCCTTTCAACTGAGGTACAGGTCGCTAAGGCCAGGGAAAAGTGCCGTGAGCGAGGGCTTCGAACGATGGGCTGCCGCTGTACGTAAAACGCTTCGGTTGCATAATCACCATATGTGGCAGGCGCCAGGCATCGAACTTAAGTTATTAATTGGCTTGCATCCTCGAATCCTGGATGCATAAAATAGCAAAAACAGTGCAAATGTATTCGAACACAGCCCTTCCTCAGAACCTTCATGAAATTTATTGATTGGAGAGGCCCTTTATCATGATGTAAGCTGAGACCTGGAATTTCAGATGTCACCAAATTTCAGAATAATTTTTGTTCTTTTGCTTTATTATGGATCCGGATTTGAGGAGATAGATTAATGACCAGATTTTCTACGCATAATTATACTCCTCAGTGGAACACCCCGAAATTTATCTATCTTTGAAAGAAGTTTCTTCCGAAGAGGAAGAAATACATTCGGCCACTTTCGCTTTTCGAGCACGATTGACTCTGAGGTAATTTGATAGGCACACAAATTACTTGTCATGGCGATATCTTAGGGTCGCTCTGATTTAAAGCGACATTCTTTAGATCAATTGACGCCACAACCGCGGTGAATGTGTTTTTTTTTTTTGCTTGCTTGCCGACATTTTTTGGGGCCCTTTTGGCGGAATTTCAGGGGCCCTTTATGGCCGCCGCCCCCCCTGAGCGAAATCCTTGCTACGCCCCTCCAGACGAGTTTTGGCAGCAGCTGAATCCTTGTCTGAAGACAACTCACATTGCGTCACACTCGCTCAGCAGCGCTGGCAAGATCCCAGCGAGAGGAGGGGGCGCGTGACGCTCAGATTTATTGCTGTGAGAGGCAGCCGCTTTCCTATTGAAGGTAAGATGTGCTACTTGTACACAGCCCCCTCTAACAGCAAGCGCAGACCACCGGATGCGACGTCACACCTCCTATCATATAACATGAAAAAATTAAATGATCAAAGATCCAAATTTTTGCAAAAAGAGGCCCAGAATCGAAAATTAAAAGTTAATTCATTGCATTTGGGATAAACTTGATTGCCGTTTATTCTCACAAATTCGTAAGTGGGAAGTGGCATTAGCAGCGGTTTAACACGGCTCAATGGTGAAGGAATTCCTGCACGTCCGTGTGACGTCACTCAGGCGTGGAGGAATCTCTCTTAAACGTACCTTTAAGTAAAGGTATCTTGGGCCGTACTCACATCCCAATGGGGGTATAAAAGCAGTGGCATGGCCCTACATTTATCCCCTTTCTCTCCTCAGGCCAAGCGTATATATGTATGCATGTATGAAAATACATATCTATGAGCAAAATCAGGCTGGTGCCTTCCCAAAAAACTGTACATCATCTAGCTAGCAAAGTCTTCGCCCGTATTTTATGCTAAAACGTTGATCCAGTGTCACCGCACAACAGACAGGAGCTGCATATCTGGTTTCGGGAATCACGCTCAGTCTAGCCACTGCTGGCTCATGACTCAGCCGCACCATGGAGTTCCACTAACACGACGTCTGAATCGATTTAACCCTATTTCCGGCAGGGGGCTAATATTGCCCCCTTCAGGTTTTTCAGAATATCTCCGAAATGGCTTGCGATAGAACTTTGAAACTTCCTGACTTTTCCTAAAACTATTACAGGCAGGTTTTCTGAAATTTTCAAGATTATATATTTACCAGGGGCGGAGCTATGGCTGGTTTTTGGGAGGTTCTATCCACAAACCAAGTATTATCGTATGCGATGGGTTTTTGTAAAAGGAAGCCGTCTCTGCTGATCCTGATACCAGTTATATGGTTTTATTATATCATTTCTTATGTGAGATGATAGTGCATTCACAATTGTCACTATTTGTATTCATCGGGGCGGTTACAGCAGTTCAAAATGGGGGGAATGTTATCAAGAAGGACTAAACGTTAGTAAGTGAGAAGACTGCTTACAGCCGTGTCAGGGCGAATACAATTGGGTATATGAAAATTCAAAATAGTTATAACCCAATTCTAGATTACCAGAGGCGTGTCCAGTCACTACACATTTTCAAAATGTATATTACCAGCCAGTATCACCGCCGCGACTCAATATCGTTGTATATTGAAAATGTGTTTCCAATCACCCCCACCCCCCACGACGAGTCCTTGATCCGCCTATGTCACCCCCTTTCCCAGAGCTGCCATGGGAGGGTAAAAATTATCAGAAATTAAATTTCAACTAGTCGAGGGACTAATATACTCATGCATACCATTCGCATATTGTTGGTATGTATTTTACCCCACTGTTTTACCTTACTGCATCCGCCCCTGATGAGTTTTTCACTTTTTTCTCATTTATTTATGTGTCAAAGATGCCAAGCAGTATATGACGGCTTCTAATCCGTGTAACAAAAACTTTTTAGGTTGTATATATTTCCCCTCATAGTCCTGGTCCTGGAACTGCCATTGAATTTCGAATTTTTGCGTAACTCGAGTATATGAAAATTTTGGGTCAATTATTTGTAAATCTGAACTAGTTTTGTGAAAATCGTACAACAGAGACAAGGGTTATGGAAATTCTAAAAATACACAAAAATTGTATATTTTGCACGACCTTCTCCTAAAAATAAAAATTTTGAAATTTTCTTTTTTCAAAATAAAGTTTAGCAGCAGAGGAATCTATGGCACTTTGAATTTTCAAAATCGGCCGGTTAGATTACGAGATCTTAGGGGGCCGATATTGCCCCCCTGCCGGAAATAGGGTAGCCGGAGCCTGACGGAAATAGGGTTAAGGGATCTCGGCGCTAATGCCAGCCAGTATACATTTCGCTTCAACGTTTTGACGTTCGTGGTAGGGAAGTCCTCAAATCACCAGCAGGAGTGCGTGTGATATGGGACCAGCGTTTGGATGCATTTTGCCTGAGGGTTGAGTAACAGACAGTTCTCTTGGGAGGCTGTGGAATCGATACTAAAGCTGGGTGGTGGTGCCTCAGCGACGGACCAAAATATGATAGCCTATTATTACAATGAGTAAAGTCAGGTAATACTTTTCCTATATTTAGAGTCTGTTGCTTCTGCACATTGTCGATATCGAATCACGCTGGTTGATATAACAAGAGTTTGAAAATACGCAGATAAATGCAGACATATTGTTTAAACGTTGTCATAGTGGCACGCATCCTACCCCCAAAAATGCACTTACGGTGAGATAATCTCAACCCATGCACAGATCAAATTTATATTTCCCACCCATTTCTTTTCATTGTGGCAAGAATAGTAAAGGAATCAAATTTAATTGAAATATATATATAACACATTATAAAATCACACCTTTCTTTCAAATTATGTTCAGCCTTTTCCCTTCTCGTTAAGAATCCTGTATTTAAAGACGAAAATATACGTTATACTGTACGTTGACTCATCTTTGCTTTTCCCTCGACGCAGACACATCTCTGCGAGATGCGTCACTCGAATGATCTCCCGCAAGCACACGAGAATGCCTTACCTTTCCAGAGTCCCCGGATTCCCTCTGTGCGGAAAATGGAGCGGTATGCTTGCAGTGAGGTCCTGTAACGAGGTGCGCCCTCGGCTGCCCCCTGGGCCTGCATCCGCACCTGCGCAGAGAGACCGCCCGTCAGACGCCACGCTATTTTCCACGGCTGTATTCGCACACCTGACATAGTTATAAATCAGGTCTTCTGCTTGTCAAGACATTTTATGTTATCAACATATCAAAATTATAGGCACCAGATTTAAGAAATCAAATAATAAAAATAATACAAAATCTAATTTTGTCTCAAATGATCTAATGATCTAAAATTAATTTAGGATTACAGGCAACCTCCTTTTTCGTAAATCAAGATTAGGACTTACATGAAAACGTAAGCACACAGTCCAGGACTGGAAGGAATCATGCGTTAACATGCATGCAAACAAGGTGCAAACTTTGAAAATTAACACGCGCACTGGAGAGGGCTCTGGCACTAACGCGCACGGGAGGGTTCCTGGTAGGCCTCCCCTAAGATCTCGGAATCTAAGAGGCGTCGAAAGACACTGATTGGTGGGTGGGTGGGGGCTATGGATATCTACATCATAACCAATTTTCCTTCAATGTCTTCTTTCATCTTCGAGGTCATAAATGTCCAATTTTGGCCATGCTGGGGACCCTTTGAGAAATGCCGTGATTATGCGGGAAAAAGACGGGAATAAGCTAAAGGCGGACCAGGGTCGCAGAGAGAGGGCTGAATTTTTATAAGTTTGTTAAAAAAATTGAAATGATTTTTCCTACAATTTTGGGGCCAAAGTGATTCAAGATCATTGATCTATGAAGTCCCAATATGGTATACTACCTATAATGTACACTATAACTAGCAATATAGCAACTGTTTGTCAAAAAATGAGGATTGACCTCTAACCATGACCTTTGACCTTGACTTTTACATTGATTTACCTTAACTATGACGTTATAGCATAATATACGTAATGCCGGGTAACGCCATTTGACCGGAAGCACTGGGTTCGATGACATAAGCGTCGCCACCGGCAAAAAAGTGGGGGGGGCAACCAAACTTCAACCTGATGCTGACAAAGAACCTTTCACGTCAGGACCAAAAACTGTTTGAATATGGGCTTCTCATTGCCTTCTGCAGCGACTGATTACAAGAATGTCAGGTTTTTTCCATTTTGACTGAGATCAGGAAATTTCTGGCCAAAAAGTGGGGGGGGGCAGGCCCCCTGGCCCCCCTTTTCCGATGCTTATGGTCGATGACCTTGAAAGTGCTGATATGACCTTGACCTGTGACCTTTGGCCTTGACCTTGACCGTCATGTGAGTCGCCCTTGACATGTCATCCCGGTTACATTATGTTATGGCGTCACCACTCGGTCTCCAATGCAAGCGAACTGGTCCGACCGCGCGATTGTGGCGATATCAAAATGCAGGTATAAATTTGAAAGCCTATAGGAAAAAGTTCTAACGATTTTAACAATTATTGCACCAATCGACGCGCCATTAAATTCTGTTAGATGTGACTGAGTATCGTGTTCCGGCTAAGAGCGGTTCTCCGGCCACCTCGGAAAAATAGGTAGGGCCTCCGAGACCCCCTCCAGTGCGCGTGTTAAAACTGAAGATTGCAGGATATTGTTCTGTTATTCCCAGAAACAATGTAGTTTGCGCGAATAGTTGTACGTTTTACGGTGAGGGTAAAATAATGAGGCCATGGTGCCAATAAAAAATATCATGTTTGAGAGTAATATACATAGTGTTTTTGGTGACAACATGCCTTAAAGAGATGACGTGACAAAGACAAAGTAATACATCCATTTTATCTAGGCCTAAGGTTAGATCTGAGTCATGACTCAGTAAAAGCGAGGACCAGTCCGTAAGCAGGGAGTAAACTTTACATTGTCCGCAGCCCCGGAAAGTATGTTTAGGGCTTTTAAAATTAGCATTACCTATCTCATGGTAAAATAGGTTTATATTAACCCAGCAAACACACAAATCACAGCTAAAAAACATTGTATAAATACTACATGAATTCAGCGCTGGAGCTTGCCAAAAAAATCAGAATTTACCACGGTGGTAGGTCATCAGTACAGTGATGTTGATGCCCACCTTAACAACATCAGTAGGTTGAGCCACCATCACAGCCAGCGCCCCTGTTGTCATGCCGGCCATGACTCGAGTCGGGATGTTGACGTAGTTCTGACTGGGACCTGCCGGCACAGTGTTTCAAGTCAATGGGTCTAGTGGGTTTAGGTTTAGTCAGGAGTGATTGAGATCAAAGTGCCAGGAATGCTTCACGAAGCGCCGGAGCGGGGCGAGAAGTTTTCTACTGGAATTGCTTGATAAACGTCGTCGGACTAACCCCACAATAGTAGGTACGCGCTTTATTTTTTATTCGCTATAAGAGGTACAGAGGAACAAAACAATAGCATTTACTGAAGCGAAAACGAGTAAATCCAATACGGCAAATAATATAAGAATTTGCATCAATTACACTTCCATGGGTTACACTTAAGGTCACTGACCTGTGACTTAACAATATGACATACTTACTCCCAATAATGTACAATATAACTGACAGTATAGCAACATGTGTGCCGTAAATGAGGGTTTGGCCATGAAAAAGACCTTTGACCTTAACCTGTGACCTTGACAGCCTTGAATATGTAGTCATAGCATAGAATACGTCACACTGAATAATACCACCTGACGGGAACACTGGGGTCAATGACCTTGTCCTGTGACCTATGACCTTGGTCTTCATGTGGAGTGACTTTGACATATGGTCCCTATTATACTGCCTAATCACTCTGTCTGTAGTACAGGTGAACTGGTGTCACCGTTCGATTGCGACGGTCTTAAAATATAGGTGTGACTTTGAAAGCCTACGTGTAAAAATATTGGCCGGTTATCAAAATTATTTTGCCAATCGACGCGCCATTTATTCTCCAAATGTAACCAAGTAGCGCATTCCGGCTGCGAATAGTTCTCCAGCTACGTCAGAAAAATAGGTGAAGGGGCACTTTAGTTTAGGACCCCTCCACTGCGCGTGTTAAGATATGGATCGAAGACAAACTGGGCCGAGGCTCGAGACAGGTTCATAAATTAAGCAAACACTGCCACGCCAAGTAGTGCAGTGCCGCGTTGCAGTGTTGAATGGAAAAGGGCCTCAGAGGGTATACGGGTTGACAACAGATGCATTAGCGTTCTCTTTACGGCTGAGAAGCACTGGGATCCATCCACAAATAACAATTTAAAACATGATTATGTTAATTCTGCTAACAAGCCACTTAATCATGCTCAAAACTGTGTTTTTTGTTGACTGTTTGTAACAAAATTCAAGATTCGTTTTGTGTCCGTTTTATAATCTATATATGCGGGGCCGGGGTGGCCTAGTGGCTTCGTTGCCAGTCTTTCAGATCGGATAGCATGGATTAACGTGGGTTCAATCCCCACGGCGGGAAACCGCCTTCCGTGTCCGATCTGACCCGGTGGAGAGGATCCTTAAACACCCACGCCATTACTCCCTGTAATTGGGCAAGTGTGCCTGTTGGGAGTGGCCCTAATAAAAAAGCTCAGTCGATGTTCTACTTTATCTTTTAGCAGGCATCTTCAGTATCCTGGTACAATAACTCAGGGGCTACACTCACTTCCTATGATGGAGTGGTACAGCTCTTTGAAGGTGTCGTACATGCCCAGCTTGATGGCGGAGAAGGCCATCTGCCGCTGCAGTCCCGGGCCCAGGCCCTTGTAGAGGCCCCTGGAATGGAGCAGCCATGATCAGTACACCATCCATCCACTCACTGATGTCACCTAAGAAATGGCCGTCTTTGATGTCTAGTCAATGACTATGGCCGCTATAGGCAGATTCAGGGACCAGAGAGGTGGGTGCCTTCTGATCGACCTACCCGGCGCTCCCTGAAACTTCCCTGGTGCCCCCTTGAAATGTCGGTCACTACCACTCAACCCAGGATGCAAATACTGGGGTCCCCACGATACGATTCGGCGGCCTCTGACAGGTCACACATTGAGAATCGGCGCCACTGGCTCAAATAGCACCTCCTCCAGGCCCAGAAAATGGTGCAAAACGTGCTAAATCCACGTGATTAGGATTGTGTAAGGCAGCTGACGTACTTGATGCCCTCCTCCACTGCGATTGTTCTCATGGTGCCGAGCATGCCCTGGTACTTTGGAGGCGCGGCGGCTGATATAACTGCCTCCTCGTAAAACAGGCTGACCCGCAGCAGAAGTCCCGACGTCTCACCTTGCACCTGTGTTCAACATAGCGCAGTCAGGAGCAGAATTACTGAGGTCAGAAATGGACAAGTAAGGCTCCATTCAATCCCATTACGTCAGTGATATCGTCCTGGTAGGTGCGGCTATAGAAATGGGTAGTTGGAAGTCCGGTGGCATTTGGGGCTGTCCAGTAGGCAAATAACTAGTTTGCGAATGAATACATATTCTTATTGACCAGCTTGAAATGGGGCTATATGAGGTGCGGTTCAGGGAAAAGCCTGTCTCTTGATACTGGGAATGGATGTTGGCTGCTGAATTGGATTAAACGTGAAAATATTCATAGCAAATGTTTTCGATGATAGAGTGCTCTATACTGCTATGATGATAGAGTGCGATAACTGCTCAGTTAAATTGCTCTAACTGTAGCAATATGTGTGGTCAAAAAGGTATTTCCAGGCTAATCCTGTTTGAATAAGCACATGTACCACCACACCGTGAACATTTTGTGAATTGGCCGTGTATTCGCCTTGAATGAGCGTCCTCAGCACGGCCGTCCCCGGCGACAACGCACCGGCATACTGCGTCTGAAATCCCCACACCTTGAGAGCCAAGGCTATCCACCCTCTTCCGCATTTGTGACGCGACTCCCGACAGGCGAAGAGCAACGTCGTTACCAAGTCAGAAATAGTTCCGACTGGGTGCTCAACTACATTTTTTCCGAGGCTGCTTATCAGAGGCGTGGATATTTAAAAAAATTGAAGACTCAAAATTGGAAATTTGAAGCAGTGCCAGCAACTATCATATTTCAAGGGCTAGTGTGATAAAAAGCGCGTTTTAGCCGCCCCCAAGGCCCGCTGTACTGCATAAAACTAACTAAGTCTTCAAAATGAAATGAAAGGCGGCGCTGCGGTCGCCGTCGGTACTTCGCCGCTGGTCAGCGCTGCGGGGCGTTCTGTCCATGGACTAACCCATGAATTTATTTATTTTTTTACCAGTTCCCCTATTTTTTCTTTTTTTATGTTCACTACCACCGCAGTGAGACTTTCTCCTCGCGATCACCGATGCTGCTGCCGTATTGACTGTGATACCACCAGAGGAGAGGAATGCTCCACCCATTATGTGCCTTGCATGGGTCTACCCATTGCTCCAAACCTATCTTCATGCTGCTGTGTGGAGTGTGGTGCTTTTAGATCTCGGGGAGGGTGTATTAAGTGCTGTCGCCTGGGTGTGTGTACTTGATGGATGTTTTTACTGTGAAATATATGTGTATGAACTCAAATGAACGAAATTGAAGCAAATTTCAACACTGATTTGACGTTTCATTGGGGATGCCCGGGCACCCCCAAAGAAATATAAATCCACACCTATGCCACATATCACATTTTAGAGAGATATATCTCTGTGGTGTGAGCAGTTTTGATCATCACTGAGAAATGTAGTGGGGTAACAGGGTGTGTCCCAATGGGCCTTAGGGCCGTGCTTATTATTGTTGCTGTCGTGCTGTTGAAACAATCTTTGTATCGATAATGGCTCGAGAGTGCATGTTGCTCATAAATCACGTGAGCCTGATGGTCAGTGTTTAGAAGTCATGCAAGGGTGGAGCCGTGCCGTTATAAGGCATTATGAAACGTGGGTGAGGTTAATGTGTGAGCTTGGGGATGGACAGGTAGTTGCAGCGAATATCACATTGACATTATTAAAATATTACAGTGTGAAATATGAAACAGAGTATTTTTAGAGTATTTTTAGCTGCAATGTCTCTCATACGAGACCTACTCGCATGCGGCATTTACTTTGCGATGCCCGTTCCTCATCCCAAAAAATCTTACCTAAGATAACTACCCACGTCTACCTTATGCAACACTTTGGGCCAGCTGATCGATTGGCTGCGATCTCCACTCGCGCACTAACGGTCGGTCGCCCCGCTGTACTGACCTGTAACCGAACCTTAGCCGTGTCCAAAGGAAAGGTGAGGGCGTCGGCGATGCAGGCAGCCGTGCCGGCCACCAGCAGCCTCTCCATCATGCCCGCCCCACCACTCTGAGGCGGTACTCCCGTGCGTGGGGTGCCCTGCTCGGCCATGGCTGAGAACTTCGCTTCTGGAGTGTTTCGCCGCCTGTAACACACACCAAGGTGCTGACGGTTGGAATGGCTGAATTGATTGAGATATAAGGACAAAGCCGGGAACAACACAAGACGTGGTACATATATGCATACGATTGCGTTCACTGATGCTTAGAGGGCAATGGTTTTGTAGATGTTCTTTGGCCTTATGCGCTTTTCAATTGAGTTTTAGTCTTGCTGGAGGGAGATTATCCATGCTATTGAATTTGATGCCTGGAAAGTAGCTGTGCAGCCAGAGGTGTGGGTTTATTTCCCTTTGGGGATGCCCGGGGACCCTCAATGAAATGCCGAAATAGTGTTAAGACATCCTTAGTGCTTTTCATATAAAGACGTTAACAAGGGTTTCTACAGTTGAACAGGCCCCGGGAAGCCTATCACACACATGTTGAACCTATCACACAAACACCTTTTGATTCTGCGGTCGTTGATGTGGTGCAGTTTACACCGTAATTTAGCCGGCACGCACAGCACAGGCACAAGCGTCAAGATAGGGCTACAGTACAAACATCTGTAAAATATTTCTGACAACAACTCGTGTTCTTTAAAACCACCAAATCCAATGTTGTCTCAATACCACATACTACGGTTGCTCGCTGAACGCCCATTTCGCTTGAATGCATCAAACCAAACCAAGCCAAACAGGAGTCCAGCAAACAATCCAGTGGGGTATTGATACCACGCTGAATTTGGTGTTTTAAGGTCGCAAGCTGTTGTCAGAAAGAAGTAACAGCTTTTCGCCTATAGCCCTATTTTACCATTTGCCCTTCCCCCAAAAACAAACAAGCCATCCCCTGGCAATAACGGCGCCCGTGCTGTGCTGCGCCTGCCCCGTGCCGTTTAAGCTACCGTGTAAGCTGCACTATTGTCTCAAATTTTAGCAAACCTCAATCATCTTCAAAACCCCACGCACCTGTCTACAACTAAAGAAAAGTTTGCCTCCTCGCAGAAAAATGTTTTGGAGGCATCCCAATGGTGTTACTGTAACTGGGTGTTGAGAGGCTTAAATTCTGAATCAAGGTCAGAACGCAAGTGTTTGTTTATGTGAACCCCTATTTCCCTGTGCCATCGCCCCGTAGTCGCTGGTGCAACAGCATGCGCTTTCATTAATCACCGAGACAGCTTAGTAGATGGATAAGTCCTCTTCAAACCACAGTATGAAATATATGTTACCCCTTTGTTATCCTACCATTTAATAATTTAGGGCAGGGACGGCGGATTCCAGGGTGCAAGTGGTGCAGTTGCACCACTCGATTTTTTTCAAGTGGTGCAAAAGTATCTTTTTGCACCACTTGTTTTGGCTTTGTCCAGGGAGGCGCCCCCCCCAGGCCTCAGCCGGCGCCCCCGGCCGGTCAGAGAAAATCAAGCCTAATTACCGCCTACCTGAAGAGGTAGGATCCTCTGTGAAAAAGACATTTTCATACATGAATGACGCACCTTGACATCAAAACTGCGCCCTGGAAAGCAAAAGGCGCCCCCCCTTGAGCAAAGGCGCCCCTCTGGATAGCATAGGCGCCCTTGAAAAGCGTAGGCGCCTCCTGGACAGCTGAGGCGCCTCCGAAGAAGAGAAACGGCGCCCCTAGATATCACATGCGCCCCCTGGTTAGCACAGGCACCCCTTGACAGCAAAAGGCGCCCCCCCGCAGAGAAAAGGCGCCCCCTGGACAACATAGGCGCCCTTTGATAAGAAAGGAGCCCCCTGGAGAGATAAGAGAGAACCCCCCCCTCCCGAGAACAACGGCGGCAGGGACGGCGGATTCAGCAGGACAGGGTGTGCAGTTGCACACCTTGAAAAAATGATGGTGTACAATAGTATATTTTTGCACACCTGGTTTTGACCTCGTACGGGGAGGCCCTCACGGATTTGGGTGGCACCCCCGGATTTTGCCGGCGCCCCCGGCCGGTCAAGAGAAAATCAGACACATCGCCTGTCTGAAGGGGTAGTACCCTCTGTGTAAAATAAAATACACTTTCAAATATGAATGGCGCCCCCTGACATCAAAGCTGCACCCTGGACAGCAAAAGGTGCCCACCCCCTTGAGTAAAAGCGCCCCTCTGGATAGCAAAGGCGACCTCTAGACAGCAGAGGCGCCCCTGGACAGAAAAAGGCACCCCCAATTGAGGAGTAACGACGCCCCTGAATAGCATAGGCGCCCTCTGGTTAGCACAGGCACTCCTGTACACTAAGATGCGCCCCCTCCCCCATAGAGCAAAGGCACCCCTCTGGATATAATAAGCTCCCTTTAATAGCAATCGCGCTCCCTGGACAGCAGGGGCGCGCTCTGGATAGGATAGGCGCCCCCAGAACAGCAAATACGCCCTTTGATACCAAAAGCGCCCCATGGACAGAACACACCCTCTGGATAGCATAGGCACCCCTGGACGGCAGAGACGCCCCTAAAGAAGAGCAACGGCACCCCGGGATAGCATATGCGCCCCTGGTTAGCACAGGCACCCCTGGACAGCAAAAGGCGGCCCCCGCCCCCTGAGTAAAGGATCCGGGTCTCTGGATAGCATAGGTGCCCCTGGATAGCGCAGGCGCCTCCTGGACAGCAGAGACGCCTCCGAAGAAGATCAACGGCGCCCCTTGATATAACATGCACCCCCTGGTTAGCACAGGCATCCCTGGATAGCAAAAGGCGCCCCCCCCGAGAGCAAAGGCGCCCCCTCTGGAAAGAATAAGCACCCATGGATAGGAAAGGCGCCCCCTGGGAAGGACAGCAGAACATTTTTTAAGGAAAACTCAGTGGAGGGGGACGGTGGAGATTTTCTTGTGCTGGCCATTATAATGTTTTCGGGGGATCAAACCCCCATTTGGAGGGGGGCGTTAATAAAATTTAGACGTGCTAGTGTTAAAAAATGTCTCCTAATTTTTGTTATTCCATATTCTAAAGATTAGAGATGCTGCCCAGGACTGCGGGTTTTTTTCAACGGAAAAAGGCCAAACCGGGTTTGCGAAAAGGCCAAGAGGTTCAAATTGTATTTGCACTAAAAAATCTTGTTTTTTTATAAATTTCGTCCAAGTTCTTCCCAGTACGGCTGTTGGAGTCTGAGTCTCATTAAGGTCCTCAAGGGACTTGTCACGGAGACCCCGACCCCACCACCCGAACGAGTAACGCCCACAATGAAGGGTTGATTTAGAAGCCAAAGTTTAACCTCCTACAAAGCACAGGGATGGCTGCCTCGCTCAGGTCACCCTCTCATCAGTCAGTTGCCAGCCGACCTACGTCGGGCAAACGATTGAGCGCCGGAGCGTCTCAGGGGAACCGATCTCAAGCCTGGACATGCACTGCCACTGCATGCTTCTCAGCAACGGGCCGGAGCCCGACGCTCTACCAACCGAGCAACCGGGGCGGCCAAATGGCCAAATAAATACCACAAAAGCCATATTTGAGGCTAAAACGAACCCTACCGGGTGTCATAAACCCACAGAAAAAGGACAAGCACTCTTGTATCACTGCAGTGAACAGTGCACTGTATAAAACTAAATGTTGATAATTTGATATTGACTTGACGATATATTTTTAGCACACTGCCCATCTCATAAGAAGGCAGGAGTCCCCTTCCAATCCCGTGTGGCGACCCAATTATTTTATCCACATAACTAAACAATTTGTTAGCATCATCAAGTATCTTGGCCGCACCACTCCCCGCTAACATTTGATATCTTCCTGCTTTTTCTGTGAATTGTTTGCTCTTGAACAGTGACGGATCCATAGGCAGATCCAGGATTGCCAATCGGAGGGGAGCACCTTCCCGGGGAGCGCCATCCGGAGCAGGGGGCGCCACTTTTGACCGGAAAAACCTACCAGGTGGGCGTAAAATCTTATCAGTGAGCACCGATTTTCGCATCCTGGGGGAGAGTGGGAAGCGCCACTTCAGGCGAGTGCCATCGACCTTTCAGGGGGCGCCGTGACCATTTCAGGGGGCGCCGAGGATCGATCGGGGGGCTGCATCTGCCCCTCCCCTTTGCCCCCTGGATCCGCGTATGGGCGGATCTAGAATTTTAGTAAGGTGGGGGGGGAAACGCGGAGCCTCAAAGTGGGCACTTTACCATCAACTTTTCACCCAAAGGGCGCCTATGGTATTCGGTTTTCGGTTGCCGTCATTTTGGTGGATCGTACTTTTAACAACGTCCTATCCCACCCTCTCCCAGCCATAACAGTTTGTACCAGCCAAGCAAGATGCCTATTTGGCGTGATATTTGAAACAATGAATTGCTAAACAGTTCAGTCCACACTTTTTCGGCACCTCTTGAAAAATCTGTAACTGCCACTAGGTCATGGAGAAATTCAAGACACTTGGGAAGATGCAACAGCTGAACATAAAGGTATATATCTGAGGATTTTTCTATTAGTGAAGAGGGGTTAAGTTTATTTTAATATCAAATATGATAAGCATCATTTTGCCTTTCCACGTGGCCAAGATTCGTAAGATAATGGTGAGAGGACATTGAAAATAATCGCAGCGAGTGTGAACCTGGCCTGTGCGCTGTCCAAGAAAATTATCTCAGCGGAAAGCTTTTAAGTTGTAGGAAACACAAACCGGACTTTAACCCACATTATTAATTGCTCCTAAAAAATAATGTTTGAACCAGATGGCAGACTCAAGGAGATATAAGGGAAGTTGAAACGTTAAGATAAACACAGAATGAAGTATGTGGGCATTTTCCATCGACCTTTATCTATATTCTTCAATTCATCAGCATGGGAGAATTGCTCTTGTGCGTGAAATTTCGGAGGTGTTAAGAGAATTTCGGTAGCCATGTGATTGAATGCTGAAATAGATCATGCCATAGGCATGTGTGATTTGTGACATAAATGGGCCCTACTAGAATAAAAAGAAAACAGTTTCAACGTGTCCAAGTACTCTCTTGATAAATTGATAACTTTTTTTCGTTTATTGGCTGTAATTTGCGCGTTTAATGATCATGTGCAGTGTTCAGATCGAAGTGAAAAGACCATTCAGATTGATAAAACGAGTATATTTTGTCACTGACCATCCACTTATACCATCAACCATCGCCTTCAGGTCAAGTTCAGGACTCATTTAAGAGAAGAGGTGAGCGTGCACTGTGCATGCCCAAATCGAGACACAGCCGCCCTCCCGATGGACAGACCGCGCAGAAATACGTCCTCGTCGCGTTTGATTTCGCGCACGCGTACGACGTAGTGGACCACCACCTGCTACGCGTTCGCCTGCTGTAGATGGGGCTGTCAAATTGCACGGTGGCCTGGATTTGGCAGTGACTCCGGGACCGAAGAGTCCAGGTGGAACTAAATGGTGTGCTTTCCAGTGAGCGCATTTTCCGAACTGGCCTGCCGTAAGGAAGTGTCTTATCGCCAGTTTTATTTTGCATGGGCGGCTCGGCTGGTAGACGCACTCTGCGCGGTTCCCGGATGCTCCCCTACATGTACGCCGATGATACGGCGGCTCTCTGCACGGGCAACAACATCCAAGTCGCCAAGGACCGGGCGCAATAAAGCTGCTGCTGGCACCCTCATGAAGTGGACCCGACAGCACAAAATGGTGGTATCAGGAGCCAAGATCCAAGTACTGGTGATGTCCCAGTGGGCCAGAGACGCCGATCCCTTCAATTTTAAGGTCGACGGGAAGTCTATCACTGCTGGAGACACCCTACAGCTACTTGGCGTCACCATCGATCGGCTCCTCCATTTCGGTCCACACTGTAAGAGACTGTGGGAGAAGGTCCACCCCCGCATCTCCCACCTACGTCAACTGTCCGGCTGCAACTGGGGGCTGCACGAACAGCACCTCCGAACCGTCGCTACTGGCTACGTGAGAGGAGCGATGGAGTAAGCGGCCGCAGCGTGGCTCCACGCCACACCGCCATTTCATGTCGAGCTGCTGGAACGCAAAATGAGAGCGTCGGCGCGTATCATCACAGGATGCACCCACTCCACTCCCAGCCGAGTTAAGACTCCCCGCGTAACGGCCAGAAGGAGGGTACTCGCGACCCGACTGCTGGTGAAATTCCATACCCTGCCGCCTGAAGACCCTCTGTGAAGACGTGCGGAGGCGACAGCGCCCTCTCGACTCTCCTCCGTGACCGGGTGTTAGCAGGTGGGCAAAGACATGTGGGATCAAGCAGGCATCTCCCTCCCCATCGAGTCTTTCCTTCCTCGACGTCTTCCACTGTGGGTATCAGGAGAGTGAGTCACATTTCAACTAGACGTGGGCCCACTGACATCAGGAGCGCCACCTGTCCGGAAGAAGCGAGTAGCTCTCCCCCACCTCGCTTCCCTGACTCAATGTGCCACATGGGTGTGGACCGACGGGTCAGTGCACGGAGGGGTCACGAGCGGGGAGCTGGGTCTTCATCGAGTCACCAGACAGAGCCCAGCATGAGCTCAGGCGACCAGCAGGCTCGCTCTGCTCGAGTTTTCAGGCTGAGATGGTAGCCATCCAAACTGCCTGTGTCTTCCTACTGGACTAATCAGTGCACACAGAAGATCCAGTCATCTTCAGCATGGCCTGCCAAGGTGACGACGCATTATAGAAATAAAATGGCTTCAATGTCTGCAGATAAGACAGCGAATCGGTAAAAATCGCAAACTTCCTCACCATCAGCTAAGACACCAGGTCCAAACAGCAAAAAAATGGAGTACAGCTCTGAAGTAAAAATGGATCCTTCGTAAGGCAAACTAGAAAACTTCTCAACATCGTCACCAACAAATGCACGCCCTGTGCCATTGTCACTTTCTTTTGCAACCGTCTATATAGAAACAGACATGGTTTTCGAACGGCTCCGCAAGCAAGTTCATAAATTACTGGCGCGTCGGTTCAGGGGGCAAATTTTTGCTTTGTTGGCGTAGGTTGTGTTCGTGTTAACTGTCGAGATGAGCTATGGCTCAATAACAGCTGCTTCATGTGATTCGACGAGATTGCTGTCGATACCAGCCTGTGCCAGCCAGGCACAGACTCTCACTCCCTGGTGACGGGTTGCAAAACGCGAGCCACTGTCTATCTGACTGAGGTAGGCGTCGCCAAAAAAATGTTTGGTATGTGGGGCGTGTTGGTGGCTTATTTTAAAGGGAACGTGGCACCTTGGTAAAATCCTGGAATTTTGTGTAATTAGGCGTACTTTTAGCCGAAAATAATGAAACCACTCATGATTTCTCTGAAAAATGTACAACAAGCTCAATGCTTTTATTTTTAAAATACTCCTCTAGAAAAAATGAATAAATATCTGCCTCTGGATGATGTCATGATCTGGCAACCACTACCATACCCGAAACACTTCAAGGGCTTCGATTGGCTGATGCTCATCGTGATGTCAGCATATGTCGTCACACCAGCAGCTCACAACAATGGCCGCCTGGCGAGAGGTACATGAGAGGTACATTTCGGGTAGGTTTTAGTTTTTTTCTACGGAAAAATCGAGTTCCAAGACAAATGATATATAGAGCACCTGGTTTTCCTATTTGCTTTACAACTTGGCTATCTCAGTTAAAATCACGTTCTAAAGGTGCCACATTCCTTTTAATGGCTTAATGCAAAGCGAGTATCTTACTGCGCATTTGTAGCGGTATTTCATTAATTACCACTAGCATGCTTATTATGGGCGAAGCTTGGAGCGCTCCTGTTACTATTCTGATAGCGAGATGACGGACATATTGATAATCTTTTTCGCGGACTAAGGAGTGGCCTCATACGCAACCCCGGTCTGCGACCTGGGATAACCCCCACCGGCGCAGGAGAGCCGCATGACAATTTGCTGAAATCAACCATATTTCATTCTCAATGTATCTCTTCATAAGCCTGTAGGTCAGTGCCATCATTTTTTTCTTTGAAATAAATAGTAAATATCCCGCAGTCAACCCCGGATTCGACCCGCGCACCCCTCATCACGAGACAGGACCTCTAACCACTAGACCACTGCGCCACACTGTACCGACTCCCACTAACCCTACACCTGTGACCCGTCAGGAGGTCACTGGCCGGTACCACGCAATCAAAACGATGCCGTGATCGTGGCGCCGGGTGTTGTGTTCGTACAGAAAAGGCATGGTATAAAGCTGCTTCTAGAAGACGAACCAAACATTAGATTCGCCTAGAATCACTTGTATCGGTGACCCAGGATCCTAAGCTAGCTTTATGCCAAATTGCATCCACTTCCATTCATTTTGAGGACTTGAAACCATGGTGAGAAGCAAACATGTTCCGAGAAATTTAGCTCCTTGAAATACCCTTTCGGACGAATTACTCGAAAGCCGTTGGAGATAAGTGGGTAGTGTAAATGAATTGAATGACTGCAATTAATTTTCCAATTCAGCCATGTCAATTCTGAGCTTGTGAATGACATGTGCTCTGAACCGAAAAGCTGCAAATAAAAAGTTTTCTACTAAAATTATATTTATACATATAAGACAATGAATTTTATTATCACGATATCCATCTCCGAATATTATCAGGCGGAAGCAATGTTCTTTCATTATTTGAAATGAAAAGTCAAATCGGCGCATTAGATCGCGAGAAATTAAGATTTAAATGAAATGAGCAAAAATGTAGTCCTCCGGCAAAATGGCAAAAACTAGGTCAGAATTCGACGTTTTCCACTGGAAACTATGCCTAAGCACAAGAAAATTGACCTAGCTGCCTCCACGTGGCTGTCTTTAAACTAACTGAAGCGTGCCTTCTGACATTTCGAGCTTACAAGTCGGCTGTCAAATTTCAATATCTTTTTGCTTGTACTAGAAATACTGCGTTTTGGCGTAATAAATATTGTCGGACCAGTTCGAACTTTTTTCTTAGGTGGCCTTGTTGCTTATTCAAAAGGAGGCAAATTTCAAGTTCGTCGCTTAAGAAATAAAAATGATAAAAATGCAAAATTGAAAACATTTGTTCCAAAATTTCTCAAAAACTATTTTGAATTTAAATTTGGGGGCCTTAGTTTGGGCGTCTAGCGTAAAAGGGCAATCACCCTACACAATTGCAGAGCCCTGGTATCAACTGTCAGAACCGCCAAACGGCCAGAATAGAGCCTCTTGAGAAATCTCAATCCGCTTCGCTCCATGGATTTCGTCATGCGGCTCTGACACAGCCGTACTCGATCTTCGGACGAATAAGTGATCTATACAGCATAAGAAGCTTATAACGTAGCGTATAACAATGAGCGTATAACGTGCGCATAACGTATATATAGGCGATAAGCGTATAACGTGTATAGCATGAGAAACATTTCTCTATCTGCACGGTATCTCATCCTCGTCAACACCTTCAGTATTTTCAGCGTATCGAAACATTTTTTTGCGGAAATCCTTCAGGTGTGGCACATATGAAAGCTTATCGAGTGTGAGCCTGATAAATCTGGTTTCTGCTACAACGTCGCTCGGATTTCCGCGAATTTACAAAATCGGGTATTCAGTCTCAATGTCTATTATAAAAGTGCATGAACTATGTCTTTAAACTTGAAAATTTCAGTCCATTGCGTGTGATCCATTGCTGCAATATGTCAAGGCCAAGCTGCAGCCGCCTCTGCGCAGCTGCTGTAGTAGACACTGTCACACATATTGTGAAGTCTTCAACGAAAAACACGTGACGTATGTTTGCGGGAAGTGTCTGCAATATCATTGGTCATAACTGCAAACAAGGCTATGAATATCGCAGAATCCTGGGCTATGCTACTCTGTTGCTGATGCCAATCCGATACGACTGAGTTTACGCGAAATCTAAAATACCTATTTTTCGGAATATTAGAAATAAACCACCCCAAGTGGCCTCGCACGCCGAGTCCAAAGAGTTTCTACAGAACGCCATTGGATAGCAAAGGCGCCCCCAAGAGACATTGGCGGATCCAGGAAAAAGTTTTGGAGGGGGCCAAAACATCGTTTTGGGGGCCAAATCGGGAAAAAATCGCAAAAAGCATAGGATTTAAAAAAACGGCCAAAAGCCGGTCGTTTTGGGGGCCAAAAGATACTATTTCGGGCTTTGGGGGGGCCATGGCCCCTGGGCCCCCCTGGATCCGCCAGTGCCAAGAGATGATGGCGCCCCCTGGGGAGGAAGGCGCCCCTCCAGAAAATCTTGCACCACTTCTCGAAAATGGAATCCGCCGTCTCTGATTTAGGGGAACTGAAGGCCAAACAGTCATGTATTTACTGTTCTTTGGGTGGATCAACACTTCAAGCCCGAAGTCATATTACTTCTGCTTTTTTCTGCTACTTTTCGTATTAAATGGTTAGGAAAGTGTGATCAACTTGTTGCTGATCCTGAAAATCCGGCGACAAAGGTTCATACCGGACAGGTCATCGTAGAGAAGTGGTTCACAGAAGGCTCTGTATGGCCGCATATCCATTTGAGCATGACTTTTGCCGGTGTCTGTGATGGAGTCAAAATGATCACTTAGGGTCTCTACAGGCTAACGATTTTTACTCACAATGAGTTCTGAAATTCACTCGTTGAAATTGGGAGATGCATAAAATATTTACCTTCTAGCATTCTCACAAATCGCAACGCAAATAAAATAGGTATTTAAAGATACAAATAGGTATTTAAAGTACACTACGAACCATTAAATTTCATTTGCTGAAATCCTTTCTACACTTTAAAGTGGTAGCTGTTTCAGTCTCGGGATGAACACGGGGTGCTGAAAAGTATGGAAGAATACCTTCCTACTCTTCGTGTAGGGAACCAAGAAACCAGCGCGCGAGGAAAGCAGCGCCAAACAAAAGTGCTGAAGGTCAAACACGCGCTGGCACACGTCACCTGAACAATCTGAAGGGTTGAGCTCCCAACGGCACCTGCTATCAACAACTGAGCGACTGGTAGGCTTGGGAGAGCTGCCGTGCGTATCGATGTGCTGCGCCTGCCCACCACCCTCCCCACCCCCGGCGTCAGCGACCTGCCATTGGCTGCGTGTGAGGGGACGGACGTCGGAGGCGGCGGGTGACTCAACGGCCGACGATCGTCGGAACAGCTGAAAAATGCAGCCTGGCACTGAATGAATCGGACTCAAGGCGCAGTTTTGCAGTTTGCGGTGCCTGGCCATGCGAACATGGAGCGGCGTGACTCACACAGCACTGCGGAAACGGAGGACGGGTGCAAACCCCGCAGGCCTCGGTAGAAAGCCCGATTGTGACATCAACTGCTCGTATGGCGTTTCCTGTTACGTTATATGCGCTAGAAAGTGAGGTAATATTTAGTTTCCCATCGTCACTGGCTACATACTTTGACAGGGAATGAGATAAGTTTTGTTTTGTCATGGTGTATCAATTTGGTGCATACGTTTTTGATGCAGGTCTGCGGCTGTTACATAGGAGAGACACGTGGCATAATCTGGCAGCATTGGGCTATGTCCCTCTTTGCCTGGAATTTTCCGTACTAGCTCTCGCTAATATCTTTAACACGCGCATTGACGGGGGCGGGTACCCGCCCCCCTCGGGTTTTTTCGGAGATAGCAGAAAAACGGCGGCGCGTAGCGCCGCCGTACTTGGCATACCTTTTCCCTCATCATTTTACAATTTCTGTGAAAATTTTAAGGTTAGGTCATCTCAGGTCAGGTCACCAGTACAGGTCAAGTGACCCGACCTCAAAAAAGTTTAAGATAGCATAAGTCGGAGCAGGGTGAACTTATCCGATTGAAACTTATATCACATAATGGCCCCACCGAGTTCTCTAAAATATGTTACGGTATTTTTTATATCGATGACCTAAGGTCAGGTACGAGGCATGACCTCTCCATTGGAAATGCATGGGAAAAATAGTTTTTATGGAATAACTCAGTAACGGATGGTGATAGAGCATTTATTTTAGCTGCGTTAGACTGGACTGGGCTTTGCGGTTCTAATGGTATGCATTTTATATAATTTGACCCTGACCTGACCTCAGGTCAGGTCAAATCCTTGATTTGACCTAGCAAGGTCAAATTATATATCATTCGATTCAGCTTGCTGAGAGGATTCATAAAGCTCAAGTCGTTTTGCTCTATCTTTACTTGTTCAGATGAAATGACCGAAAAACTGAATTTACATGTTATCCCTATGAGGGCATGTTTTGACCTCTCGTGACCTTAAATGTGATCTGACAAAAAAATGATTCAAATGTTTTCGATGGAGAAGTGGATGGGCATCCCAACACACCGTTTACCCTTTCTCGCTACCTACCGTGGTTCTTGAGATCTTAGGGGGGGGCGGGTACCCGCCCCCGTCAATGCGAAGGTGGCTCAGACCCCCGTTAATGCGCGTGTTAAAAGCCACTTCTAATCGTCATACCTTCACAAATTTCTAGCCATGTCATTGGGAGAGGGCATCTAAGCCGTAAAGTATATTATGTTCCGCCGCATCCCCAGTTGAAAAGCCGCGAAGTCTCAGCTACATTTCTCGGCGAAGGCAGATAAATCTGTTTTGGTTTTCTCTCTCTCTCTCTCTCTCTCTCTCATCCTCCCAGCTTTTCTGTGACAGCAAATCCACCCATCAGCTTGCCACAAAAAAACGTTTCAAAGCCCGAACCTTCTACATCGAACGCACATCCCTGCAAACCGCCCGGCCGATGAAATGCGGACCTCCGTCGCTGGAAAAAGTCATGATTATCGCTGGGAAGCGTCGTGGCTCGCCTCAACGTGGCGTGACGCCCTGGCACAGGGCGTATACCGGGAAGCCGGGTACTGCTCGTGCGGAAACCCGTCCTAAACTCGCACAGCGTGGCCGAGCGGACGCTGCCTGGAGACGTCTAAACACTGGGAAAATGAACAGAACGAGCTATGCCCAAGGGCGAGTACGGAGAAAGCAGCTGGCCCGCTAAAAAAAGCCACTGATGAGATGTGTCAAATAAGGGCAGCCCTGTTCCTGTTCTGGTATTTTGTTGAGTCGAGGGCATAGACACAGGAGCTGTAGGGGCAGGGGACGTCTGTCCCCCAACTTTCGGACTGGGCTGTCCTCCTAACTTTGAGTCGATTTCGAACCTTTTCCGTTAACCCTCGCCCCACCGGGGGCCATCGATGGCCCCTCCTAAGGTTTTTCCGGGATAGCAGGAAAACGACAAGGCGCAGCACCGCGGTTGAGGGCTCTACCTCTCACTGCATCATTTTCCCATCATCCCTGAAATTTTTACCCCGGGTCACCCAAGGTCAGGTCACCAGACGAGGTCAACCAAGGTCACCTCACTTCAACTTTAGAGCTCTGTAAGAGCTACATTTCAAAGTCGATCGATTTGAAACTTCCTACACTTCATGACCCCTCCAGGGTCTACAAGGTGTATATCCGGGATTTTTCCATTTCGTGCCCTGAGGTCAGGTCACGAGGCGACCTCTCCCATTGGAAAAGCATGGGGAAAAGCTGTTTCATGATATAAAAGCCACAAAAATGATTGCAAATACTCAGACTGCTCAAAACAGCGTTTTTGGACACTCTTTCACGGATCCCAGGGGTCATATTTGCTCTTTGACTTTTCCAAGGTCATCCAAGGTTACCAGAGGTCAAAAACAGTATTTTGACAATAACTGTTGATCTAATTAAGCTAGAGCGGTGAAACAAACACCATCGTGTTTGTCTTGTCACTGGCTTTCATTTGATATACGGCAAGGTCACTTTTTGACCACCTTTCGTTACCTCAGGTCATATTACGTCACGAGGTGACCTCTGGAGGTCAAACCACTGGCGGGAGGTCTTAACGTTCCACATAGCGGAAAAAGTACTGGCAATTTGCCATCAAATGTACTTTACCAGGCCTCAATAGCTCTAATGACATTAGAGTTATGCCCAGTTTGCTTAATCATTGCATTTTTGAGTGAAAATAGCCGATCTTGACCTAATTTGACCTCTGGAAGTCAAACCATTGACCTGAGCACTAAAACATGCGAAGTAATTTCTTACTGAATTCACGCGAGCTTTCTATTGCACTTTCGCAGATTTGCGCTAACGCCCATATTTTCGGAGTTAGAGGGGGGCCATCGATGGCCCCCGGTGGGGCGAAGGTGGCGCCGGACCCCCGGTGGGGCGCGGGTTAACACACAAAGTGATAGGCCGAATCATATTTGACTCCACCAGCGGTGACAGCTTCCCCCCCAACTTGGGAAAAGTTCCTTCGCCTATAGTCGAGGGTATGACACGTCTGGCAAAATGACACGTGCTCTACGTATCTGCTGTGTGATTTATATTTGGACACCATGTATAAAATACTGATGTTTCAATAGCTGAATATGATTTGTTTTCATTTATTCCGGTTGAGCCTTGCAATTTCACATTAATAATTAAAACAATATTTCCAAGCACATTATATATCGACCAAAAGCGGATGCAGGCCTTCAATTCGGGGGAGGCTAAGGGCCTCGAGCTTCCCCCGCCATTGCCTCGGATCAGCCTTCGGCTACGGGAGCACCCTAGCCCTATAGCCCCCCCTTATATCCGTCACTGACATTGACTTACTTTACTCCACTATCCGAATCACATCCAATTACAAAAACAGCTGCTTCGCCTTTAGGTCACAAGGTCACGTGACAGTCGGCAGATCCTTGACGAGCGACGGTATCCTTGTCTGTTCTTGTCAGTCTCGGCCATGTTAGCGACGGTACAGAACAGACCGAGCGCCCTTCTATTCACACCGCAGTTTTCGGTTGGACGATATGTTGCTGGCTTATTTACTGGGGCCCCAGCCGAGCAGTGTGTCACATCACCTAGCAACAGCAGCAACTGGCGGCGACAACGGGTTCGGCACTAAAGTTGCGGCTGGCAAATACCAGCCCGTCCAAGAACTTGGTGTAAGTGCATGATGGCTGTTATGGGTTCAGCGACTCAAATGTGACATTGTTTATATGTAAGGTAAGGATTTGTAGACACAAAGAAGAGATAAAAAATAAACGTACAAGCAAAACAGCGAATACGTAGCTCTTATTTATCGAGTTCTCAGATAGTGCCACCTTTCAGTTGCCCTCGGGCCTTGTCCTCTGACAACTGGCGTCTCCAGGCGTGAACCCAGTCGCTTAGAGACAACATCTCGCACGAAACCGGCTGGAGACTACTAATAAACCTAATTCGTCGAGAGAAAGAAAAACCATGCCACCTGGCTCATGTCTCTAGTCACACCAGGATGGTTGGTAGACCATAGATGTACTTCGTGGAATTCCCGGGAGTGGCTGTTGGCCCGGAACGAACCACGGTGGCTCGATAACAGGTCTTGGTCGGGGGACCAAGGCTTGTTGCTCGTACGCACACCTGTAGCCTTGCCAGGGACAGCGGCGAGCCCATAAACCTGTCTGTTGGACCAGGGGCGGACGCAGACCCGAGTTTTGGGAGGGGGCAAACCCTATCTGCCTCTCCTCCTGGAGGGGGGGTGGGAGCGAAGATTTTTTGCTCTACAGACCTAGTGTAAACACCTTTTATCAAAAAACTTCCGGCGTTTGGGGGGCCAAAAGATTTTTTGGCCCCCTCCAGCGTATTGGGGGGGCATGGCCGGAATGGCCCCCCTGCGTCCGCCAATGTGTTGGACAGCCGAAAAATAGCAAACTGCCTTTGCGTATCTGTTAACACGTGCACTGACGGGGGTCTGAGCCACCTTCGCATTGACGGGGGGCGGGTACCCGCCCCCATAAGATCTCGAGAACCACGGTAGGTAGCGAAAAACGGTAAACGGTGTTGGGCTGCCCATCCACTTCTCCATCGAAAACATTTGAACCATTTTTTTGTCAGGTCACATTTAAGGTCACGAGAGGTCAAAAGATGCCCGTCATAGGGATAACATGTAAATTCAGTTTTTCGGCCATTACATCTGAACAAGTAAAGATTGAGCAAAACGACTTAAACTGTATGAATCCTCTTAGCAAGCCGAATCGAAGGATATATAATTTGACCTTGCTAGGTCAAATGAAGGATTGGACCTGACCTGAGGTCAGGTCAGGGTCAAATGAAATAAAATGCATATAATTAGAACCGCAAAGCCCAGGCGAGTCTAATGCAGCTAAAATAAATGCTCTATCACCATCCGTTACTGAGTTATTCTGTAAAAAAAAACATTTTTACCATGTATTTCCAATGGAGAGGTCATGCCTCGTACCTGACCTTAGGTCATCGATATCAAAAATACCGGAACATATTTTAGAGAACTCGGTGGGGCAATTATGTGATATGAGTTTCAATCGGATAAGTTCACCCTGCTCCGACTTATTCTATCTTAAACTTTTTTTGAGGTCGGGTCACTTGACCTGTACTGGTGACCTGACCTGAGATGACCTAACCTTAAAATTTTCACAGAAGTTGTAAAAATGATGAGGAAAAAGGTATACCAAGTACGGCGGCGCTACGCGCCGCTGTTTTTCTACTATCCCCGAAAAACCCGAGGGGGGGCGGTTACCCGCCCCCCATCAATGCGCGTGTTAAAACACCTGCCAATACCATCCCACAAACCAGTCCAGACATTCAATGCAAGGTCTGCATTACTTATGCGCACTTCACTTGGAGTGGTATTGAGTGTTCACTAAACTGGGTCGGGAACGAACTGGACCGCCATGCATGGACGTCAAACGCGGAGGGTGAGGAGACGGGGGACTCCTCCCTCCAACTGGAGAGTCGGGGGAATTTCCCCAAAAATATGTTTCTCGCCTCCTCTGGAGGAATCCGGAGTGCCTATAGTTAATACATATCCGAAGGCTGTTCCGAGACAATGGCTGGGGAGGCTCGAGTGCCCTAGTCCCCCCAAAATGTTTTCTTGGATCCGCCACTGCACCCGACCAAAGTTTTGGGTTTCGAATGAAGCTTTCTTCTTTTGTTTTATATAGAACAGAACATTACGCACAGCCGCATTGTAAAAGCTAATGTTGCACTGCAGTAGTTCACTCTTGAACGGACATTAAATGGTTCTCTATCGCACACGTCCAACTCCCTCCATCGTTTACCGCTGAGCAGGGCCCTGTTCTTACACCTAAAATAAGTCCGAATCAGCTCTTCTGCCTTCAGCAAACGCGGGAGCTTCTGTCAGAGAGCCTTACTGAATGGCGAAGCAATTAGTTAAGCCGATAAATGGAAAACTGCAGTCAAGTTTACCTGAAAACTCTATGATACACACACACACACACACACACACACACACACACACACACACACACACACACACACACACACACACACACACACACACACACACACACACACACACACACACACACACACACACACACATCTCCTTGTACATACTATATGCCATCACGATTTGAATCAGATATTTCCGCTGTATTTCTTGCAAAGCACGAGTACGCGGCTCCACCAATCAGCGGCCGCCGTCTGCCATCTGTCAAGTGCCTGGAGGCACAGAGGTGAGAGAGGGTCACGCCGCTAGCGCGGAGTCGGAGTACCAGTGGGCAGTGGCAGTAGGGGAAGACTATAGTAGCTGAGTGTGACCGTGTGATAGTGAGCCTTAGAACAGGTGCATACGGCCATGACACTAAAAGTCCATATGTTTAACTAACAACCCTATGTGGTGTTGCTTGGAGGAAATGGTTTAAAAATCCTGCTACCTCTAATAACAGGCTCCTCCCCCTGCGGCGGTGGTGGAAGTGTGTGATGGAGATCTAAACGTGCGTGCTGTTGGCCTAAGGAAGGAAGATAGGCGTGACGGACATCGCATGCATGCGTGTGAGTATAGGTATGAGTAAGATGGTTGGACGATTCTGCTGTGCTGATTCTGGGTGGTGGAAGGACTCTGCTTTTTTTTCTAAAAGGTCCGCCACCCCATTTTAAAAGGCAGCCAGGCGTGCCCCACCGCGATCCCAGCGACCACAGCACCCTTACGTTAACACCAGAAACATAAAATTAAACGAGTCGCAGCACGCCCTGCTAGGAAATGAAGCAAAAACATAAGATAGCAAAAACAACTGTGTTACTATTTAAGTAATTGTTATAAAAAAGGTTGCTTAAAGAAGGCTTCTGTAAAATGTTACAGAAGCCTCGACCATTAACCCACTGTTAATAAAAGAGAGAGACTGATCACACATAATCGTTTAGTGTTAGTGCTCATTTGCTGGAGCGGGATACGAAGCTGAAGCCGTCGTCCCACGTCTATTGTGGACAGTGGCGTAGCCAGGATTCGGCCAAGGGTGGTCCGACTACCGTCCGGGGGCCCCCAGGCCGGGGGCCCCTTAGTAGTCGGAGCCCATCCCCTATATGTGTCGTATAATATTTTGGCATTATAACATTTACACGACGGAAAATTTTATATCCCTTTTTAGGTGTTTGTTATTATTTTGTTTATAGCTTGATTTTTCTCGATCCGACCAAGTGTTGGTAAATTTAGGTTACCAAATATTAAGGCTGGCCCATACCTAATGACAGCGTGGCTATAATAACAGTTTTGTGGCACATTTCGGGAAATCCAATGTTGCTGCGTGCATGATGTTAAACCTGACTTTACCTCAATTCACTCTGGTAATCAGGTATGAGGTTATTGGAGGTCAGTCGTTTTGAGTACGAATAAATGGTCTTCTACGAAAAATTATTACCAATTTTTTCCGGGTGTCGAATTCATGAATTCTTTAATCAGAAAGTTTCCAAAGAAATGGAAAAATGAATAAAAATACAAGGGATATGGTGGATGGTGGTGTGTTCCGGACGTCATATAACGTCTATTCCGCGGAAAGATCCTGATGAATTGACCACAGTTACTTTCTTACCCTTGCTATGTTGTAAATGAGCAAATTACCAAAACAATAGGCACCTGAGATAACTATCACCTTGGATTACTCTGTCGTTGTTATTTTAAACCTTCCATACCTATTTTTTTTGGGATTATGCTCATCAATGTGTGTCATTTTCCTTGTTTGTCTGGTTCCCTACGAAATATTTGGCAGTTGTTTATTTCAGAATATTTAGGACGGTAGTTATTGGGACTAAGCTAATAGCTTGAAAACCAGCTGAAGTTCCAAATTCATTGTTCGATTTGCTATTATGGATGCTAAAATTAGATTAATTTTTGCCCTTTCTTCAGTAATGGTCCCTGATCGACATGTTTCAATTTCCCTTTTTTGGTACGCAATGGGAAAATATAAATTTTCCGAGGCATACGATTTTCGAAAATCTTCTTTGAGCCTAGGATCTCAAGCGATATCTCTGGATTGTATTCTAAAATCTAAAAGAAATGGAAAGGAAAAAGGACGCTCAATAAAAAGGATATATGAGTGTGCCCCAGATGCTATATAAAACCTATTCCATGGACGGTCCTGCTGATGAAACCGCTCACTTACTCCTCCCTAGCCATTGGTTGGAGATCCCGGGGGCTTGGGGAGGTGAGTACTTCCTTGGACTTTAGGTCTCTGATAAGCTTTGTACAGGGCTTGTATTGCTATGCCAGTGTAAAGCCACCCAGGACCATCATCCACCGCCCCCGCCCCCCTGACCCCTGGCTCGAGCAGAGATCTCAAGGGGCCTAGCACTTGACGGCGCCGAAACCAGTATCTGGGACCCCCGAAAACAACACTTTTCCCGCAACTCAGTACTAACGTCCCCCAAAACCAGCATTTGGGGGTACCATGAGACTACCTATTGGGACCCCCTGGAACATATTCTCGTGGGGTCCTGAGGATAACTTTGAGGGGAGGGGAAGAAGGAGAGGAGTGCTCGCTGATACTAGCTGTTGGGGACACCTGAGGGCAGCTTTAGGGGACCCCTGAGACTAACTCCTGGGGACCTCGTGAGACTTATTGTCGGATCTCTGAGATTAGCTCTCCGGCCCTCCTTGCACTAGAACTGAAAGGTCCTCTGAAAATATTCGGGCTTCCGAGATCAGTCCTTGGGGGACCTGAGACTAGCTCTGGGGCTGCCTATGACCAACACCTGGCGCTACTCACAAGGTTAATTTCCGGCCCCTCTCCCGATTAGATCTCAGGGAGTCTCTGATACCGATTCACGGCGCCTCTTAATCAAAATTGTGGACTCCTGAGAATCTCTCGGGGCTCCCTAAATTAGTTATCGGCAGCACCTCTGGGCCTATTTATCGGGCCCCCCAGATTTGCTCTGAGAGGAGGGGGCTGAGACTTACTCTCGCTGCCATCCAGATAAGCTCTTGGGGGTCCCCTGAGGCTGTCTCTGGGGTGGGGCGGGGGGCTGGGAATGACTTTCAACATCCCTCTGAGACTAACCCTGGGGCGCCCCCTGAGACTGACACTCGAGGAGGGAGGCGTGGAAGCACCCCTGAGACTGAGTATTTGGCACGACACTCCTGAGACTGCCTCTCGGAAGCCCAGACTAGCCCTCAGAGGCCTAAGGCTAACTCGGGGCCGTGAGACCAAAATTCGGGAGCTCCTCTGGGAATTACTCTCAAAGCCCCAAAATTAGCTCTTGGACGAACCGGATACTAGCTCCCGGGAGCACTCTGCGACTAACTTTTAGGTGCTCCCTGAGATTGACTCTCCGGGCCTCTTATGCAACAACTAGGGGGGGGGCACAGCCTCAGGCTAAATATCGAGGGTTCCCAAGATTACCCCACGGGGGCCTCCTGAGATCAGCACTCTGCGGATCAAATGAGACTAACTCTCGGATCTCCAGATTAACTCTCGGGGCCACCTGAAAGTAAATATTGACCCCTGAGAGAGACGCCCGTAAGACTATGGGACCGAATATCGGGGGTACTCTAAGACTGACTCTCGGGGTCCCCTTGACCGACTCTTGGGGTTCTCTGAGACTGACTCTCATGGAGCCCCCTGAAATAGACTGTCGCGGGGCCCTGATAACCACTCTCGGGGGGACCCTGGGACGAGCTCGGCCCCCTGAGACCGACTCTCAGGGCCCCTGAGACCGACTTGCGGGATCCTCTGAGACTGACTCTCAGGGACCCCCTGAAATCTACTTTTGGGGGTCTTGAGACTGACTCTCAGGGCGGGGCCCTGAGGCCGACTCGGGACGCCCTGAGAACGAATCTTCAGGGGCTTCTGAGGCTGATGCTGGGGGCCCCGTGATCAGAGAATGCTTTGCAGTGGTTCAGATTGGCCCAAAGGGGGTCATCGGACTCCTATTACCCCTTGGCTACGCCACTGCATCTACACATTCGGGGGCCCGCCGAGATCAGCACTTGGAGGCCCCTGAAAGTATTGCTTCCCCCCCGATACCAATACTCCGGAGCCCCTGGATACTGATGCGCGGGGCTCCTAAGACCAAGCTAGGGGTTCCACTTAGATCAGGTTCGGGGGCACCCTTAGGCCATGCTTGCGCTTTTCTCAGGAGTAACTCGACACCGTTGTTCGAGGGCCCCCAGATCAACATTCGGAGGCCCCCCCGAGACAAATGCTCGGTACTCTGGAGCCCCTCGATACCAATGCTCGGGGACCCTGAGCCCAAGCCTGGGCCCCTGAGACCAAACTCTGGGTCCCATGGGGCCAATTCTCGTGCCTCGCTCATAAGTCCCCTCGATATCGATAGTGGGGGGGAGGGGGGCACCCCGAGATCAATATTGTCCCCCCCCACTTCCCGAGATCAATGTTCGCTGCTCCGGAGCCATCAATACCAATGCTCGGGGGATCCCTGAAACCAACTCTGGAGCCCCTAAGACTAAGATCGAAAGGCCCGTGAGACCAAGCTCGGGAGCCCCTTAGACCAAGTTAGGGGGTCCCCTGAGACCAAGCTCGGGGGCCCCTGAGACCGAGCTCGGAGGCCCCCTGAGACCAAACTCGGAGGGCCCCCTGAGACCAAGATAGAAAGGCCCCTGAGACTAAGCTCGGGGGTCCCTGAGACCAAGCTAGGAGGACCCTGAGACCAAAATTGAAAGGCCCGTGAGACTAAAGCTCGGGGGCCCCTCAGACCAAGCTCGGGGGCCCCTGAGACCAATCTCGGGGGCCCCTGAGACCAAGCTCGGGGGCCCCCGAGATCCATGTCTGGTTCCCTAGAGTCTCGATACCGATGACCAGGGGCCCCTGAGACCAAGTTCGGGGTCCCCTGAGACCAACCTGGGGGGCCTTGAGACCAAGCTCGGGGGCCCCCTGAGACCGAGCCCGGGGGACCCCTGAGACCAAGCTCGGGGGGCCTCTGAGGCTAAGATCGAAAGGCCCGTGAGATTAAGCTCAGGGGGCCCCTGAGACCGAGCTCAGGGGCCCCCCGAGATCCATGTTTGGTACTCTGGAGCCCTCGATACCGATGATTGGGAACCCCTGAGACCAAGCTCGGAAAGCCCGTGAGGCCAAGCTCGGGGGCCCCTGAGACCAAGTTCGGAGGTCCCTTGAGACCAAGCTTGGGCGCTCCCTGAGACCAAGCTCGGGGCCCCCTGAGATCGAGCTCGGGCCCCCTGGACCAAGCTCAGGAGGCCCATGAGACCAAGCTCGGAGGGCCTCCTGAGACCAAGCTCGGGGGGCCCCTGAGACCAGGTTCGGAGGTCCCTTGAGACCAAGCTCGGAGCCCCCTGAGACAAAGCTCGTGGGCCCCCTGTGACCAATCTGAGCCCCCCCGAGATCAATGTTCGGTACTCTGGAGCCCTCAATACCAATGATCGGGGCCCCTGAGACCAAGCTCGGAAAGCCCGTGAGACCAAGCTCGGGGCCACCTGAGACCGAGCTCAGGGGCCCCCTGAGACCAAGATCAGGGGGCCCGTAAGACCAAGCTTGGGGGCCCCCTGAGACCAAGCTCGGAGGTCCCTTGAGACCAACATCGGGGGCCTGAGATCGAGCTCGGAGGGCCCCCTTAGACCAAGCTCAGGGTTGACCCCTGAGACCAATGCTCGTGTTTTCCAGTGCATAAGGTCAGCCCAAGGGGGGGTCCGTGGACCCCAAGGACCCCCCCTTGGCTACGCCACTGATTGTGGATGACAGTAGTTTAAAAAGAGGTGAGTACATGCATGTCATTTTTCAGTATTTTGATGCGTTTTATTCAGTCGTTGACTTCTTACCACAGATTGGCATTTATATAAGTATGACAATGATGACGGAAGCAGCGAATTATACAAATAAACAGGTGTACACATCAACCAAATGTTCACTGAATCAAATGTTAATCATATTACTGTATGAAATGCATGCAGGCATCGTCATCGTGCCCATTTACTTTGGCAGATCGTTTCACCTGCAGTATTGAAACTGTTTACCCGGTCAATAGACATATCTAAAACTTTTTAAAGAATATGGATGTGCAGGAAGATGTAACTATATTTAACCCTATGATACTATAATAAATGATGTCATAATAAGGCCTTCTTATAAAGATGACTTCGGTGTGCTTCATAGGTACCACCAGTTTACCACATTTCCCATACCAGTTAGTTACTCATTGAAAATCATTCGATATGAGCGACTGTGTTGATGGGGCCTGTGAAATACGACTCCTCGCAGAAGCTAATGGAGCAAAGTTCAGGTGATAGTCACTTAGTTGGACTTCGACTCGGCAATCTTAACACGTGCATTGACGGGGGTCTGAGCCATCTTCGCATTGACGGGGGGTGGGTACCCACCCCCTAAGATCTCGAGAACCACGGTAGGTAGCGAAAAACGGTAAACGGTGTTGGGCTGCCCATCCACTTCTCCATCGAAAACATTTGAACCATTTTATTGTCAGGTCACATTTAAGGTCACGAGAGGCCAAAACATGCCGTCATAGGGATAACATGTAAATTCAGTTTTTCGGTCATTACATCTGAACAAGTAAAGATAGAGCAAAACGACTTGAACTATATGAATCCTCTCAGCAAGCCAAATCGAATGATATATAATTTGACCTTGCCAGGTCAAATCAAGGATTTGACCTGACCTGAGGTCAGGTCAGGGTCAAATTATATAAAATGCGTATCATTAGAACTGCAAAGCCCAGGCGAGTCTAATGCAGCTAAAATAAATGCTCTATCACCACCCGTTACTGAGTTATTCTGTAAAAAAAAATTTTCCCATGTACTTCCAATGGAGAGGTCATGCCTCGTACCTGACCTTAGGTCATCAATATCAAAAATACCGGAACATATTTTAGACAACTCGGTGGGGCCATTATGTGATATGAGTTTCAATCGGATAAGTTCACCCTGCTCCGACTTATGCTATCTTAAATTTTTTTTGAGGTCGGTTCACTTGACCTGTACTGGTGACCTGACCTGAGATGACCTAACCTTAAACTTTTCACAGAAGTTGTAAAAATGATGAGGGAAAAGGTATGCCAAATACGGCGGCGCTACGCGCCGCCGTTTTTGTACTATTCCCGAAAAACCCGAGGGGGGCGGGTACCCGCCCCCGTCAATGCGCGTGTTAAACCTGCAACAGCCGCGCTCGGGGTTGGACTTTAACCGACATGGTGATGCGGAGATTCACAAAGCATTCCTGGTATGGACTGTGTGCAATGTGATAGGTGGGTGGGGTCACTGGGGCAACGTGAGCTCACGTACTCAGTTTTGTGAGTGAGCTCAGTTTTGTCATCCTTCGCTAGATTTTCTTTTTCAGATATAGGGCACCCATAAACAGGAGCAAAGTAACGTTCAATTCAATGGTAACTTTAAACAGGTGCAATGTTATTATAGTCATACTTGCTTTTATGTTCATGAAATGACCATCAACCAACGGTTTGCGTAAAAAGGTGCTTAGGTAGGCATTGGCGGATTCAGAATTTTCGATCGGGCGGGGGGGTGGGGAGGGTACACCATCTAGACGGGGGGTCAATTTTGGGCGGAAAACTTATCAGGTTGGCTCCAAATAGTATCTCGCCTATATAGTAGAAACGTCCATCTGCCTCATGAGAAAATACATTTTATCGTCGGCTCTCAAACCCCATATTACTGTTCAAACTCTTTGCAAAAACACCATTAAATAATTTTGTTACACCTGTTGTAGCATATATGGAAATCAGGGGTCGGCTGGTTCGGGGTCTGAACCATAAGCATAGGAAGGGGGCTCAGAGAGGCCATGGCCGCCCAATATTCAATATTCTTAACCATTAACCCTATGGCCTTGGCTAAAAAGAAATGGGTTTAAAATACACCTTGGCCCCCAATGTTTTGGACATTCCTGCGGCCATGGTCAGGGTGCTTGGATTTCAAGCCTCCCACAGGGTCCGTATAGGATGGTTTATATTACCCTGCAGGGGCTTCGCCACCGGGGGGGGGACAGGGGGCCCGCCCCCCCACTTTTTGGCCAAAAATTTCCTGATCTCAGTCAAAGTTGGAGAAAACCAGACATTCTTATAACTGGCCGCTGCAGAAGGCAACGAGGAGCCCAAATTCGAACAGTATTTTTTTATATAAATTTTGTTCAAGTTGTTCCTAGTACGGTTGCTGGAGTCGGAGTCTCGCTAAAGTCATCAAGGGACTTGTCACGGAGACCCCAACCCCACCACCCGAACGAGCAACTCCCTCAATGAAGGGTTAATTTAGAGGCCAAAGTTTAACGTCCCACAAAGCACAGGGACAGCCGCCCCGCTCAGGTCACCCTCTCACCAGTCAGTTGCCAGCTGACCTATGTCGGGCAAACTATTGAGCGCCGGAGCGTCTCAGGGGAACCGATCCCAAGCTTGGACATGCACTGCCACTGCATGTGTCTGAGCAGCGGGCCGGAGCCCAGCGCTCTACCAACTGAGCTACCGGGGCGGCGAGAAAAGTTTTTGGTTTTTTATTTGGTCCTAACGAGAAAGTTTTTTTTGTCAGCGTCAGTTTGAAGTCTGGCCGCCCTCCCCCCTTTTTGCCGGTGGCGACGCTTATGTTACCATGTCATGGTTAGCTCATCCAGGACTCCCTTTCCTCCTTTCGGATCGAGAAGTGCTCTCCTGTCCTGTATTGTAGCAATAAATGAAGTCCGCCCTCATGTGTTTTATCATCAGTACCTACGTGTGTTTAACCCTCGCCACACCGGAGGCCATCGATGGCCCCCTTAGCCCGCGCCCCACCGGGGGTCTAGCGCCACCTTCGCCCCACCGGGGGGCATCGATGGCCCCCCTCTAACTCCGAAAATATGGGCGTTAGCGCAAATCTGCGAAGTGCAATAGAAAGCTCGCGTGAATTCAGTAAGAAATTACTTCACATGTTTTAGTGCTCAGGTCAATGGTTTGACCTCCAGAGGTCAAATTAGGTCAAAATCAGCTATTTTCACTCAAATATGCAATGCTTAAGCAGACTGGGCCTAACTCTTATGCCATTACAGCTATTGAGGTCTGGTAAAGTACATTTGATAGGAAATTGTCCGTCCTTTTTCCGCTATTTCGAATGTAAAGACCTCCCGCCAGTGGTTTGACCTCCACAGGTCACCTCGTGACCTATAATGACCTGAGGTCACGAAACGTCACAAAGTGACCTTGCCGTATAGCAAATGAAAGCCAGTGACGAGACAAACACGATGGTGTTTGTTTCGGCGCTCTAGCTTAATTAGGTCAAAAGTTAGTGTCAAAATACTGTTTTTATAAATTTTGTTCAAGTTGTTCCTGGTAAGGCTGCTGGCGTCGGAGTCTCACTAAAGTCATCAAGGGACTTGTCACGGAGACCCGACCCCACCACCCGAACGAGCAACTCCCTCAATGGAGGGTTAATTTAGAAGCCAAAGTTTAACGTCCCACAAAGCACAGGGACGGCCACCCCGCTCAGGTCACCCTCTCACCAGTCAGTTGCCAGCCAACCTGTACGTCGGGTAAACTATTGAGCGCCGGAGCGTCTCAGGGGAACCGATCCCAAGCCTGGACATGCACTGCCACAGCATGCTTCTGAGCAGCGGGCCGGAGCCCAACACTCTACCAACTGAGCTACCGGGGCGGCAAGACCCCTGGTGTTTTTTACCCCTGGTGACCTTGGATGACCTTGGAGAGGTCAAAGGGCACACATAGCCCCTGGAATCCGTGAAAGGGTGTCCAAGAACGCTTTTCTGATCAATCTGAGCATTTTCAATCGTTTTTGTGACTTTTACATCATAAGACAGCTTTTCCCCATGCTTTTTCAATGTGAGAGGTCACCTCGTGACCTGACCTCAGGGCACGAAATCGAAAAATCCCGGATATACACCTTGTAGACCCTGGAGGGGCCATAAAGTGTAGGAAGTTTCAAATTGATCGACTTCGAAATGTAGCTCTTACAGAGCTCTAAAGTTAAAGTGAGGTGACCTTGGTTGACCTCGTCTGGTGACCTGACCTTGGGTGACCCGGGGTAAAAAATTTCAGGGATGGTGGGAAAATGATGCAGTGAGAGGTAGAACTCTCAACCGCGGTGCTGCGCCTCTTCGTTTTTCTGCTATCCCGGAAAAACCTTAGGGGTGGTGCCATCGATGGCCCCCGGTGGGGCGAGGATTAAGGATTTTTTTCGGGATAGCTGGAAAACAACGAGGCGCAGCACCACGGTTGAGGACTCTATCTCTCACCCCATCATTTGCCCATCATCCCTGAAATTTTTTACTCCGGGTCACCCAAGGTCAGGTCACCAGGCGAGGTCAACCAAGGTGACCTCACTTCAACTTCTGAGCTCTATAAGAGCTACCTACACTTCTTAGTCGATCAATTTTAACCTTTCTACACTTCATGAAACCTCCAGGGTCTACACGATGTATATCTTGGATTTTTCGATTTCTTGACCTGAGGTCAGGTCACGAGGTGAACTCTCCCATTGAAAATACATGAGAAATATCTGTCTTGTGATATAAAAGTCACACAAATGATTGCAAATGCTCAGCGTGCTCAGAAAAAAACGTTTATGGACACACTTTCACGTATTTCCGAGGCCATATTTGCCCTTTCACCTCTTCAACGTCATCTAAGGTCACCAGGAGGTCAAAAATAGTATTTTGGCAATAATTTTTGACCTAATTAAGCTAGAGCGCTGAATCAAACACCATCGTGTATGTCTTGTCACTAGCTTTCATTTAATGTACGGCAAGGTCATTTTATGACGTTTAGAGACCTTAGGTCATATAAGGTCACGAGGTGACCTCTGGAGGTCAAACCACTGGCCGGAGGTTATGACGTTCCGCATAGCGGAAAAAGGTCTGCTTTTTTCTATCTAATGCACTTTACCAGATCTCAATAACTCTCCTTGCATAAGAGTTATGCCCAGTTTGCTTATTGCATATTTTAGTGAAAATAGCCTATCGTGACCTAACTTTACCTCTGGAGGTCAAACCATTGACCTGAGCGCTTAAACATGCGCAGTAGTTTCTTACTGAATTCACGCGAGCCTTCTAATACACTTCGCAGATTTTCGCTAACCCTCATATTTTTGTGAGTTTGAGTGGGGGCCATCGATGGCCCCCGGTGGGGCGAAGGTGGCGCCGGACCCCCGGTGGGGTGCGGGTTAAGGTCAGGGCTGTGAAGGTCAGGTCAAACGTCACACGCGATATATTGATTCAAGGCCACTGACCCTGGCAGCTTTTACGACTTTGGCTTCTCCTTACAACGTATATGATGCAACAACATTATACATATAGGTTGGGCACTAAAGGCTCAACCTAATGTTGGGTTCATGGTCAAAAGTAAAGCAGTTGGTGGTGGAAGGTGAATTTCGTTATCACATTTTTCTGAGATTTACGCAGATATTCCGAATAAAGGAGAATGGACATCGCCCAGCATACGGGATAAAGTCATTGATACCATAGGTGGCAGAACTAGGGGCACCGGGGCGCCGGTAACCCCCCTAAATCCGGACAATTTTGGCCGATTTTCTTAAAAACACTATGTTTTTACGATTTTTCCCGAGTTGGCCCCCTCCCCCAAACGGCGCTCCTGCGTCCGCCAGTGTCGGCATGCAGACTAAGCTGCAAAGGACGCAACGCACACAATTGCAGCCAAAGTCCAGCGCCAATCGGTTGCCCCGGAACCAGCCTAGATCTCAGCAAACAGACTCGCCGTTTGCCGGAGCTTTCATCGAGGACAGGGTCCAAGGTTCAGCCTGAGTATGCCGCGCCGCCGCGGCCGGGCGCGCGGCCGGCGGCCGTCGCCAACGGCTGACTACTGAGGCAAAACCCCGCGGCCTTGGGAGCGCGGCTTTGTCAGCTGAGCCGAAACAGAATCAACCAGTCGAGCATGCTGAAGTGGACGCCCAAGCATAAAGATAACGGATTACTGTGTGAATAGCAGGGTATTTTTTAACACGCGCATTGACGGGGGTCTGAGCCACCTTCGCTTTGACGGGGGCGGGTACCCGCCCCCCTAAGATCTCAAGAACCACGGTAGGTAGCAAAAAACGGTAAACGGTGTTGGGCTGCCCATCCGCTTCTCTATCGAAAACATTTGAACTATTTTTTGTCAGGTCACATTTAAGGTCACGAGAGGTCAAAACATGCCGTCGTAGGGATAACATGTAAATTAGGTTTTTCGGCCATTACTTCTGAACAAGTAAAGATAGAGAAAAACGACTTAAACCATATGAATCCTCTCAGCAAGCCAAATCGAATGATATATCATTTGACCATTCTAGGTCAAATCAAGGATTTGACCTGACCTGAGGTCAGGTCAGAGTCAAATTATATAAAATGCATATTATTATAACTGCATAGCCCAGGCGAGTCTAATGCAGCTAAAATAAATGCTTTATTACCATCCGTTACTGAGTTATTCCGTAAAGACCATTTTTCTTTATTTTTCTTTATTTAACCAATTTATTTCCAATGGAGAGGTCATGCCTCGTACCTGACCTTAGGTCATCGATATCAAAAATACCAGAACATATTTTAGAGAACGCAGTGGGGCCATTATGTGATATGAGTTTCAATCGGATAAGTTCACCCTGCTCCGACTTATGCTATCTTAAACTTTTTTTGAGGTCGGGTCACTTGACCTGTACTGTGACCTGACCTGAGATGACCTAACCTTAAAATTTTCACAAAAGTCGTAAAAATGATGAGGGAAAGGTATGCCAAGTACAGCGGCGCTACGCGCTGCCGTTTTTATGCTATCTCCGAAAAACCCGAGGGGGGGGGTACCCGCCCCCCCGTCAATGCGCGTGTTAAGGAAAAGTCGGTGGGGGGCATTTTTTGTGCTGGCCATTATAGTGTCTCCAGGGGAGCAAGACCCCATGTTGAGGGGGTTTAATAAAATTTAAACGTGTTAGTGTTGAAAAATTATGCTCAATTTTTGCTTTATTCCATGTCTAGAGATTATAGATGCTGCCCAGGGTTGCCAGGTTTTTTTCAGCGGAAAAGGTCAAACCGAGTTAGAAAAAGGGCCAAAGAAGGGCAAAATTATATTTCCACTAAAATAGCCAAATAAACACCACAAAAGCCAGATTTGAGGCTAAAACGACCCCTAGCAGTAATCATAAAACCACAGAAAAAGCGACTTGTATCACTGTTTAAAACACATTTTGGACAGTTTGATATTGACTTGACGCAATATTTTTAGCCCTCTACCCATCTAATAGGAAGCCAGGGGTGCTCTTCCAACCTGGCGTAGCCATCAAATGATTTATCCACATAACCACAACATTTTTTGGGATCATCAATCACCCTCCCCTCACTTTTTACCAATAATTTGCTGATCTCAGTCAAGATGGGAGTAAACCAGAAATTTGTATAACCAGTCTATGCGGCAGGCAACGAGAAGCCCAAATTCGGAAAGTTTTTGGTACTAACGTGGAAAGTTTGTTGTCAGGATCAGGCAGAAGTTTGGCTGGCCCCCTCACTTTTATGCCGGTGGCGACGCTTATGTATGCTACCACCACAATAATAAATCAAAAGGCTAAGCACTTCATACCGCCACACCAGCAACCAGTCTTAGCACTTTGACTACACCGTGTCCCGTCTAATCCACGAACGAGCTCTTTGCGCTGACAACTGACTGCATGTGAAATGAGAGTCACATGAGAAATGCAATGCCACCGTACTCGCTGGGATGTGGGCTTCCGGTCGGATAGAACAGGATGTTTGATTGGTTGTAGGCCAGCGTTCATCTCCAGCGTTGTGATTAGTTGATGCTGAGGCTGCTTTGCAGGGATTTCCCGTTACTACGCGCTTTGTTTCATCTTCGCACGATGGAGTAGACAGCCATGGGTGGAAATTTTTAACACGATTTTTGTGGATTGCCAATTTGGGACCAGAAATAGAACAATGTTATAATTATCGGGTGGTGTTCTGTCTTATTTTCGTTAGGTGAGTCTGAATTTGGCAATTTTAAGTCATCTACCTCTTTCACTGGGGGGCCAATTTCCGGGCACTGGGGGGGGGGGCATTTCAGCCGACTGGGGGGCAAATGGCCCCCAGTTAACATGTTAAAAATGGCCTGGTGAATAGTGATAGTGTTTATAATTTTTGACCACAGCACAGCAGCAGTTATAATTCAGTGACCACAGCAGTTGTTTTAAAACTGTGCTTTATTGCTGAGGGCGGGCCTCAGATAGGTGTTATTTCGGCAGTTCAGAGCTGCAAAAAATCTCAAGTCTGTCGGGCACTTTCGAAAAAAACTCCAAATCTGTCGGGTGGTTAGGATAGGACTATTAAAATTGTCTAAAACCCATTCAATTGGTAAAGTTTTCCTACCCATTCTCCACATTCTTAATAGAAAATACTAAAATTAGCATAAAAAACTTCTAGTTTGGCACCAATGGATATCACTAGGCGTCAGATGTCACTAGGCGTCAATCCAAGCGTCAGATGGTCCTCTCCTCAGGGATATCTCGGCACGAGCAGCGGTGACCAGACCCAGCCGCCGTCTATCCGGCTTCCTGGACAGCGGCGCCTTGGCCGGGCTTTATCGGCGGCATGAGAACTAGCGTTATGGGTGACTTCCGTCTGGGGTTGTTTGTGCTACAAACGAATACTGAGCGATTAAATGAAAGGAAACGAAAACACGAAATCTCACCTCGTTTCAGAGCGATGCCTGATGATTTAGTACGCACGCAGCTACCATATCAGCATGATGAAAGGTAGCGCCAACCTTCTCTAGGGTAGGCCAAACAAGGAACAATAAGCCTTTCCACCGGTTAAATAACATAAACAGCGATTTTAGAGTGTGCTGTGATAGTTCAGGGCCATTCCGGTCACGACTAAACGAAGGCCAGCAATTTAACTAAATAGCCCACTCTAAATGGACAGAACACTACCGACTCTCGGTGACGTGAGCACTAGCATTTGCATCAATTCTCTGGTAGTGTTTGAGCTGCGAATACGAAGCAATTACAATACTGAGCAATTACTTACTGAGCTAGCTTACTTAGCAATTACAATACTGAGCAAAAACGAATACTGAGCAATTATATGAAAGGAGACGAAGACACGATATCTCACCTTGTTATGGATATTTGGACATTTGGATATGGATATATTTGGATTATGGATATTTGGATATATATGGATTTTGCTCTGATGGCCAGACAAACAAGATTGGAGGGGTACTTTTTTGATATTCGAAAAAGTGTTTTTTAAGGATCATGGCTACTTGTAGTTGAATGCAAACATGAAATATTAGCTTTCCATGACTTTTAAATGCATGTTTACATGATAATCCTAAATTTTGAAGCTGTTGGCTATTTCAAAGTTTTTCATGCATTGCCGTGCTCATTTCCATGAGGGTAGGTGGTTTAGGATCTGAAGTTAATGAGGCTAATAAATAACCTTAAGTCAGTTAGATAGTAAATGTCAAATAAATATAATGTTTCCAAGGAACTTAAGAGTAAAAGGAATGAGTAAAGGTTGCACTAGGCTGTGTTTTTGTTATATCTTTGTCCCCTTGACATAGATCATAGGCATATTTAGGTAAGTCAATAAAATGAAATGGGAGAAATAGTTTGGTACTTAAAACTCAAATTAATATGGAAAGGTGAAGAGTTTTGTTTCTTTGGCATCTACAAAGACACTGATGAAGGTATGCAACTTTTGTGGTTAATTCTGGACAAACAGGCATTGGATTTAAAAGAAGACGGAAGAGAAAATAGAATGTTTTAGTCTAATTTGACCAGTTTGCAGGTAAAATTCATTCTTCCCTTATTAGTATCATTTAAAATTATTGATCAACAGTGAGCATAAAATACTGTATGGAAATAAATGTAAGCTGCCGAAATTACAACGAACATCATATCACTTACTTGTTTGTTTTCTCCCAACACTGTTCTGACCTGCCCGCTGTTTGATCCATGCTTCAAAACGACCTCCTTGGCCAAAACCACTGTTCCTGAACTTGCAGGGAAGCCCAGAATGCTTGATTCGCTGATGCTCCTTAAAAAAACGTTTTTCGCCAAAATACCCACATCCCTCAAATCCACATTTAAGCTTGAAACGGGACGGTGGAAGGGGCTTCAGCTTAATCGGAGCCATTTATCAGCCCTTCAACTATGGACGATGAAATCCAAGCTCAACCAGTTTACTCAAGATGTATACCAAAGTAATACAAGAGAAAAATAATCAAAAACACAACCTTGCAACGTAGTATTGCCTCCACCACACCACGGGATTTGGCGGGATTCTAGGGCCTTGGCATCCACCACATCCACAACGCAACACACCAAACCGCAGGGCTGCTTTTCAAACCAAAGATACCTTTTACACCGGCTTTGCTGCAAGGGCGCTGTTCAAACAGCGCCCTTGCGGCAGCGTTGAGCGTACTTCCAAACGAAGGAAACGAAGGAAAAAAACTGTTTTGCCTGTCGAAAGGCCTTTACGGCGGCCTGTCGGGCCAAGCTGTCGCGTGCTATGGAATACAAATCGGGCCCGACAGGCCGGTGAAGGAATTTTTCCAGCAGAGGATTTTCTGGGTGACGTTTAAAAGGCCCTCTCTGCATAAGGCCCTCTATTCAAAGGTCCCTCGATTCATAAGTCCCTCGATTTTCCATCGGTTCTTGCCGCACACTGGCTTGATATGGGAGAGGTGCAAATTCATGAAAAACTTGTTGAGTGAAAGAGGTGACAATTCTAATATTGAGTTTTTTAGAACAAAAAATATTTTCTGTTTCCTTTCAATATTTTTTTCTCGCAGATTGTAAGATCTGTCGCAGGACCATACCGTGCCCTAAAATCTGTCGGGCACTTTATGACCCGAGAGCCCGACTTTTTACAGCTCTGCGGCAGTTATTGCAGAGCAATGCAGCAGCATGACACCAGTTACCAGATACCTGAAAGCTGCCAAACTACCTCACAATTATCTCCGTACTTTTCGTGACAAAGCAAAACCAAAGCATCTTCAATGAAGGATCTATCCGGGATGAGATAGCTGCCCACTTCACTGACGAGAGCACGCCCATGAGATTCACAGTGCACCAAATGTCCCCCGAATGGCTCATTACTCGCATCACTTGTCGCGCGCGTGGCAGCAGGTCGGGCAGACTGACGCCGGTCAGTCGCGCCAGCATACCTGCGCACTGGCATTACACAGTCATGGCGATCGCAGAAGGCCATGATTGCCCAAGACAGCTGGCGAGGGCGGTGGCATGAGCTCTAGTCGGCTGCTTTTACACAGCCACTCACCAGCGATGGAGACAGACAGCGGGGAGGGGGCGACAGACAGGGGGGGACTAATCCGGGCCCGGCATTGGCAGTCTGGCCTTACGTGCGTTGCTACAGAGGGGGCGAATGCCACACTGCATGGGTGGAGATCCCAGGGGGGTTGGGGGTCAGGACCCCCCTGATTTGGAAATCGAGAGAACCTGGGGGGGGGTCAGCCCGGGTCCTACACCCTCTGCTCTCGCAAAATATCGTCGGACCTATAAGTAATGATAGTTCAATTTGCAGCATTTGTGTGATCTGCTGAGTCATAATATGACCTATCTGTCCCTTTGCATCTTCTTTGTAGAGGGTACTGGACCGTGTCTCGCAAATATTGTCGACCTTAGTAATTGTCATTTGCATTTTATCGGCTGTTTTTGACCTATCTGTCCCTTTGAATCTTCTTTGTAGAGGGGTACTAGAGACCCCCGGGATCTCGGAAACCAAGAGGGTTTGAAATCACCCGTTGAGAGGTGCGTGAGGGCGATGGTGATCTACGTTATGGCTAGGTTTTATTGGCCTGGCTCAGTGTCTCCAAGGTCAAAGGAGATTGTAAAGGTCCCTCAGCTGAATTAAGCAGCACCCTAAGTCGGTCTTTCACCGAGGATATGGACCGTGCTGGAAACCTATTGGGAAATGCCATGATTATGCAGAAAGGCGGTAATACATTGAAAGTGCAGGCAAACTGGTGCGACTGCGCGATTGCGACCGTCCAAAATATAAGCATGAATTTGAAAGTATATAAGTAAACAAAATGGAACCATTTTTTAATTCGTTCACCAATCGGTGCACTCATGAATTCTCCAAATGTGGCCGAGTAGAGTATTCTGGCGGCGAACGGTTCCCCGGGCACCTTGGAAAATAGGTGGGGGCACTTTAAGACCCCCTGAGCTTCGCGTGTTAAGGTCTCCGAGCGGTGTTAGGACCCCTGAGCTGGTATGGGTCCCCTAATCTTATTTGGCGCTCCTTGAGGTGATTCAGGGCCCTTTAGCTTGACTGGGCCTCTGAATTGGCGCGGAGCCCCCGCGTTGGTGTTGCCCCTTCCTTTAGCAGTTTTGGGATTCCGTGAAGTTCAGCTAGTCCTCTGTCCCTGAAATAGAATAAGACCTGCAATTGGTTTGGACCCCTGGGATGGTATGGGCCCTTGAGCTGGGCTGGGCCCTTTACATGGTCGAGTCCCCTGCAGTGATATTGAGAACCATGGGCTATACTGGACCCCTAAGAGTTGGGACATGAGCCCCTGAGCTCATCGTGGGCCCCTTATCTGGTTCGTGGCCCCTGAACTTTTATGGGGCCTGGCAGATGGTTTTGGACCCCTAAGCTGGTCTGCACCCCTGAGTTGAATTTGTGCCTCCTGAGATCGAAGTTTCGTAAGGGCCATTAGACTGTTCTGGGGCCCGCTTATCTTGAGGCACATGGGCTGATATGGACCCGTGAGTCGACACTGGGACCCCTGAGCTTTTGGGGGCCTTTTATCTTGCCTTACCCTCCTGAATTGATATGGGACCTCCCTCAGATGTTTTTGGGACCCCTGAGATGTTCTGGAACCCATCAGATGTTCTAAAGCCCCTGAGTTGGTTTTATGCGTACTGAGATGGAGTTTCACTAGGGGCCCCTGAGCTGTTCTGGGGGCCCTTGAGAGACCTTTCCACAGGAGGTTCTAGACTTGAGATTGAGGCTCCTCGGTATCGTCCTCTGAGTTTTTCTGAACCTCCTGAGCGGCTTTGGGGTCCCTGAACAGGCCTGGCCCCCTGAGTTGTTGGTGGGTCCTCTGACGTGATATTGAGTCCCCTCAGTTGATCTGGGTTCCCTTTAGATAGCCAGGCCCCACAATTATCTTGAAACCCATGTGTTGGTACTGGAGCGCTCTGCGCTTGTCGGGACACTTTAATTGGTATCAGCTGGTCTTGGGCCCCCTGAGTAGGTTGTGAGCTGACGGAGAGGGAGTTTTGTAGGTAGCCCCTGGACTGTTCTGGGGCCGTGAGATGATATTGCTCATGAGCTTACAGGCTCAGCCTTAGACCCTGAGCTGGCTCAGGGGCCATGAACTGGTCTAGGGCCCCTGAAAGAATTTACTAAGGAGGTCTCTGGCTTGGTAATAAGGCCCCTATCTGGATTGGCGTCCCTTGAGCTAGCAAGAACCCTTGAGCTGGTATTGGGCCCTTTAAATGGGTATGGAGCTTTTCGCCTGTCCAGGCCCTATTGTGCTGATTTAGGTCCCTTGAAAGCATCGGGGGCTCAACTGGTCTGGCCCACTGAGTTTTTCTGAGCCTGCTGAGCCGATTTAGGGCCCTTACAGCGGGTCTTGTCCCTGAGCTGATCTGAGGCCTTTTCAGATGGTCAGGGTCCCCTCCCTGATCTTGAAACCCCGGTGCTGGCACTGGCGCTTTTTGAGCCGTCAGGGGCCCCTATCTGGTCTGGAACCTTTTAACTGGTATGGCCCCTCTCGGCTAATCTTTGGTCCCATGAGTTGGGTTTGGACCTCCTGAGAGGGAGTTTTGCAAGGGGTCCCTAGGCTGATCTGGTACTCTGAGAGAGGTCAGGATACAGGAGCTTACTGACTTTGTCTTAGGGCGTAACCTGGTATGGGGCCACCTTAGCTGGTAAGGGCCCCTGAGAGGAGCTACATAAGAGGTTTCTGACTCTGTCCTATGGCCCCTAGCTGGATTAGTGTCCCTTGAGCTTACAAGTGCCCCTGGGTTGTATCTGTTTAGGTCCGTTTAACGTATGGGCCTTTTTGGCTTGTTTGCGGCCCCTTGTGATTATCTGGGGCTTCGTGAGCTCGTCGAAGCACCCAGCTGGTCTGGCCCTCTTAGTTTGTATGGGCCTCCTGAGCTTAGCGTCTTGGCCTGAGCCTCCCGAATTGATATTGGACCTCTTAAGAGAGAGTTTCGCAAAAGGCCTCTGGGCTGTTCTGGATCCTTGGGAGGGTATTGCACAGGAGCTTACTGGGGTGATATTCGGGCTCAAGCTGGTTTGGGGCCCCCTGAGCTAAAAAGGGTCCCTGAGGTAGAATATCAAAGATAATCCTCAGCTAGCCTAGGGCCCCTGAGAGAAATTATGTAAGAGATTCCTGACTTGGTCCTAGGGCCACTAGCTGAATTGGTGTCCATTGAAGTGGCATTGGGCCTGTTTAACTAGTATGGATACAATTAGTTTGTCTGGGCACATTGTTCTGATCTGGGGCCCCATGAGCTTTTTAGAGCCCTTAGCTCGTCTGGCACCCTGGGTTAGTGCTGGGCCCATTTAGCTGACCTGGGTCCACTGAAAGATATTTTTCAGAAGGCTTCTGACTTAATCTCGGGATCTCTGAGCCAGTGAAGGGCCCCTGAGAGACCAAATTGGGCGTCTGTACCCACAGCCATGTATCGGAGAGAAATTGTGGTTGTAATTGGTATTTGCAGGAGACCCGCTTTTTGTTATTCGCTATGGTTTCAGTACTCGGTACAACGTGATGGGACCCTGCATGAAAATTGGTGGGCGGAGGGAGGATAAAATATTATCCGTCCTCTCCCACTCTCAAAAGTGGGAGACCCATCTCCCCGTCCCCCAGCGGCGGGACCCTTGATTCTATACACGAACAAGTATCAGGAAAGTGGTTTAATGAAAGCTATTGACTTTTTTCACACATTCAAGGAATGACTTTTCGTGGCATAATTTCTTTTTATAAAATTTCCTTTGATATATAGTGCAGTTTTTTGTCATGGAATTTTAGAAGGCGAGTGGGTGAGAAAAGAGTGAGTGTAGCATGCCTCAGATTCTGTTTATTTATATCATCAAGATATTTTATTTCAATAATATTCTAGGGCTATAATTATGCGCAAATTTCTGGGGTCATAAGACTTCTCAGAGGGGGAATACTCTAGACTTGGGCATTGAAATGTATTTTGATTTCACACGATGATGTTGTCTGCTGCCAACACGTTTTCATTGAGGACCAGATTAAAGAGCACACGGTACGTTATAATCGCTATCCTTTCAAAGACGGATTCAACGGCAAAGGTTTAGACCCGTATCTCATTTTGAGTTTCCGGAAAGCATCTGATTAAATGCTCGAAAAGTGTTGAAATGTGGGTTGATAGGGTGGGTTGATTTTGCATTTTTATTTTTGATCCCCGCTCCCCGGGCAATTTCTGATGTCTTGGCACCCAGTGATCACGAATCAGGCCAAACAAAGTTTATTTGATCATTTTTCGTGCTGGCGAAAACGAATAGTTTGCATAGGAAAAACATGATTTTTTAGCCAAACTGCTTCCTGCTGCTAGGAATGACAAATTAAAAAGTAGACAAAAATACATGCTGATTGACACATCTATTGTCTACAAAATGACACCATTTCAAACGATCTGTGCCTCTTTATAATCTCGAAGCAAGAACAAATGTTGCACAAGTTCCCGCGTATTGCGTCACGCTAGCCACAATAATATTGCCGTTGGGCGTCGTTTCACGGCCTTCTGAGCGGCGCTGAGTCTCCAGGGCCGATTGAGTATATTGGTTCTGCGTCCTGTCTGCATCAAACTTGAAAAACGTCTGACTGCATTGCTTGTCTGGCGGTAAAAAACGCTGATTTTGATTATTAAAATTCCAGTACAAGTCCCATGCGCACTGCTGTTCACCTTAGCGTGATTGATAAGAAAAGTCCTTCATAGGTATGGGTCAACGCAGCAAGCATTGTTTTTTCATGCCGGTTCAGAGAGGCCCGCTTTCCTCGCTGAATATTCGAGCTTACCTGTCTGACGCACCGTGCTCATAATTCTTGAGATGTAGGGTGAGTTTGAATGCATGATTTAAGTCAATTTGTGTTGCTTTCCAGACATGAGCGACCGCAAACGGAAAGCGAAGCATCATAAAATGTTTCAAGTGGTGTATTACGACCTGCACCACAGCAAGCTCCCTCTGAATCTGGATGGGATTGGAAGGATTTTGCTAATCAGAGCGCAACAAAATGGAGTCCCGAATTCCAGTAAAAATACATCATAAAACAAGTTGTGGATGAAACCACCTCTGCGTGGGACCGGGCTTCTATCCCAACCATGAGAAAAGACAAGGTCCTAGTTCAGATAAACAGTCTGTGGAAGGAGATGGACTACACTAGAAAAGGTGGCCCACACAGCTGGCAGAAGGCCGCTAAAGGCCGGTTTCACACCAGGCTGGATAGTCTATGCAATATCTTCTCGGCTGCCAGAGTGCCCGGAGCACCCGCAAGGCATTGCATTCTTGAGAGACCATTGCTTGGACCGCCCGATGACGATTGGGCCAGTAGACGGTGTCACCATGGAGCGCTTGCGTCGGCAGATTAAAAGGCAAGCGATGAGGACGACAGCAAGGGAGCCTATACTCAACGTCGCCAGTGCCAAGCCATGCGACCAGTCAACTCCTGTACCAGCAGTCTTCGGGCCTCAACCAGCAGTCTTCGTCACTGACGGCGGAGCTGCCCAATCAGCTAATCGAGCCATAAGATCGGTCACCTGGATGAATTGATGACAAGCGATGCTTGAAATCCCGGCCATGCCGGTGCCGCCGCTGTTGAGACCACCGCTGCTGGCCTCAGATCTGGCCCCTCCTCAGCAGCCAGCTCCGATGCTGTTATCTCCGCCGTCAGTGACGACACAGATTATAATCCCGCAACTCCTCGCGGGACCAAGAAACCGGACCTCAGCTTCTTGGTGGAGGCCGTAGATGCAGCCAGCATTGACACCACAAAAGCCGCCGCAATGCTTTCTATCCAGCAGGATCCTGTCGTAACACAGTCTACACTTTTTGGAGTTTTCTCGTTCTTGGCCTGTCCAAGAGCGTACGGAGTCTGGACCGTGTTACGACAGAACCGTACTGGATAAAAGGCATTGAGGCGGCTTTTCTGGTGCCAATGCTGACTGCATCTACTGGCTCCACCAAGAAGCTGAGATCCGATGTCTTGGTCCCGCGAGGAGTTGCGGGATAATAATCTGGGTCGTCACTGACGGCGAAGATAACAGCGTCGGAGCTGGCTGCAGCGGGCGTCGGTGAGGCTGAGGCCAGCGGCGGCGGTCTCAACAGCGGCGAAAGCGGCATGTCCGGAATTTCCATCATCGCTTGCCATCAATTCATCCAGGTGACCGATCTTATGGCTCAATTAGCTGATTGGGCAGCGGGTCGAGGCCCGAAGACGGATGGTACAGGGGTTGACTGGGCACATGGCTTGGCACTGGCGGCGTTGAGTGCAGGCTCCCTTGCTGTCGTCCTCCTCGCTTGCCTTTTAATCTGCCGACGCAAGCACTCGATGGTGACACCGTCTACTGGGTCAATCGTCGTCGGGCGGTCCAAGCAATGGTCTCTCAAGAATGAAATGCCTTGCGGGTGCTCCGGCACTCTGGCAGCCGAGAAGATATCGCATAGACTATCCAGCCTGGTGTGAAACCGGCCTTTAGCGGCCTTCTGCCAGCTGTGTGGCCCACCTTTTCTAGTGTAGTCCATCTCCTTCCACAGACTGTTTATCTGAACTAGGACCTTGTCTTTTCTCATGGTCGGGATAGAAGCCCAGTCCCACGCAGAGGTGGTTTCATCCACAACTTGTTTTATTATGTATTTTTACTGGAATTCGGGACTCCATTTTGTTGCGCTCTGATCAGCAAAACCCTTCCAATCCCATCCAGATTCAGAGGGAGCTTGTTGTGGAGCAGGTCGTAATACACCACTGGAAACATTTTATGATGCTTCGCTTTCCGTTTGCGGTCGCTCATGTCTGGAAAGCAACACAAATCGACTTAAATCATGCTTTCAAACTCACCCTACATCTCAAGAATTATGAGCACGGTGCGTCAGACAGGTAAGCTCGAATATTCAGCGAGGAAAGCGGGCCTCTCTGAACCGGCATGAAAAAATCAATGCTTGCTGCGTTGACCCATACCTATGAAGGACTTTTCTTATCAATCACGCTAAGGTGAACAGCAGTGCGCATGGGACTTGTACTGGAATTTTAATAATCAAAATCAGCGATTTTTACCGCCAGACAAGCAATGCAGTCATACGTTTTCCAAGTTTGATGCAGACAGGACGCAGGACCAGCATACTCAATCTGTCCTGGAGACTCAGCGCCGCTCAGAAGGCCGTGAAACGACGCCCAGCGGCAGTACCATTGTGGCCAGCGTGACGCAATACGCGGCAACTTGTGCAACATTTGTTCTTGCTTCGAGATTATGGAGAGGCACAGATCGTTTGAAATGGTGTCATTTTGTAGGCAATAGACGTGTCAATCAGCATGTATTTTTGTCTACTTTTTAATTTGTCATTCCTAGCAGCAGGAAGCAGTTTGGCTCAAAAATAATGTTTTTCCTCTGCAAACTTTTCATTTTCGCCAGCACGAAAAATGATCAAATAAACTTTGTTTGGCCTGATTCGTGATCACTGGGTGCCAAGACATCAGAAATTGCCCGGGGAGCGGGGATCAAAAATAAAAATGCAAAATCAACCCACCCTAATGTACATGCCGGTTTTACCTCCCGAGGAAGTCATGATCCGGCTCGTGTAAAAATCCCACCATCATACGGCTTTATACGATATTTATAGGCATTGCCCGAATTTTAGTGTCTTCATTTTCTTACGAAAAACATCCACTCCTGCGGCCTCGACGGGACCGGGACCCCCCTGGTTTGAAAAGAGATCTCCACCCCTGCCACACTGGATTGAACATTGGATCATAAATGAAAACGTGGCAGGAACATTGTGATAGGTTTAGCGTCCATCATTTCTACTATCGCAAAATAAATACCTGTGCAAGGCTTCCCCTTTTTAGTAAGTACTGCTTGTTTCGTGTTGTTTTGTACTGAGGCCCATCACAAATATTGGTCCAGCAACACGGGGACATGGGAAAATGACAACGGAACAACGTGTATGCCGTGATTAAAAATATAGATTGTTGACACTTGCCCCTGGCGTCGAAACCGGATGCAGTTAGTAAACCACTGCTTCAGCTGTGTACGAGAACCCCTGAAATTCAGAAGTCCACTCCTGAAGGTCGAAAAAGTCCCATGTCTAACACAGAATGGATACAAAAGTATGGCCTGGCATTGCATCAGTTCTCCCCGCTTAATCGCACTCCACACTCACCAACATTCCAGTCATTGAGTTCGGAAGGCACCAGAGCTGTGGATTTGTATATTTTTTGGGGTGCCCAGGCACCCTCAATCAAATTTCGAATTAGTGTTGGGAATGTCTAAATTTTCTATAACTTAATTTTTAAGACGTTTTATTGATGATAGTCTTAAATCCAGACCTTGAATAGAATTTGAGGTCTGGCTACAGTATGACTGAGAAATTGTAATTTGATCTACCTGATTCTGATGTATGGGCTGTGCCCAGATATATTTCATCTAAGTGTGTTTTACATCCAGGATTCGAGGAGACAGGCCAGTATACACATTGCCAATTTATAATCATGCTGCTCGCCGCAGCACTCCGAAACCTATCAATGACATTGAATTGGTTTTATGCGGTAGGGGAGACTGGGGTGAAATGTAACACGGGGCAGTTGTAACACTGGCCATATCGTCTAAACTAATCAATGGATGGCGCTTGTGGCACAACCAGAAATGCGCAATCAGCTGCTGCCTTTATTAACGAAGTTTCAGCTCGGTGCGGCGGGTAAGTCAGACGCTGTTTACAATTATGTGTTTTTGAGGGTGTTTTGTAACTTTTGAAATATTTAAAGATGATTAGCTTATTGATGGGTATGATAAGGCACAGCGGAGACATTTTCAGTGCATAAAGAGTGTTTAATTAGCTACGAAATGAGCACAGAATCTGTCGCCTAGGCCAGCTCGTTGAGCGGCAATTTGGTGTAAAACATTGCGCGTTGTGATGGGGACAATTGTAACATTTCTCTTGGGGTCAAATGTAACAATGTTACAATTGACCCCTATGGCCTTACATCGTATTAAACTTGCTTCTACTGCACAAGTGCAATAGCAAGGTTAGTGATTTTCTGATCAGGCGCGCACCCAGGATGTTCGTTTGGGGGTGGGGGCTGACGAGGGGACGTCAGGCCGATGAATGGGGCGCACTTGTTCACCCAAAGGGACCAATCATCATGTCCTGGGGGAGCGATGAACTGTTTGCTTGGCAGACACAGTGTTGACTGTTTTTGGGAGGAGGCGCTTAACACGTCGGGGGGGGGGTAGGCCTGGATCCAGGCCGACCATTGGGGGGCATAGCGCCTAAAATCGAAAAACATGGATTTTGAAGAAAATCTACAAAAATCGGGCGATTTGGGGGAATTTCCCTGTTTGCCCCCTGGATCCTCCAGTGGGGAGGGGGAGGGCGTAGTGCAGACCCGCTGCCCCCTGGGTGCGCTACTGTTTATGATAATCACATTGCTTTCCAATGATACATTTGTTCGTAGGCTGGTATATGTTTCGGAAAAGTGGCAATGTAGGCTGCCCTTTATAATATTTTTTATATTGAAGAATTAACGATGATAATTGGCGCTTAAGAGCACGTCAGCTGCTAAGGCTAAATGTGCCTAGTTTGAAAAATTAACGAGATTTCAGTTAAATCATAAATATATTTTTGTAGGTAGTCAGTTCAATAGGCAAATGTGCCCAAAATAATAGGCTTTTGGTTCGAGAAAGTGTCATTACTTTTCGGCAACAAGTTCAAGATTTACTGACCGGACTGATAAGTAAATTTTTGCAAACATTTTGAACGCAGTTTATTCAGGTCATGTATAGGGATTATTCAAATCACCGGTATTGGTCTTTGTGTTCATTTTTCTAAAAAAACTGCATCGGCTAGTTTCAAACAAATGTCTCGCACTTTCAGAGAAAGCCTCGTTTTCAACCCCGCACAACCGAGCGTGGGACTCGACTGGAGACGGTCCATAAACCTTAGGTGAAGGCCGAAGATGCAGAAGTGTTCGCATTATGATGTTTTTATGGTACAAAAAATCGTCGAAATTCACACGGCTTTACCATGGTACAATTGACCCCCGGTGCTGTTACAATTGCCCCTCACGTGGGGTCAATTGTAACAGCTGAAGTAAATTTTTAGAAATGAAATTTTGACCCCTAATTTGTTTCATTTTGGAATATTTTCACGCCTTTCACATTGCAAAATCTTCAAAGTTGATGAAATTATAGTTATAAGTGCTCTAACTCAAAGCACTATTCCTCCAGAACCAGAAATGTGAAATTTGTTACAATTGACCCCCGTCTCCCCTACAACAGGCCTGAGAGAAGGCTAAACAAGTTATACTATGCCGTCTCTTTTATTATGGTTGTTCTTGAACTTTCAAAATTTCGCACGCCCGATAATTTTAAGAAATTAACGCCCTGGAAGAGGGAAAAATTCACTGCTGAGCTTCATCACAATTATGCACCATTGACGTCAGCTTCTTACGTGAAATGGCATCATCAGCTTTCCCCCTGCTTGTGAGCTGACCAGCGCGGTTACAGCAATCCAGAACGGGGAGTAGGATAGCACACAGTGATTTGAACCATGGGAGCCGGGTTCAGGATTAGACATCATTTTCCTCGTACTCCAGGTATCTTCCACTCGATTGCTGGTCGATGTCTGAATATGACCTGTCATCAACTCATCCTGAAGCTCCCTTTAATCCAAAATATTGTTATTGTAAAAAAAAATAATGACATGCATTAAGGTGATCAAAGAGTTTCAAGCTACTACAAGTCTGAGTCCCCCTCCATATTTTGGCCGCCCCGCTCCATCATCCACTTTATTCTTTCACAGCAGCCCGCGCCTTCCCCTGCCCTCGCTGTGGGGCACTCGTTTCAGTCACCTACTTAACCCCTGTCCTGTTCCCGCTGTGACTGCTCCCACAGTGGCTGCCACCACTGTGACTGTCCTCGCTGTGACTGTCCCCGCTGTGACTGCCCCCATTGTGGTCTGCTAGTACTGCTCCCACTGTGGCTGCCACCACTGTGACTGTCCCCGTTGTGACTGTCCCCGCTGTGACTGCCCCCCCCGGCTGTGGCTGTCCTCGCGGTAAGCTGATCCAACCTGTACCGGTTGGCACCTTTTCAACCTACACGCCATGAGATACCGACCATCCATGGAAATGTGTGCTATTTTGTAGATTGTATACGTGTAAATGGAAAATAACTGCCGAAGTATGTATCACAACAAGTATGCAATTTTTTAGGGAGCATCCAAACCCAGTCAAATACAGTTTAGACCCAGCGTATTGAACACATTTCCTCACTCAGAGCCTGAAGCCTCATTTCGAATGCATACAAATAAGTCTTACTGCTGAACCATTTTTTTTAAATGAAGCCTTGTAGGATTACTAAAAAATTAAGATTATATCATGACTGTTGCCTGGAGGAATAGACTGCATGCTCAAAATCAGCGATATTCATAAAGCTTATCTGTAAATCAGGATACTAAGCCTATTTCACGACTTCATTTTTCTCGTCCGGGCCTTCTTTATAAGATTTGTCCAGATATTGTGATCTCAGATTTTGGAATAAAAGCCTCACTAAATCATGGGCCATGCAGCGAAAATCCCGGCCTCACCATCGAGCGAGCAATGCCTGCAATGGCCGGCTAATTTGAAGCCAAAGTTTCACGCTCTACAAAAAACAGGGACGGCCGCCTCACTCAGGTCACCCTCGCACCAGAAAGTTGGAAGCCGACCTACGTGTGATAAGTATTGTGCGCAGAGTGTCTCAGGGGAATCGATCCCATGCCTTCCACTGGTAGACTGCCATTACACGGTTTCCTGAGCAGCGAACCGGAGCCCAACGTTCTACCAGCTGAGTTATCGGAGTCATAGGCGGATCCAGGATTGCCGATAGGGGCGGAGGGGGAGGCACAGGGTCGGGGCGCTATCCGGACCAAAGGGGCCACTTTTGGACGGCAAAACCTATCAAGTGAGCGCAAAATCCTATCGTGGAGTTGCCGAAACTCACATCCTGGGGGCGGGGCGAAATTTCCGGGGGAGCAATGGACATTTCAGACAACGCAAAGGACATTTCAGGCGACGTAACCATTTCAGGGGGCGCCGAGGATCGATCAGGAGAGGGCAAGCGCCCCTTTTGCCCCTCTCTCTAGATCTGTCTATGACTGGAGTGCCACTGACCGACTGGGGCGGTGGAGTGGAGTTTGATTACGTTTAGTTTGTCTGGAACATTTGCAAGCCTCCGTAGTCCGATGAAGCACGCATTGAGCCTGTTACAACAACGACCTGAAACGGTGGCTGAATAGCAATTAGCTTATTCTGCTTCATATTCATATTTTCTCCTTCTCACTCCAAAATGTATGTAGATTACAATTTCTTGCATGTTCGCGCCCTAATTATGAATGATCCTGCCTGGTCAGCTCTTGTGTATTTCTACATATACCAATATAGGCACCAACTGATGAGGATAACTATTTACAACTTCAAAAACATATTTTCTCAGTTGCACTTTACAACTCGACCCTAGGCCACTCCAATTTTCAAAATAGGTATGAGGAAATACGCTAATGACATCAGGGCAATGTTCAGCAGAGCATGCCGAGGCTACTCGGAGTTATTTTCCTGTTACGCAGGGAAACCTGAGTGGTTTAACCCTCGCCCCACCGGGGGGCCATCAATGGCCCCCTAAGGTTTTTCCGGGATAGCAGAAAAACGACGAGGCGCAGCACCGCGGTTGAGGGCTCTACCTCTCACTGCATCATTTTCCCATCATCCCTGAAATTTTTTACCCCGGGTCACCCAAGGTCAGGTCACCAGACGAGGTCAACCAAGGTCACCTCACTTCAATTTAGAGCTCTGTAAGAGCTACATTTCAAAGTCGATCGATTTGAAACTTCCTACACTTCATGACCCCTCCAGGGTCTACAAGGTGTATATCCGGGATTTTTTCGATTTCGTGCCCTGAGGTCAGGTCACGAGGCGACCTCTCCCATTGGAAAAGCATGGGGAAAAGCTATTTCATGATATAAAAGCCACAAAAATGATTGCAAATACTCAGACTGCTCAGAACAACGTTTTTGGACACCCTTTCACGGATCCCAGGGGTCATATTTGCCCTTTGACTTTTCCAAGGTCATCCAAGGTCACCGGAGGTTAAAAACAGTATTTTGACAATAACTTTTGACCTAATTGAGCTAGAGCGGTGAAACAAACACCATCGTGTTTGTCTTGTCACTGGCTTTCATTTGATATACGGCAAGATCACTTTTTTACCTTTCGTGACCTCAGGTCATATTAGGTCAGGAGGTGACCTCTGGCGGTCAAACCACTGGCGGGAGGTCTTTACGTTCCACATAGCGGAAAAAGTACAGGCAATTTGCTATCAAATGTACTTTACCAGGCCTCAATAGCTCTAATGACATAAGAGTTATGCCCAGTTTGCTTAATCATTGCATATTTGAGTGAAAATAGCCGATCTTGACCTAATTTGACCTCTGGAGGTCAAACCATTGACCTGAGCACTAAAACATGCTAAGTAATTTCTTACTGAATTCACGCGAGCTTTCTATTGCACTTTGCAGATTTGCTCTAACGCCCATATTTTCGGAGTTAGAGGGGGGGCATCGATGGCCCCCCCGTGGGGCGAAGGTGGCGCCGGACCCCCGGTGGGGCGCGGGTTAAACTTACTCCGTTTGAGCGTATTCAAAAGTCGAATTTACGCGCTCAAAAACTGTCATACATAGATGCAACCGTGTTGGAGATACGTAATGACTTAGGCTACCGCATACGGTGGTCGAACATGGAGAGACTGGGGCTCCATGTTACTATGGAAACACGATCAGGCGCCATACACTGGTTGGGAATCTCACTCCACTTATATTATTCCTAAGCAACGCATATTCCACGATGACCTTGCAAGCTACCGCTTTAGCTTCGCTGTACATTACTTGAGCCCATGTGTATCGCTTGTTGGACTGAAACTTTGTGCCTTCGTTGCTCAGCAGGGGCGGACGCAGGACCAAGTTTTGGAGGGGCAAACCCATGTCCGCCTCTTCTCCTGGGGGTGGAGGGGGAGTGGGACGTGCAATTTGGGTGCTCGACAGACCTAGTATAAGCTACCTCCCCAAATACATGATCGCTCTTCTGGGGGGATGGGAGCAAATATGTTTTGCTCAACAGACCTAGTGTAAACACTCTTTTAATTTATCCGGCGTTTGGGGGGCCAAACGATCGTTTGGCCCCCTCCAGCCCTTTGGGGGGCATAGCCGGAATGCCCCCCTGCGTCCGCCAATGTTGCTCAGTGTCTGAATACGAGAGCGACTAGAGTTCTGGACACTCTGCAACATCTGAACAGGTCTAGAGACACATATATGCATATGGTACGTGGTATGTACTGCAAACTCTCACCAGGACAGCTCGCCCACCGCCAGACGCAGGGTACTCACCGGCGTCTGATGTCTTGTCTGCTGACTGCCTCTGCTGTGTCTGCTGACTGCCTCTGCGGTGTCTGCTGACTGTCTCTGCGGTGTCTGCTGACTGCCTCTGCGGTGTCTGCTGACTGCGTCCGCGGTGTCTGCGCCTGCTGCCGCCAGTCGTCGTTACTGCCGTCTGATGGATGGAGTCCGATTCTGCAGCCAGTACAGCCGGCAGACCACCTGTGACCCTGCCCTGGGCTCATTTTCATCATCCGCTCACACCCCCAGCGCCGACCAATCAGCGGGCTTCGTGAGCCTGACGTCACGGCCAAGCCCCCCGTCGGTACAGGTGGTTTCAAGGAGCACAGGGTCGTAACGTTAACCCATGCATGGTAATACTGCAGCATGGCGCGCTACATCCCCCTCTCTCTTGCCTATGAACAAGGGCTGTAAATGCTGCAAGCCAGCACAATCATGAGCTATCATCGGATACTTCCAACGGGCCGGCATTGCTGCTGCAGAGTTGTTTTCCTTATTACCATATTTATTTCTGTGCCATATGCTTTTGGTGATCTAATGCCCTTTTTTCATTTTATGCTGTGTCAGTTTTATCCTATCTCTTATTTTTGCATACTGGTGGCTCCAGAGCGGAGGGCGAATATGAATTTACAAGCCAAACCCCTTATTTGTGGCCATGCTCTTAAAAAAACATTAGCCAGGTATATATTTCGCAATTTTTAGTCTTGTCACCTTCCAAGCCACCAGTCTAGATCTCCCACTATTTTGTATAGTACATATTTGTGTTGCATGTACTTTAAAGGTATTTTGTACTGAAGACGGATACACATGTCACAAACTCAATCTCTTCTGTCTCAGCCCACCCAATCCATAATGCATTCCAAACTCCCACATATGCACACAGCCATACAAATGCATACAAACGCATTCAAAGTTCCAAACTCCTCCAGAAAGATTCTGGGCAGAAGCTCGATCCTCCAACTTTGATGATGGACGCACCACTTGGTTCAATGTGTGGACGCAGACGTGCAACAGCATGAGCACCGTCAGTGTCTTCCAAACAACTTACACGATACGTGCAGTTGCCTGGCATATATCACGTTTAGGACACCAATCATGATAGTGAGGGCGATAACGATGTTAGTGATTATTATTATGATGGTAATGATAATAGTGATGATGTTAATGATGGTGATGATGATGATGACGATGCTGGCGTTGATGGTGAAATATCTGATTAACCCTCGCCCCACCGGGGGCCATCGATGGCCCCCTAAGGTTTTTCCGGGAAGGCAGAAAAACGAGGAGGCGCAGCACCGCGGGTGAGGGCTCTACCTCTCACTGCATCATTTTCCCATCATCCCTGAAATTTTTACCCCGGGTCACCCAAGGTCAGGTCACCAGACGAGGTCAACCAAGGTCACCTCACTTCAACTTTAGAGCTCTGTAAGAGCTACATGTCAAAGTCGATTGATTTGAAACTTCCTACACTTCATGACCCCTCCAGGGTCTACAATGTGTATATCCGGGATTTTTCGATTCCGTGCCTTGAGGTCAGGTCACGAGGCGACTCCCATTGGAAAAGCATGGGGAAAAGCTGTTTCATGATATAAAAGCCACAAAAATGATTGCAAATACTCAGGCTGCTCCGAACATTGTTTTTGGACCCCCTTTCACGGATCCCAGGGGTCATATTTGCCCTTTGACTTTTCCAAGGTCATCCAAGGTCACCAGAGGTCAAAAACAGTATTTTGACAATAACTTTTGACCTAATTAAGCTAGAGCGGTGAAACAAACACCATCGTATTTGTCTTGTCACTGGCTTTCATTTGATATACGGCAAGGTCACTTTTTGACCTTTCGTGACCTCAGGTTATTTTAGGTCACGAGGTGACCTCTGGAGGTCAAACCGCTGGCGGGAGGTCTTTACGTTCCACATAGCGGAAAAAGTACTGGCAATTTGCTATCAAATTTACTTTACCAGGCCTCAATAGCTCTAATGACATAAGAGTTATGCCCAGTTTGCTTAATCATTGCATATTTGAGTGAAAATAGCCGATCTTGACTTAATTTGACCTCTGGAGGTCAAACCATTGACCTGAGCACTAAAACATGTGAAGTAATTTCTTACTGAATTCACTCGAGCTTTCTATTGCACTTTGCAGATTTGCGCTAACGCCCATATTTTCGGAGTTAGGAGGGGGGCCATCGATGGCCCCCGGTGGGGCGAAAGTGGCGCCGGACCCCCGGTGGGGCGCGGGTTAAATACTTACCATCACTTTCTAATCCAGATATGCCGCAACAGTGAATTAATGTGTCAATCTTGGTTCCTGAGCGCACATTCTTTTTACAGGGTTATCCTTCTCCGACCGTAGGGGATTAATTTGCATTATTCCATATAAGCGAAGTTGATTAAGCAGCAGCACACCACTCTTACCCATCTTGTGAAAAAGTTGAAAGAGAGGCTCCCCTTCTTCTTCGTGGGTTAAGAGAACCCTAGAAGGTATGCATCACCTTGAAGCGAGTCGGTTTCCACGCCAGGCTTGTAGCCTTGATTCGAGGTAAACACCCCTTGATGATAGGGTGAGTCTCCTCACCACGAATATGATACTATTATCTTCCATTTATTGTCTCGCTACGCGTATGGCTTAGGAATGGCCAGGGGTGGATGCAGGCAGGGTGGGGGGGGGGCGGGGGGCGGCAAAAAGGTATTTGCTCCCCCAAAACACCCTGTCCATTTTCTTAAAGAAACATAATTTTTTCACGATTTTGAGCCCGTTTCCCCCATACCATTGGCCTGGATCCAGCGCTGGGCCTGGATTTGATATTGAAATATTTGCTAGCAGTTGAATTACCTTTTGCACCATGACCGGGCTGTTCAGAGGCAAAGACAGTCCGGGAATTTGTGTGACTTTCCTTTGCGTTCAAATTTTGATGGCTTGAAAATATACAGAGGCTCCCCTTTATCAATTAATAGAAGCCGGTCAACTTCATGTGCCGATTCAATGCAGCAGATGTCATAGAAACCAGATTGCCCTACATAGCTCGGGAAAGTCTCGGGAAATCAAAGGATCGAATTTATTCTTCCTGTTTTGTTTTTTCCTTAAAAATTAGACTTGTTCTCATTGAGATAAGGATGGTAAGGATAAGCAGCTCCTTTGGTACTTATGGTGGGTACTAACGCTCTGCACTGGGTAATATTTGTTACTCTCATAAAGCTACACAAGGCATTTTGCTCTGAGGAAATTTCCTTTATCTCGCTGTAAAAATACGCCTGCTTTGAGAGAGTGCCTACATGCTTTATTAACACTCACCCCGCTGGGAAGGGGGCAAATTTGCCCCCTCTCCTGGTTTTCCCCAGATAACGCAATAACGAAGAAAGGCAGCGCAACGAAACTTACAGTACCTTATTCCTGATCAATTTTACGCATATTACCCAATTTTTTATGTCAGGTCATGTCAGGTCAAGGAGCTATCCAAGGTCCAGCGACTCGACCTCAAAACCTAAAATTGCGAGTTTGAAGCGGTGCCTAAAGAACATCTCTCAAATGATCAGTTTGAAACTTGCACAAATGATAGGGTCATTAGGGTCTACAAATCTGCTATCTCGGATTTTCGATATTGTTGACCTAAGATGGGGTCAATTTTTTGGTCGCCCCATTATAAATCAATGGTGAAAAATCGAAAGCGTTTGTTTGCACTAAATACTGGATAGATAAAGCTAAAAATCTTCACACCGTGTATTCTTGCCATGATCTTGAGGATAAAATTGAGTTTTTGACCATCTGACCTCTCAAAGGTCATGTCAGGTCACAGGAGGATACAGTGGCTGTTTTGCCAATAACTTCTCACTGAATTGAGAAAACGCTCTTATTTTGCTTGCATTGTGCTTATATTGTTACGGAGAGTCGATTTATATGCACCATGAACATACCAGGTCACTTTGTGACCCTGACCTAGCTGGAGGTCAGGTCCTTTTCACCATTTGACCTAGCAACGTCATATCATACATCATTCGATTCGATGTGATGCGAGGAATCCAATAATACATAAATATTTGCTCTAGCTCCCCTGAGTACAGATATAGAGAGAGAAACGTACACTGCTCTGTTGTAAGCCTATGTAAGCTTCTTCGACCTATGCTGACCGGAATCTTGACCTGGCATAAAAATGCTTCGTATAATTTTTCTTCGTCTCGTCAAGAGCTTTCAAACTCTGTGCGTATTTTTTGCTTTTCTGGGAAATGAGATACGGAGGGGGCAGCGGCTCCGCCACGGGGGTGGGACGGGGGGACGCGTCCCCTCCCCAACTTTGGCGAAGGGGGACAGTCCCCCAACTTTCAGCTGGAGGCCCCTCCCCGAAAAAACGATAATTTCACAGTAAAACGTATAACGAAAGACAACTCGGCCTGTTAAAGGCCATGGTAGCTATAAAGGAGGCCCTAGCAGTGATATAGGAGGCCCTGGTGGTGATACATGAGGCCCTTTTGGCGATAGAGGAGGTCCTGTTGGCGAAAGAGGAGGCCCCGTTGGTAGCAACAAGATGTCCTGATGACAGTAGAGGAAGCCCTATTGGCCAAATAAAAGGTCCCGGTGGCCATAGATGAGGCCATGGTGGAGATAGAGGAGGCCCTGGTAGCAGCAGAGGAGGCCCCTTTATTGATAGGGGAGGCTCTTTTGTTGACAGAGGAGGGCCCTCTGTCGATAGGGAGGCCTGTTAGTCGAAAGATGAGGAACCTTCTCTATCTCCAACAAGACCTTATCTATGGCCAGCGGGACCTTTTCTTTGACCAAGAGGGCATCCTCTATTGCCATCAGTGCCTCTCGTTGCTGTCCGGTGATGCAGGCGTAAGTCCTTCATCCTCGTGAATAAACGTAAATAGCTTTAATTTTTGGCGATTGAGAAGGCCCTGGTGGTGATAGAGGAGGTCCTGGTACCCATAAAGGCGGCCCTGGTAGTACTAGAGGAGGATTCGGTGATAGAGGAGGCGCTCTTAGCGCAAAAGGAGGCCCTGTTGTTGATCGAGGAAGTGCTGTTGGCAATAGAGGAGGCCCAACTTAAAAGTCGTGGCGGAGCCCCTGGGAGGGGGCAAAAAACGCCCCCCAGCGGGGTGCGTCATGTTAACTCTGGAATGAAGCACACCGGCTCAAAGAAGCAGAAGCAGCATACTTTTCAATCTGATATCATACTCCGTATTCAGGGATGGTTGTTTCAAATTTCTGCAAGACCATCCAGACTACCTTTGATCCAGCCACGTGTTTTGATTTGTTTTATGATTAAATTACTCCTACTTTGAATGTGACATGATAGTTATACTTGTACTCTTTTTGTCTCGAAGCTAAAGACTCTGGGCCTTAAATTTCAATTCAGGGACCATGTCCACCTACCTTTACCCCCCCTCCTCCACAGGGGCGGACGCAGATCCGAGTTTTGGGGGCCAAACCTTGTCTGCCTATCGTCCTGGGGGGAGGGGGGTGGGAGCGAATATTTTTTGCTCCACAGACCTAATTTAAACACCTTTTTCAAAAATGTCTGCGGCCGTTAGGGGCCAAAAGATAGATTTCCCCCCTCCAGCGCTTTGGGGGGCATGGCCGAAATGGCCCCCTCCTGCTTTCGCCAATGCTTCCCCACTCCCTATCATTACTTGACTCCAACATCTCTGTTAGTTGCTGCCCATCATGAGAACAGCTGTTATTTATTCATGTATTCGTTTCACCCCAATGGTTCATTCACAAAATTATAGGGGATACCCAATTACGGTCCAAAATACGCAATCTCATTTACCTCAAACGTAGTATCGTGACCCAAACATGTCCACCCCCTTGCCTGCGTTCATACTCTTCATTTTACATTTCTTCGCCGTATCCTTGGAAGTGGATTCATAATCTGCAATAACCATGTCTGTCCGCTAGGTGGCACAGCTCGTCGCCTCTTGTGATTAGGGAGGGCAGCACTAACTGTGAGGGCCCAGCTCACCACCGATGGGTGAACCGTCAGAGGCGTTGAATGTCGATGCAGACTTGCTTTTTTATAGCGGAAAGCTGTTTTCATTTCTAAAAGCCATCGCAAGCTCGAATTTCCAGGATCAATTTATCAATTAGCGTCTCAGGGATACCAGCCGCAGGCCTTCTTCATGCAATGTCGCTGTGGGCATTCTGAGCAGTCTACTGCAGTAGAGCGAAGCCTATCGCTGGTATGAGCGGCTCAGCTGGTACTTTCAACAAGTCTCTTTGCTTATTCTACTTAGGCAATCTTATTCTAAAACCGTATCTACTTCTCTTCAAATATATACAAAATTCACTATAGTGAGATAACATAGCGATCATTTACTTTAGCACGCGCACTGAAGGGGGCTCAGAGGTCTCCCCCTATTTTTCCAAGTTGGTCGGAGAACCGCTCGTAGCAGAAAAAACAAAACAAAAATTCTACTTCACAAATTCTGGCAGAGAATTAAATGGCTCGTTAATTGGTGATAATATTTTGAAAATCGATCGCAATTTGTTTAATAATAGAATTCAAAGTCATGCTCATATTTTGAGATCTCCACATTCGCGCGGTCGCACCAGCTCACCTGCCTTGGAGACCGAGTGGTGACCTTACAATGCCATATAACCGAAATGATACGTCAGTGACTTTTCACATGAAAGTAGAGGTAAAGGTCAAAGGTGACGGTATGACGGGTCAAGGTCATACCAGCATTTCTAAGGTCATTGTCATTGTCATTGACCCAGTGATTCCGGTCAAATGGCATTACCCAGTATGACGTTATGTAATGAAGTCACACTGAAAACAAAACGACACAAGGATATTGTGTTAACACATGAAAATACACAGGAATATTGTGTTAACACAGCTCCTGCGCGACAAACTAACACAACAATTTTAGTCGCCGCTGGCAGTGTGTTTTTCAAGTGTGATTTCCAACACAAGAACAGCGTGTTACACATTGCATTTACACACTGGTACTGTGTGAACACAAGGAGCTTACACAAACTCCTTGTGTCTGAATTTTCCAAAAACACTCGATTTGGCGCCTTACACATTTCATTTACACACTAGCACTGTGTTAACGCAGCAATGCTACACAAAATTCCTTTGACCAAAATAACTAAAAACACAGAACTAACGTATTAAACACTGCATTTAAATACAAGTATCTGCATGAACCCATAGGCGGATCCAGGATTGCCGATCGAGGGGAAGCACCTTCCCAGGGGCGCCATCCGGTCCGGGGGCCTCTTTTGACCGTCAAAAGCTATCAGATTGGTGCAAAATTTTATCGGTGGGCGACGATTTTCGCATCCTGGGGCGGGGGTGGGAAGCGACATTTCAGGGGGCGACATCGACATTTCGGGGGTGAGGTCGATCGGGAGGGAGGCACGTGCCCCCCTTGCGCTCCTGGATCCGCCTATTCATTAATCCCGGAACTTCACACCAAATTCCTGTGCAGGAAATTGCTAAAATTGGACTTCGGCAGCGTGTTACTCATTTGATGAACACACTTCTGCTGTGCTAAAATACTAAAATAACTAGATTATCATGTTATCATGCTATTCATGCATAAACACACTATTTTTGCACACAGCGTGCATGAAATAGCTGATGGGAAAATATAAATAGTAGGTACAAATGAACGTAAAAGGACACATGTGCACTGCGCTACACAAATCAGCGGAATTTAAAATGTGATGCAATATAGGTAAAATTAAGAAAATTGATTGATTAAGAGGACTTGAAATAATCTTACCGCATTTATTACACGATTTAAACAAACACGAGAACTGCAACCTGAGCCAAACTACAACCTGATGCTGACAAAAAAATTCCACGTCAGGACGAAAAACTGTTCGACTTTGGGCTCCTCGTTGCCTTCCGCAGCGGCTCGTTATGAGAATGTCCGGTTGTCTCCCACTTTGACTGAGATCAGGAAATGTTTGGCCAAAAAGTGGGAGGGGGCAGGCCATTGGCCAGTGGTGGAGATCTCTTTTCAAACCAGGGGGTCCCGGTCCGGTCGGGGCCGCAGGAGTGGATGCTTTTGGTAAGAAAATGAAGACACTAAAATTCCGGCAATGCCTATAAATACCGTATGAAACCCTGTGATGGTAGGATTTTTACACCAGCCGGGTCATGACTTCCTCGGAAGGTAAAATCGACATGTATGTACATTTCAACATACTTCGAGCATTCAATCAGATTTTTTCCGGAAACTCAAAATGGGATACGTGTCCAAACCTCTGCCGTTGACTCGGTCTTTGAAAGGAGAGCGATTATAACGTGCTGTGCGCTTTTTAATCTGGTCCGCAATGAAAACGTGTTAGCAGCGGACAACATCAGCGTGTGAAATGAAGTACTTTTCAATGTTCAAATCTAATTTATTCCCTTCTGAGAAGTCTTATGACCCCAGCATTTGGTGCATCATTATAGCCCAAAACGATTATTACAACATACATATTTCGATTATATACTAAACCACAAAAAAATACTGAGCCATGCTACAATATGGTGATAGCTAGGTCCAATATGCAGTTTCCGCAAAATTGGCACATTTTCTACGCTCTTTCTCGTCGTCTCTCACTCACTTTATGGTCTTTCCCCTACAATTCCGAGGGAAAACTGCACCATACATCAAAGGAAATTTCATAAAATAAAAATATACCACGATAACTCGTGCCATGAATGTGTAGAAAATTCAATAGTTTTTATTAACACGCGCATTGACGGGGGCGGGTATCCACCCCCGTCCTCGTGTTTTTTTTTAAGAGAGCGTAAAAACGGTAGCGCTACGCACCGCCGTACTTGGCATACCTTTTCTCTTATCATTTTACAACTTTTTTCAAAATTCTAAGGTTAGGTCATCTCAGGTCAGGTCACAGTGCAGGTCAAGTGACTTGAGCTAAAAAAGTTTAAGATAGCATAAGTCGGAACAGGGAGAACTGATCCGATCGTAACTCATCACATAATAGGCCTGAGTTCTCTAAAATCTGTTCCGCTATTTTTTTATCGGTGACCGAAGGTCAGGTACGAGCCATGACCTATCCATTGGAAATACATGGGAAAGTGGAAAGGTGGGAACATGGGAAATCTGAATAACTTGATAATGGATGGTGATAGAGTGTTTATTTTAACTTCTTCAGATTGGCATTGTCTTTGCGGATCTAATGATTTGACCTAGCAAGGTCCTATTATACACAATTTGATTCGACTTGCTGTGAGTATTTCAGTGTTCTAAATTGTTTTGCTCTATCTTTACCTACTTGTTCAGATGCAATGACGAAAAACTTTCATTTATATGTTATCCTTTTGACGGCATGTGCTTGACTTCTACTGACCTTAAATGTGACCTGACAAAAAATTGTTCGATTTTTTCGATGGAGAAGTGGATGGGCTACCCAACGCCACTTATCGTTTTTCGCTACCTAGCATGCTTATCGAGATCTTAGGGAGGGGCGGGTACCCACCCCACCTCCGTCAAAGAGAAGGTGCCTCAGACCTCGTCAATGCGCATGTTAAATCACTTTCGTGATACTTTTTCGTGTGTAGAATCATGGTTCCCGCCGCTGGGGGGAAGGGGATACGCGTCTCCCACTTTTGAGAGTGGGAGAGGACGGATTATGCTTTGTCCCCCCTCCCACCACTTTTCACACCGGGTCCCATTACGTTGTCCCGAGTACTGAAATCATTATAGCGTATAACAAAGATGTAATAATAAAAAACGGGCCTCCTGCAAACACACCAAGTGCAGCCACAATTTCTTTCCAATACCTAACTGTGGGCATAGACGCCAATTTCGGTCTCTCAGGGGCCCTTTACTGGCTCAGGGATCCTGCAATCAAGTCAGAAACCCTCCGCAAATTATATTTTCAGTGGGTCCTAGGCCAGCTAAATAGACCCATCACCAAACCAGGGTACCAGACGAGCTAAGGGCCGGGGTCCCCAGATCAGCACGATGTGCCCAGAAAAACTAATTGGATCCATAACAGTTAAACGGGCACAATTCCACTTCAATGGACACCAATCAATCTAAGGGCCCCAGGACCAGGTCAGGAACCTCTTACATAATTCCTCTCAGGAGCCCTTTTTAGCTCAGGGGGCCCAATATCAGATTGAGCTTTTGCGAAACTCCCTCTCAGAAGACCCAGTGTCAATTCAGGAGGTCCAGGCCAACACAGGGGTCCCAAGATCAGCGCAGGGGCTTAACCATCTAAACAAGTCCTAAATAAGCTCAGGGACCTAACACTTGCTAAGGGAGCCAAGCTTCAACTCAGAGGGTGCAGATACGTTGAAGGGGCCCAAAAGCAGCTGAGGGGGCGCAGATACGTTGGAGGGGCCCAAAAGCAGCTCAGGAGGCCTATACAAACTAAGAGGGCTAAACCAGCGGGGTGCGTAGACGAGCTCACGGAGCCCAAGATATGCACAATGGGGCCGCAAACAAGCCATAGCGGCCTTTACGTTAAACAGACCCGATACTAACCCGGGGGGCACTTGTAAGCTCAAGGGACACTGATCCAGCTAGGGGCCATAGGACCCAGTCAAAAACCTCTTATGTAGCTCCTTTCAGGGGCCCTAACCGGCTAAGGTGACCCCAAACCAGCTGGGGCCCCAAGACAAAGTTAGTAAGCTCCTGTTTACTTTAATACCCTCTCACAGTCCCAGATCAGCCCAGGAACCCCTTGGAAAATTCTCTCTCAGGAGGCCCAAACCCAACTCAGCGGGCCCAAGATCAGCTGAGAGGGCCCCTGACGGCTCAAAAAGCGCCAGTGCCAGCACCGGGGTTTCAAGATCTGCCAGGGGACCCTGACCATTTAAAAGGGCCTCAGATCAGCTCAGGGGCCAAGCCCGCTGTGAGGGCTCTGAATTGGCTCAGCAGGCCCAGAAAAACTCAGGGGGACAGACCAGTTGGGCCCCCGACGATTTCAAGGGATCTAGATCTGCACAATATGGCCCGGACAAGCTAAACGGCTCATACCCGGGTAAAGGGACCAATATTAGCTCAGGGGCCCTAACCGGCTCAAGGGATACCAATCCATACGACCAAGCCAGAGACCTCCTAAATAAATCCTCTCAGGGGCCCTAGACCAGTTCATAATCCCTGAGCCAGCTAAGGGTCTAAGGCCGAGCCAGTAGCCTCATGTGCAATATCTTCTCACGGCTTCAGAACAGCCCAAGGGCTACATGCAAAGCTCCCTCTCCGACGCTCAAAACCAACTCAGGGGGCGCACGACCAGCTGATACCAATTAAAGTGTCCCGACAAGCGCAGGGCACTCCAGTGCCAACACATGTTTTCAAGATGAATGTGGGGGCCTAGTTATCTAAAGGGGCCCCATATCCACTGAGAGGACGCAATATCACGTCAGACGACCCACCAACAACTCAGCGGGCCCAGGCCTGTTCAGGGACCCCAAACCCGCTCAGGTCAGGAGATCTAGAAAAACTCAGAAGACGATACCGACTGGGGGCCTCAAGCTCAAGTCTAGAACCTCCTGTGCAAGAGTCTCTCAGGGGCCCCAGAACAGCAAGGGGGCTCCTAGTGAAGCTCCATCTCAGTAGGCATATAACCAACTCAGGGGTTCCAGAATATCCCAGGGATTCCAGAACATCTCAGGGGTCCCGTAACCATCTGAGGGAGGTCCCATACCAATTCAGGAGGGTCAGACAAGATAAAGGGCACCCAAAGAGCTCAGGAGTCCCAGTTTCAACCCAGGGGTCTATACAAGCCCCTGTGTCTCAAGATAAGCGGCCCCCAGTACAGCCCAAGAGCCATCTGCGAAAATGTTATCTCAGGAGGCACAAATTCAGCTCAGGGTGCTGACCGGCTCAGGGATCCGAAGACTACCTGGCAGGCTCCATAAAAGTTCAGGGACCCCGGACCAGATAATGGGCCCACGATGAGCTCAGGGGCTCAGGTCCCAACTCTTAGGGCTCAAGTTTACCCCAGGCTTCTCAAGATCACTGCAGGGGACCCGACCATGTAAAGAGCCCAGACCAATTCAAGGGCCCACACCATCCCAGTGGCCCAAACGAGTTGGAGGTCTTAGTCTTCTTCAGGGACCGCAGACCAGCTTAACATCACGGGATCCAAAAACTGTTCAGGGGTTGGGGCAACACCAACGCGGGAGCTCCACGCTAATTCGGAGGCCCAGTTCAGCTAAGAGGCCCTGAATCGGCTCAAGGAGCGTCAAATTAGCTCGGGGCCCCATACCAGCTCAGGGTCCTGACACCGCTCGGAGACCTTAGCACGTGAAGTTCAGGGTGTCTTAAAGTGTCCCCACATGCTGTTCCAAGGTGGCCGGAGAACCATTAGCCGCCAGAATACGCTATTCGGACATCGCTACTCTGAATAAGAATACGCCAATATACGCTACTCGTAGAGAGCATGAACGCGTCAATTGGTAAGTGAATTTGAAAATTGGTCCAATGTTTAAGCTTTAAAATAGTTTGGAGGCTTTTATGTTTTATAGGCTTTAAAATTCAGACTCATATTTTGAGATCTTTGCAATCGTGCGGTCGCACCAGTTTGCCCGCACTGTAGACCAAGTGGTGACGTTATAATGCCATATAATATTGCAAGCAACTAGGCTAAAATAATTCCACTATACTGAAGATGGCCAGGCTCTAAATTACTTTTCTCTTGTAAATTGTTTCGAATTTCAATCCTTCCACGATGCTTTAGGGGTGGACAAAAGAGCTAAGCTCAGAACGCCAAGGAACCATAAATAATAAAATTATAAGGCCATATAATCGGGTTATATGTCAGTCACCCCAAATAAAGGTCAAGGTCACATTTCAAGGTAATTTAACCCAGTGTTCCAGACAGATAGCATTCCTCTGTATATCGTATGCTTAGTTGTGACTTCATATTCAAGATTACTCACTATCAAGGTCGATGTCACTGGTCAAGGTCAAAGTCTTTTTCAAGGCCAAACCCTCACGAAAGGTCAGAAAGTGATCTTGCCGCATATCAAACGAAAGCCAGTGACAAGAGAAACACGATGGTGTTTGTTTTAGCGCTCTAGCTTAATTAGGTCAAAAGTTATTGTAAAAATACTGTTTTTTACCCCTGGTGACCTTGGATAACCTTGGAGAGATCAAAGGGCAAATATAGCCCTTGGAATCCGTGAAAGGGTGTCCAAGAACGCTTCTCTGATCAAGCCGAGCAATTTAAATAGTTTTTGTGACTTTTAGATCATAATACAGCTTTTCCCCATGCTTTTTCAATAGGAGAGGTCACCTCTTGACTTGACCTCAGGTCACAAAATCGAAAAATCCCGGATATATACCTTCTAGACCCTGGAGGGGTCATGAAGTTTAGGAAGTTTCAAATCGATCGACTTTGAAATGTAGCTCTTACAGAGCTCTAAATTTGAAATGAGGTGACCTTGGTTGACCTCGTCTGGTGACCTGACCTTGGATGACCCGGGGTAAAAAATTTCAGGGATGGTGGGAAAATTATGCAGTGAGAGGTAGAGCCATCAACCGCGGTGCTGCGCCTCGTCGTTTTTCTGCTATCCCGGAAAAACCTTAGGGGGCCATCGATGGCCCCCGGTGGGGCGAGGGTTAAAAGGAGTGTGAGATCCTGCACAGCTGCTTTCTCAAATACAACACGTAAAAGGCTTACTTTGCCTTGAATATGCAATCTACACCAAACTCAGTTTCATCCCATCATCAGCCAAAATAGGTGGATCATAATATAAAGACCATAGCTAAATGGAAGCTACGAACGAAGGAGCAGCATGATTCTTAGCAGCTTTCTAGAACGATGCTGTTAGACTCACTAATGGCTATTTGTATCCATCAGTAACTAATCTAAAGCCAGACGAGTACGGTTTAGCCCTTAGTTTGCAATACAGCCACGGGGCGGCGCTAGTGTGCTAATGCTGAGAGATACCCCTATTTTCTCCGGCTTCGAGCAGGCTGGAATTTAAACTTAAGAAAAAATGAATGGTGTGGAATTATTCCTAGTCGTGAGGGGCATGATTAAATCATAGGGACGCCATGTTCTGCGATGGGTGGCACAGCCTATTATGCAGTCCTAAGCATTTTTTGAGGTGAGGTCACTTCATCTGGCCTGCAGAGCTGCAAAATATCTCAAATCTGTCGGGCACTTTCGAAAAATCCTCCAAATCTGTCGGGTGGTTAGGATAGGACTATTAAAATTGTATAAAACCCATTCAATTGGTAAAATGTTCCAACTCATTTTCCACATTCTTAATAGAAAATACTAAAATTAGCATAAAAAACTTCTAGTTTGGCACCAATGGATATCATTATCCTTATTTTTGTGCTCTGATCCTTATATGTGTGATATCCTTATTTTTCGTGCTCTGAAGCCGCCTATGGCACATCTAAGTGGAATGACACAAGTCTATTAATTTTCAAAACTCTAGAACTGAGACTGTTCTTCGGGTTTTCAATTATCAGACTCGCTCAGGAAATTAAGGTTATCGGCAGAAACCTATAACAAATTGAATACCGAACCACCAATTCTCATTTTCTGGAGTCACCATTGGTAAAGGAAATTTATTATTGGATGTAATTTGAGATTTGTGGACGTAGAGCATACAAATAGTGTGTGTCAAAGTCAGCTCGACTGGTTCTTGAATAAGATTCGGTCTTGAATTCAGATGATTTAGGTCACAGGTGGAAATATACAATAACATGAAAAGCAGCCCCTTTTTCAGTCCTCTGCAGCCGCTATTGACAAAAAATGCTGCATAGAATGAGAATAAGTGATATTTTGTTATTATGTTACATAATACTTAACAAATATAGTTTGCAATGGAAGAAAGCTGACCTGGTTCCCATACCATGCGGTTACTTATGCCAGCTTCTGCAGATTTTCATGATTTCAGTTTTTTGGAGGTGGGAGGGGGTAATTTGGAAGGAACCCCCAAAATTTATATATGGATTTTGCTCTGATGGCCAGACAAACAAGATTGGAGGGGTACTTTTTTGACATTCGAAAGTGTTTTTTAAGGATCATGGCTACTTGTAGTTGAATACAAGCATATAATATTAGCTTTCCATGACTTTTAAATGCATGTTTACATGAAAAATCCCAAACTTTGAAGCTGTTGGCTATTTCAAAGTTTTTCATGCATTGCCGTGCTCATTTCCATGAGGGTACGTGGTTTAGGATCTGAAGTTCATGAGGCTAATAAATAACCTTAAGTCAGTTAGATAGTAAATGTCAAATAAATATCATGTTTCCAAGGAAGTTTAGAGTAAAAGGAATGAGTAAAGGTTGCACTAGGCTGTGTTTTTGTTATATCTTTGTTCCCTTGACATAGATCATAGGCATATTTAGGTAAGTGAATAAAATGAAATGGGAGAAATAGTTTGGTACTTAAAACACAAATTAATGTGGAAAGGTGAAGAGTTTTGTTTCTTTGGCATCTACAAATCCACTGATGAAGGTATGCAACTTTTGTGGTTAATTCTGGACAAACAGGCATTGGATTTAAAAGAAGACGGAAGGGAAAATCAAATGTTTTAGTCTAATTTGACCAGTCTGCTGGTAAAATTCATTTTTCCCTTATTAATATCATTTAAAATTATTGATCAACAGTGAGCATAACATACTGTGTGGAAATAAATGTAAGCTGCCGAAATTACAACGAACACCACATCGCTTACTTGTTTGTTTTCTCCCCACACTGTTCTGATCTGCCCGCTGTTTGATCCATGCTTCAAAACGACCTCCTTGACCAAAACCGCTGTTCCTGAACTTGCAGGGCAGCCCAGAATGCTTGATTCGCTGATGCTCCTTAAAAAAACGTTTTTCGCCAAAACACCCACATCCATCAAATCCACAGTTAAGCTTGACACGGGACGGTGGAAGGGGCTTCAGCTTAATCGGAGCCATTTATCAGCCCTTCAACTATGGGCGATGAAATCCAGGCTCAACCAGTTTACTCAAGATGTATACCAAAGTAATGCAAGAGAAACATAATCAAAAACACAACCTTGCAAAGTATTGCCTCCACCACACCACGGGATTCTAGGGCCTTGGCCTCCGCCATATCCACAACGCAACACACCAAACCGCAGGGCTGCTTTTCAAACCAAATATACCTTTTACACCGGCTTTGCCGCAAGGCCGCTGTTCAAACAGCGCCCTTGCGGGCCTTGCGGCAGCGTTGAGCGTACTTCCAAACGAAGGAAACGAAGGAAAAAAACCGTTTTGCCTGTCTAAAGGCCTTTACGGCGGCCTGTCGGGCCAAGCTGTCGCGTGCTATGGAATACAAATCGGGCCCGACAGGCCGGTGAAGGAATTTTTCGCGCAGAGGATTTTCTGGGTGACGTTTAAAAGGCCCTCTGTACATAAGGCCCTCTATTCAAAGGTCCCTCGATTCATAAGTCCCTCGAAAAGACCCTCTGAGCATAAGGCCCTCTATTCAAAGGTCCCTCGATTCATAAGTCCCTCCATTTTCCATCGGTTCTTGCCACACACTGGCTTGATATGGGAGAGGTGCAAATTCATGAAAAACTTGTTGAGTGAAAGAGGTGACAATTCTAATATTGAGTTTTTTTTAGAACAAAGAATATTTTCTGTTTCCTTTCAAGATTTTTTTTCTCACAGATTGTAAGATCTGTCGCAGGACCATACCGTGCCCTAAAATCTGTCGGGCACTTTATGACCCAAGAGCCCAACTTTTTGCAGCTCTGCTGGCCTGGTGACCTGACCTGGAAATGACTTTGAACTAAAATTTTCAGGAAAGATGTAAAAATGATGAATGAACAGCTAGGCTAACTTGGGCGGCGCTGCGCGCCGCCGTTTTTCAGTCACTTCGGAAAACCCCGAGGGGGTGTCTGAAAAGACCCCCACCAGGCGAAGGTTAACGTTATAACGTTGGTATCTATGGTATCCGACCAACAGGAAACCGAAAATATCTCACAAATGAAAAACCATATTGCCCATGCGTTTTGCTTGTTCGCGGTGTGAAAAGAGCTGATTCCAAATTTTGCGTTATCCTTTCAGTGGCGACTTCCATTTAATTTGCTTTACTGAGTTTGGTGTAGATTGCATATTCAAGGCAAAGTAAGCCTTTTACGTGTTGTATTTGAGAAAGCAGCTGTGCAGGATCTCACACTCCTTTTAACCCTCGCCCCACCGGGGGGCCATCGATGGCCCCCCTAAGGTTTTTCCGGGATAGCAGAAAAACAAAGAGGCGCAGCACCGCGGTTGATGGCTCTACCTCTCACTGCATAATTTTCCCACCATCCCTGAAATTTTTTACCCCGGGTCATCCAAGGTCAGGTCACCAGACGAGGTCAACCAAGGTCACCTCACTTCAAATTTAGAGCTCTGTAAGAGCTACATTTCAAAGTCGATCGATTTGAAACTTCCTAAACTTCATGGCCCCTCCAGGGTCTAGAAGGTATATATCCGGGATTTTTCGATTTCGTGCCCTGAGGTCAGGTCACGAGATGACCTCTCCCATTGAAAAAGCATGGGAAAAAGCTGTCTTATGATCTAAAAGTCACAAAAGCGATTGAAAATGCTCAGCTTGATCAGAAAAGCGTTCTTGGACACCCTTTCACGGATTCCAAGGGCCATATTTTCCCTTTGGCCTCTCCAAGGTCATCCAAGGTCACCAGGGGTCAAAAACAGTATTTTGATAATAACTTTTGACCTAATTAAGTTAGAGCGCTAAAACAAACACCATCGTGTTTTTCTTGTCACTGGTTTACGGCAAGGTCACTTGCTGACCTTTTGTGACCTCAGGTCATCTCAGGTCACGGGGTGACCTCTGGAGGTCAAACCAATGGGGGAGGTCTTTACGTTTCACATAGCGGAAAAAGGACTGACAATTTCCTATCAAATGTACTTTACCAGACTTCAATAGCTCTAATGGCATGAGAGGTATGCCCAGTTTGCTTAACCCATTAACGCCCAGCGGGTCATTTTTGTCCTCTGACTTTGACAGGCTGCAGAATCGGTACCAGTGAAGTGATCTTCATGTTTATGATATGTATGTGTGTTTCAGAGCGTGGATAAGCTGGAAAAATGTATTTGAAAATTCTAGGTTTTTATGAGACGATTTCGGTGGAACTTATTTTGGCGAGGTTTTGGTCAGCGTGAGATAGCTCGGCAAATTTTGTATCTCACAATAACATATGGAAAGCTGAAAAGGTTTTGCATGATTGACATTAAGCCAAGACCACTAGGAGTCAGATGGCGAAGAAGCAGTAAGATTTTCTTGAACGGTTTTGCCATGAGACATCGTCAAATATGAAGCGGACAAAAATGACCCGCTGGGCGTTGCGGACATCTGCGGGGCGCTGAAAATGAGGAAAAGGATGTGTCCTGTCCTCCCGTCTGGTGCGTTAGGTGCATAATGTTACCTAGAGGCAAGGGAGGCATTGTGGGTCCTGCGAATGCAGGGTTGCCAGTTTAGATATTTTTCATCAAATCTGAAGATTTTTAGTGCAATGTCGATACCTTAGGAAACTTTGAAGTTCATGAAATGCTTCCTAACGTTTTCGGGTTCTGTCTTGTTTTGGGAATGATTATCACATATTTTTAACAGAAACATGCAAGATGGTTCCAGTATTTTGTAAAGGCGTTATTAAATACAATTTTCAGGGGTTTTGAAAACTTATCAAAATTTTAGCACTGACTTCGCTGTTAAGCTAGCAGAGCCTTGTCTTTTCCCCTTGATGGATTGTGTGTAGTGGATAGAGAGGATAGGGAACAGTAGTGGATTGAGGACTTCATTGGGTGGTGGGGGGGGGTTAGGGATCTAGAGCCTCCCCCGCCATGGCCTCGGAACAGCCCTCAGTAATGCATTTAAGGCACACTGACATTTCGGTAGGGGGGGTTGAGCCTTCTTAGCCCCCTTGTGTCCACTACTGATTGAAAGCCAATGACCAGCTGACAAAATGAGTTAGAAATTATCGCGGCCGCCGCGCTGGTTTGCTTTGAAAAGATGGTGTAGTGTCAAACGTCCAGAGCAGTTTGAAATGGGTGAAAGCATGGGAAGTTCTAGAACTACTGTCTAAAACGCAACTAGCACTATTACGGCTTGGTTCTAGTCAAGTGAAACTACCATGAGTGAACATCCCGGGGAGGAGGAGGAGTCAAGACCCGCCTGGATTTTTTGTCGCCCACCGACTTTGTCTAGGGCTTGGGTTGCAGTGCTAGCGTTAAACCATCCAGAACCTCTCCTGGATCGAGAAGAAATATCCAGCCATGGAGACATAAATATATCGAAAGCATCGTTGTTCGCAATGCCACAGATCAAATGTTTTGCAGGAAAAGAAGCAAAATAAGTTGTTTTAAGTGCGCAAGATAGCGGAGCGAATCAGGTGCATATCATCATCATACCATCACAAAATACATTAGTCATGAGGATGAGAAAGATGATGTGCTGACCAGCGTTACAATGACCAGTGGCGTGCCTGGAAATGAGGAGGTTCACATTGATGCAACTATGGAGCGCGCTACTTGCTGCAAAGAAAACTTGGAAAGATGGAAATGGACCCGTTTGGAGATTTGGAGATTAATCAAGCAAATGTACACCGGGTGGAAGGAGATAACGGATTGAGTTTTCAAAACTTTTCATCTCTATGCTGAATATTACGATTTCTCGTTAAAAGCTTAGTGAGCATCAGTCACAAAGTCTGGGAGGCGGAGGAGGAAGGGGGTAGAGACAAGAGAAACGGATTCCAAAAACCTTTGATATTCAAAAATTTCTTAAAATACTATGATGTTCACAATTTTAGTCTATCCCCGCAAATCATCAGTCTAGGTTAACCACTATTGTATACTATTTGCAAATGCAGTTAGTGTTGTCTTTAACTAAACCTTAAGAGCATAAAACTGTCTAAACATTTTACTATGGCCAATATACAAGAGCAAATAAAAACACTTCACAAAACTGCAGTAAAAGCGATGCGCATTGGGCCGCTGAGTGCGGTGACTGCGCCGCCCGGAAGCCGGCCGCGCAGTGCCAGCCGATGTCCCAAACGCCCAGCGGGTCATTTTTGTCCGGTGTCATATCTCAGCATCTAAAAGTGGTATCGATTTAACATGCGCATTGACGGGGGGCGGGTACCCGCCCCCTCGGGTTTTACGGAGATAGTAGAAAAACGGCGGCGCGTAGCGCCGCCATACTTGGTATACCTTTTCCCTCATCATTTTTACAACTTCTGTGAAAATTTTAAGGTTAGGTCATCTCAGGTCAGGTCACCAGTACAGGTCAAGTGACCCGACCTCAAAAAAAGTTTAAGATAGCATAAGTCGGAGCAGGGTGAACTTATCCGATTGAAACTCATATCACATAATGGCCCCACCGAGTTCTCTAAAATATGTTCCGGTATTTTTGATATCGATGACCTAAGGTCAGGTACGACGCATGACCTCTCCATTGGAAATACATGGGAAAAATGGTTTGTACGGAATAACTCAGTAACGGATGGTGATAGAGCATTTATTTTAGCTGCATTAGACTCGCCTGTGCTTTGCGGTTCTAATGATATGCATTTTATATAATTTGACCCTGACCTGACCTCAGGTCAGGTCAAATCCTTGATATGACCTAGCAAGGTCAAATTATATATCATTCGATTCAGCTTGCTAAGAGGATTCATAAAGTTCAAGTCGTTTTGCTTTATCTTTACTTGTTCAGATGTAATGCCCGAAAAACTGAATTTTATATGTTATCCCTATGACGGGCATGTTTTGACCTCTCGTGACCTTAAATGTGACCTGACAAAAAATGGTTCAAATGTTTTCGATGGAGAAGTGGATGGGCAGCCCAACGCCGTTTACCGTTTTTCGCTACCTACCGTGGTTCTCGAGATCTTAGGGGGGGCGGGTACCCGCCCCCCGTCAATGCGAAGGTGGCTCAGACCCCCGTCAATGCGCGTGTTAAAACTTTCGGGACATCTTATTGGGCATATTCTAAACATGGGAAAACATTTGTTTTGCCAATTTGAAAGCTGGAAGTAGGTGCGGGCGTTAATGGGTTAAGCATTGCATATTTGAGTGAAAATGGCCGATATTAACCTAATTTGACATCTGGAGGTTAAACCATTGACCTGAGCACTAAAACATGTCAAGTAATTTCTTACTGAATTCACGCGAGCTTTCTATTGCACTTTGCAGATTTGCGCTAACGCCCATATTTTCGGAGTTAGAGGGGGCCATCGATGCCCCCCGGTGGGGCGAAGGTGGCGCTGGACCCCCGGTGGGGCGCGGGTTAAATTACCCTTCTAACGATGGTTCTGTCTTTCAGAATGCTGCTGTGACCTGCAAATTACATCGTGGGGGCTTTTGGTTGCACAAGCGTCGAAAAAGGGGGCCAGGGGCATGGGTGGAGATCCGGGGGGGTTGAGGGTCAGGACCCCCCTGCTTTGGAGATCGAGAAAACCTGGGGGTTAGCCCGGGTCCTACACCTTCTTCTCTCACAAAACATTTTCTAACCCATAAGTAATAAGGGTTCAATTCGCGGTATTTGTGGAATTGGCTGGTTCATTATTTAACCTACATGTCCCTTTGCATCTTCTTTGTAGATGGGTACTAGAGACCAGGGGCGGCGCCACTGCTTTCTGTCACGACTCTGTCAGGAAGAGTACAAGCACCCAAGCTGGTCTAAGGTCCCTCAGCTGAGATAAGCAGTACTCAAAGTCGGTCTTTCACAGAGGGTACGTGATTTAGTGTTGGGTTATCTGCTCTTACCTTAACCCTCGCCCCAACGGGGGCCATCGATGGCCCCCTAAGGTTTTTCCGAGATAGCAGAAAAACGAAGAGGCGCAGCACCGCGGTTGATGGCTCTACCTCTCACTGCATAATTTTCCCACCATCCCTGAAATTTTTTACCCCGGGTCATCCAAGGTCAGGCCACCAGACGAGGTCAACCAAGGTCACCTCACTTCAAATTTAGAGCTCTGTAAGAGCTACATTTCAAAGTCGATCGATTTGAAACTTCCTAAACTTCATGACCCCTCCAGGGTCTAGAAGGTATATATCCGGGATTTTTCGATTTCGTGACCTGAGGTCAGGTCAAGAGGTGACCTCTCCTATTGAAAAACAATGGGGAAAAGCTGTCTTATGATCTAAAAGTCACAAAAACGGTTTAAATTGCTCGGCTTGATCAGAGAAGCGTTCTTGGACACCCTTTCACGGATTCCAGGGGCTATATTTGCCCTTTGACCTCTCCAAGGTTATCCAAGGTCACCAGGGGTCAAAAACAGTATTTTTACAATAACTTTTGACCTAATTAAGCTAGAGCGCTAAAACAAACACCATCGTGTTTCTCTTATCACTGGCTTTCGTTTGATATACGGCAAGATCACTTTCTGACCTTTCGTGACCTCAGGTCATCTTAGGTCACGAGGTGACCTCTGGAAGTCAAACCACTGGCGGGAGGTCTTAACGTTTCACATAGCGGAAAAAGGACTGACAATTTCCTATCGAATGTACTTTACCAGACCTCAAAGCTCTAATGGCATAAGAGTTATGCCCAGTTTGCTTAATCATCGCATATTTGAGTGAAAATAGCCGATCTTGGCCTAATTTGACCTCTGGAGGTCAAACCATTGACCTGAGCACTAAAACATGTGAGATAATTTCTTACTGAATTACGCGAGCTTTTTATTCCACTTTGCAGATTTGCGCTAACGCCCATATTTACGGAGTTAGAGGGGGAGGGCCATCGATGGCCCCCGGTGGGGCGATGGTGGCGCTGGACCCCCGGTGGGGCGCGGATTAACACGCGCAGTGGAGAGGGGTCTGGCGTGAACGTGTAGTGAAGAGTCCTGAAGTGCCCACCCCCACGCTGAGATCTCAGACACCAAGAGGGTCAGAAATCGCCCGTTGGGAGGTGCGTGAAGGTGATGGTGATTTATGTTATGGCTAAGTTTCAATTACCTAGCTCAGTATCTTCAGGGTCAAATGAGGTTGTAAAGGTCACATATGAACCTTGCTGGAAACCTATTGGGAAATGCCGTGATTTTGCCGAAAAAGCGGTAATACACTGCAATAGAACTAAGGTCATAGAGGGAGGGTCCCACTCAATGCCCTCTGAAAGTTTAACCCGCGCCCCACCGGGGGTCCGGCGCCACCTTCGCCCCACCGGGGGGGCCATCGATGCCCCCCCTCTAACTCCGAAAATATGGGCGTTAGCGCAAATCTGCAAAGTGCAATAGAAAGCTCGCGTGAATTCAGTAAGAAAGTACTTCGCATGTTTTAGTGCTCAGGTCAATGGTTTGACCTCCAGAGGTCAAATTAGGTCAAGATCGGCTATTTTCACTCAAATATTCAATGATTAAGCAAACTGGGCATAACTCTTATGTCATTAGAGCTATTGAGGCCTGGTAAAGTACATTTGATAGCAAATTGCCAGTACTTTTTCCGCTATGTGGAAAGTAAAGACCTCCCGCCAGTGGTTTGACCGCCAGAGGTCACCTCGTGACCTAATATGACCTGAGGTCACGAAAGGTCAAAAAGTGATCTTGCCGTACATCAAATGAAAGCCAGTGACAAGACAAACACGATGGTGTTTGTTTCACCGCTCTAGCTTAATTAGGTCAAAAGTTATTGTCAAAATACTGTTTTTGACCTCTGGTGACCTTGGATGACCTTGGAAAAGTCAAAGGGCAAATATGACCCCTGGGATCCGTGAAAGGGTGTCCAAAAACGTTGTTCTGAGCAGTCTGAGTATTTGCAATCATTTTTGTGGCTTTTATATCATGAAATAACTTTTCCCCATGCTTTTCCAATGGGAGAGGTCGCCTCGTGACCTGACCTCAGGGCACGAAATCGAAAAATCCCGGATATACACCTTGTAGACCCTGGAGGGGTCATGAAGTGTAGGAAGTTTCAAATCGATCGACTTTGAAATGTAGCTCTTACAGAGCTCTAAAGGTGAACTGAGGTGACCTTGGCTGACCTCGTCTGGTGACCTGACCTTGGGTGACCCGGGGTAAAAAATTTCAGGGATGATGGGAAAATGATGCAGTAAGAGGTAGAGCCCTCAACCGCGGTGTTGCGCCTCGTCGTTTTTCTGCTATCCCGGAAAAACCTTAGGGGGCATCGATGGCCCCCCCGGTGGGGCGAGGGTTAAATTAAGGCCATTCGAGGTTAATGACCTATTTTTGACCAAACCTAACCCCACTAACGTACAATATAACTGGCACTGTAGCAGCCTATGAGCCAGAAATGAGGGTTTGGCCTTGAAAAAAGACTTTGACCTTGACCAGTGACATCGACCTTGATAGTGAGTAATCTTGACTATGAAGTCACAACTAAGCAAACGTTATACAGAGGAATGCTATCTGTCTGGAACACTGGGTTAAATTACCTTGAAATGTGACCTTGACCTTTATTTGGGGTGACTGACATATAACCCGATTATATGGCCTTATAATTTTATTATTTATGGTTCCTTGGCGTTCTGAGCTTAGCTCTTTTGTCCACCCCTAAAGCATCGTGGGAGGATTGAAATTCGAAACAATTTACAAGAGAAAAGTAATTTAGAGCCTGGCCGTCTTCAGTATAGTGGAATTATTTTAGCCTAGTTGTTTGCAATATTATATGGCATTATAACGTCACCACTTGGTCTACAGTGCGGGCAAACTGGTGCGACCGCACGATTGCAAAGATCTCAAAATATGAGTCTGAATTTTAAAGCCTATAAAACATAAAAGCCTCCAAACTATTTTAAAGCTTAAACATTGGACCAATTTTCAAATTCACTTACCAATTGACGCGTTCATGCTCTCTACGAGTAGCGTATATTGGCGTATTCTTATTCAGAGTAGCGATGTCCGAATAGCGTATTCTGGTGGCTAATGGTTCTCCGGCCACCTTGGAACAGCATGTGGGGACACTTTAAGACACCCTGAACTTCACGTGCTAAGGTCTCCGAGCGGTGTCAGGACCCTGAGCTGGTATGGGGCCCCGAGCTAATTTGACGCTCCTTGAGCCGATTCAGGGCCTCTTAGCTGGACTGGGCCTCCGAATTAGCGTGGAGCTCCCGCGTTGGTGTTGCCCCCCACCCCTGAACAGTTTTTGGATCCCGTGATGTTAAGCTGGTCTGCGGTCCCTGAAGAAGACTAAGACCTCCAACTCGTTTGGGCCACTGGGATGGTGTGGGCCCTTGAATTGGTCTGGGCTCTTTACATGGTCGGGTCCCCTGCAGTGATCTTGAGAAGCCTGGGGTAAACTTGAGCCCTAAGAGTTGGGACCTAAGCCCCTGAGCTCATCGTGGGCCCATTATCTGGTCCGGGGTCCCTGAACTTTTATGGAGCCTGCCAGGTAGTCTTCGGATCCCTGAGCCGGTCAGCACCCTGAGCTGAATTTGTGCCTCCTGAGATAACATTTTCGCAGATGGCTCTTGGGCTGTACTGGGGGCCGCTTATCTTGAGACACAGGGGCTTGTATAGACCCCTGGGTTGAAACTGGGACCCCTGAGCTCTTTGGGTGCCCTTTATCTTGTCTGACCCTCCTGAATTGGTATGGGACCTCCCTCAGATGGTTACGGGACCCCTGAGATGTTCTGGAATCCCTGGGATATTCTGGAACCCCTGAGTTGGTTATATGCCTACTGAGATGGAGCTTCACTAGGAGCCCCCTTGCTGTTCTGGGGCCCCTGAGAGACTCTTGCACAGGAGGTTCTAGACTTGAGCTTGAGGCCCCCAGTCGGTATCGTCTTCTGAGTTTTTCTAGATCTCCTGACCTGAGCGGGTTTGGGGTCCCTGAACAGGCCTGGGCCCGCTGAGTTGTTGGTGGGTCGTCTGACGTGATATTGCGTCCTCTCAGTGGATATGGGGCCCCTTTAGATAACTAGGCCCCCACATTCATCTTGAAAACATGTGTTGGCACTGGAGTGCCCTGCGCTTGTCGGGACACTTTAATTGGTATCAGCTGGTCGTGCGCCCCCTGAGTTGGTTTTGAGCGGCGGAGAGGGAGCTTTGCATGTAGCCCTTGGGCTGTTCTGAAGCCGTGAGAAGATATTGCACATGAGGCTACTGGCTCGGCCTTAGACCCTTAGCTGGCTCAGGGATTATGAACTGGTCTAGGGCCCCTGAGAGGATTTATTTAGGAGGTCTCTGGCTTGGTCGTATGGATTGGTATCCCTTGAGCCGGTTAGGGCCCTGAGCTAATATTGGTCCCTTTACCCGGGTATGAGCCGTTTAGCTTGTCCGGGCCATATTGTGCAGATCTAGATCCCTTGAAATCGTCGGGGGCCCAACTGGTCTGTCCCCCCTGAGTTTTTCTGGGCCTGCTGAGCCAATTCAGAGCACTCACAGCGGGCTTGGCCCCTGAGCTGATCTGAGGCCCTTTTAAATGGTCAGGGTCCCCTGGCAGATCTTGAAACCCCGGTGCTGGCACTGGCGCTTTTGAGCCGTCAGGGGCCCTCTCAGCTGATCTTGGGCCCGCTGAGTTGGGTTTGGGCCTCCTGAGAGAGAATTTTCCAAGGGGTTCCTGGGCTGATCTGGGACTGTGAGAGGGTATTAAAGTAAACAGGAGCTTACTAACTTTGTCTTGGGGCCCCAGCTGGTTTGGGGTCACCTTAGCCGGTTAGGGCCCCTGAAAGGAGCTACATAAGAGGTTTTTGACTGGGTCCTATGGCCCCTAGCTGGATCAGTGTCCCTTGAGCTTACAAGTGCCCCCCGGGTTAGTATCGGGTCTGTTTAACGTAAAGGCCGCTATGGCTTGTTTGCGGCCCCATTGTGCATATCTTGGGCTCCGTGAGCTCGTATACGCACCCCGCTGGTTTAGCCCTCTTAGTTTGTATAGGCCTCCTGAGCTGCTTTTGGGCCCCTCCAACGTGTCTGCGCCCCTGAGCTGCTTTTGGGCCCCTTCAACGTATCTGCGCCCCCTCAGCTGCTTTTGGGCCCCTTCAACGTATCTGCACCCTCTGAGTTGAAGCTTGGCTCCCTTAGCAAGTGTTAGGTCCCTGAGCTTATTTAGGACTTGTTTAGATGGTTAAGCCCCTGCGCTGATCTTGGGACCCCTGTGTTGGCCTGGACCTCCTGAATTGACACTGGGTCTTCTGAGAGGGAGTTTCGCAAAAGCTCAATCTGATATTGGGCCCCTGAGCTAAAAAGGGCTCCTGAGAGGAATTATGTAAGAGGTTCCTGACCTGGTCCTGGGGCCCTTAGATTGATTGGTGTCCATTGAAGTGGAATTGTGCCCGTTTAACTGTTATGGATCCAATTAGTTTTTCTGGGCACATCGTGCTGATCTGGGGACCCCGGCCCTTAGCTCGTCTGGTACCCTGGTTTGGTGATGGGTCTATTTAGCTGGCCTAGGACCCACTGAAAATATAATTTGCGGAGGGTTTCTGACTTGATTGCAGGATCCCTGAGCCAGTAAAGGGCCCCTGAGAGACCGAAATTGGCGTCTATGCCCACAGTTAGGTATTGGAAAGAAATTGTGGCTGCACTTGGTGTGTTTGCAGGAGGCCCGTTTTTTATTATTACATCTTTGTTATACGCTATAATGATTTCAGTACTCGGGACAACGTAATGGGACCCGGTGTGAAAAGTGGTGGGAGGGGGACAAAGCATAATCCGTCCTCTCCCACTCTCAAAAGTGGGAGACGCGTATCCCCTTCCCCCCAGCGGCGGGAACCATGATTCTACACACGAAAAAGTATCACGAAAGTGATTTAACATGCGCATTGACGAGGTCTGAGGCACCTTCTCTTTGACGGAGGTGGGGTGGGTACCCGCCCCCTCCCTAAGATCTCGATAAGCATGCTAGGTAGCGAAAAACGATAAGTGGCGTTGGGTAGCCCATCCACTTCTCCATCGAAAAAATCGAACAATTTTTGTCAGGTCACATTTAAGGTCAGTAGAAGTCAAGCACATGCCGTCAAAAGGATAACATATAAATGAAAGTTTTTCGTCATTGCATCTGAACAAGTAGGTAAAGATAGAGCAAAACAATTTAGAACACTGAAATACTCGCAGCAAGTCGAATCAAATTGTGTATAATAGGACCTTGCTAGGTCAAATCATTAGATCCGCAAAGACAATGCCAATCTGAAGAAGTTAAAATAAACACTCTATCACCATCCATTATCAAGTTATTCAGATTTCCCATGTTCCCACCTTTCCACTTTCCCATGTATTTCCAATGGATAGGTCATGGCTCGTACCTGACCTTCGGTCACCGATAAAAAAATACCGGAACAGATTTTAGAGAACTCAGGCCTATTATGTGATGAGTTACGATCGGATCAGTTCTCCCTGTTCCGACTTATGCTATCTTAAACTTTTTTAGCTCAAGTCACTTGACCTGCACTGTGACCTGACCTGAGATGACCTAACCTTAGAATTTTGAAAAAAGTTGTAAAATGATAAGAGAAAAGGTATGCCAAGTACGGCGGTGCGTAGCGCCACCGTTTTTACGCTCTCTTAAAAAAACACGAGGACGGGGGTGGATACCCGCCCCCGTCAATGCGCGTGTTAATAAAAACTATTGAATTTTCTACACATTCATGGCACGAGTTATCGTGGTATATTTTTATTTTATGAAATTTCCTTTGATGTATGGTGCAGTTTTCCCTCGGAATTGTAGGGGAAAGACCATAAAGTGAGTGAGAGACGACGAGAAAGAGCGTAGAAAATGTGCCAATTTTGCGGAAACTGCATATTGGACCTAGCTATCACCATATTGTAGCATGGCTCAGTATTTTTTTGTGGTTTAGTATATAATCGAAATATGTATGTTGTAATAATCGTTTTGGGCTATAATGATGCACCAAATGCTGGGGTCATAAGACTTCTCAGAAGGGAATAAATTAGATTTGAACATTGAAAAGTACTTCATTTCACACGCTGATGTTGTCTGCTGCTAACACGTTTTCATTGCGGACCAGATTAAAAAGCGCACAGCACGTTATAATCGCTCTCCTTTCAAAGACCGAGTCAACGGCAGAGGTTTGGACACGTATCCCATTTTGAGTTTCCGGAAAAAATCTGATTGAATGCTCGAAGTATGTTGAAATGTACATACATGTCAATTTTACCTTCCGAGGAAGTCATGACCCGGCTGCACAGTGGGCCGGCGGGCGCTCAAAAGCGCTTAAAATTAATTACCGTCGAACTATTGAGGCTACATCAGCGATATTTTATATCTAGGGTTTTTAAATGCCCCCGAGTAGTTTTCAAAGCTGTTTTTGCTGTATCTGCAGCCTATGTCTAGCTATTGGCATAATATTACTAGGATAATATACATAGTAATATACCCCTCCGGATAACAATTTCTTTTGCCTTCGGGATGTCGTATGGAGGACATATGTCGGCATTCTGACATTCTGACCAGGGGCGTAGCCAAGGGGGAGGGGCAGGGACAGCCACCCCCCCCGAGGGCCCCCTGAGGACACGGGTCGCGCGAAGCGCGGCTCGCCCGCACTATGCTCTGTGGTCAAATATGAAATTTCATACCAGACAGGGCCCTCTTAAGCCCTCTTCAGCACTCTATTCTGTAACAAGCAGAACCCTTTTTACCCATCAGGGCCCTTTTGGCACTGTCGCTGGGGCCTTTTTCGGGGCGCTGCCCTCCCCCTGAGCGAAATCCTGGCTACGCCCCTGATTCTGACTCTTGGCCGACTCTCTGGTAAACTGCCAGGTTTGCTTCGTATGCTGCCCTTCAATGAACACAGCAAGTGCTTCTTCGTCTGTGTATCGTATTGAGGTATTTGCTGGTTTTCTTAGCATTTTTCTTACCTTAGTAGGTCTTGTGGGAGCCACGGTCACGTCTTTGAGAAAACCAGAAAGGCCCTGGCGCTCTGGAGCGTGTGACATTCAAAAGCTCTGCAGAGGAGTAACCAGCCATGAAAGCGGAGGTTCGACGACGTTTGGAGCTACCAGAAAGTGTTCCACATAAACCCACAGGCCGACAAGGACCCCGGCTTGTACATGGCTGGTCAAGGTCAACAGGCTCCAATACCCTCGGTGAATCTGCTGCGATGGAACACTCATTCAGCCACTGTTTCTCTTCCTCCAAGAAGCAGTTTAGGGTCCTGTGACTTGCTTGCCATTTCCGCTTCAGCCTTGCAATAAAAATTGTAATTTCCGACCGCACGTGTCTCTTTTATGCTCACTGAATCCGCCCTGTAATGTGTCCTTAGCATATGACACTTCGTCATCCGCTGCCACTCTGTTGATAACAATATTGCCACGCACAAAGTTAAACACATCCCTTCGTGAGATCATTTTTCCCACTACAAAACCACAGTTCGCTAGAGCAAGGCACCTCTCCAACTGAGTCAGGGGCCTATTGTTCCTCTGTACCAGGCCACTTCTGACTCAAGGAAACGACCGTCTTATATTTCGTCTCATATCAGATTTGAGCTCTCGTGATCAGTTCTCGTGCGAAGCGAGGTAATCATCTGATGCATTTAGTGTAAAGCGAGTGGCAAACCCAGGCCAATCTGCACATTATCTTATGCCCCGAGCGGTGTTTAGACAATACCCATATTTCCTGTGTAAAGCATTTGACCCAATGTGACCTGGAAAAGATTGCGTAACCTGCAGGTCTACGAAATAGCTCAGAATTGTGTTAACCGGGACTCGAGACGAATCCTAAAGGGAAAACTTGCCGACACCTGCCTTAAAAATGAACAATTTCTACCATTTGGCTTGTAATAGTGTAATACTATGACCGCACCCGTGCATTGCACTGAACAACAAATATGCTCATAATACGAATTCGGGCAAAATCGGGCAAAAAGTAATTATAAGGCATGAAAGTAAATACCTTCAGCTACTTTGTGGACCAAGTTTCACTGCGGCACAAGGTGATATATTTCTTTAAAACTCTATTTCAAATATAGTTTGATCAAATCTATCTCCGTCAGTAACATTACTTGGTAAATTTGCTCCCCATACCTGACCAATACACGAAATCACGTTAAAACATGTACTAACATATTTGGAACACTCCGTTCCTAGAAACAAAAGCCATAAAACTAATTTTTAAGCCTTTGAAACGTTGAAAAACACTTGTGAACAAATAAGGAAATTCAGGCGATAAGTGCGCTCCGAAGCGCTTTCGGTGGAAACCTCGTCTTCAGACTGTTTCTGCACAGAGTTTTGTAGTCGTTTAGAAAAATAAGAATGCCATCGTATTCTACATTCAATTTCACACTGATGACACCCATAAAACAGCAATATTTCTGAACTTACGAAATCCGAATAATAAGCGCTTTTGAGGGTCCGCGGGCCCACTGTGGGCTGGTGTAAAAATCCTACAATCACAGGGTTTCATACGGTATTTATAGGCATTGCCGGAACTTTAGTGTCTTCATTTTCTTACCAAAAGCATCCACTCCTGCGGCCCCGACCGGACCGGGACCCCCTGGTTTGAAAAGAGATCTCCACCACTGGCCAATGGCCTGCCCCTCCCACTTTTTGGCCAAACATTTCCTGATCTCAGTCAAAGTGGGAGACAACCGGACATTCTCATAACGAGCCGCTGCGGAAGGCAACGAGGAGCCCAAAGTCGAACAGTTTTTCGTCCTGACGTGGAATTTTTTTGTCAGCATCAGGTTGTAGTTTGGCTCAGGTTGTAGTTCTCGTGTTTGTTTAAATCGTGTAATAAATGCGGTAAGATTATTTCAAGTCCTCTTAATCAATCAATTTTCTTAATTTTACCTATATTGCATCACATTTTAAATTCCGCTGATTTGTGTAGCGCAGTGCACATGTGTCCTTTTACGTTCATTTGTACCTACTATTTATATTTTCCCATCAGCTATTTCATGCACGCTGTGTGCAAAAATAGTGTGTTTATGCATGAATAGCATGATAACATGATAATCTAGTTATTTTAGTATTTTAGCACAGCAGAAGTGTGTTCATCAAATGAGTAACACGCTGCCGAAGTCCAATTTTAGCAATTTCCTGCACAGGAATTTGGTGTGAAGTTCCGGGATTAATGAATAGGCGGATCCAGGAGCGCAAGGGGGGGCACGTGCCTCCCTCCCGACCGACCTCACCCCCGAAATGTCGATGTCGCCCCCTGAAATATCGCTTCCCACCCCCGCCCCAGGATGCGAAAATCGTCGCCCACCGATAAAATTTTTGCACCAATCTGATAGCTTTTGACGGTCAAAAGAGGCCCCCGGACCGGATGGCGCCCCTGGGAAGGTGCTTCCCCTCGATCGGCATCCTGGATCCGCCTATGGGTTCATGCAGATACTTGTATTTTATTATTGTGGTGTCAGCATACGTAAACTTCGGTCTGCGACCTGGGCTAACGCCCCACCGGCGCAGGAGAGCCGCATGACAATGTGCTGAAAGCAAACCATATTTCGTTCTTAATGTATCTCTTCATAAGCCTGAAACTCAGTTTTATCATTCTTTTCTTTGAAATAACCAATAAAAAGTACGTGGTCACCCCCGGATTCGAACCGGACCTACCCGATTAAGAGACAGGGCCTCTAACCACTAGACTACCGTGCGACACTACTCACCCTCCAGCTGAACAGCTGTGACCCGTCAGGAGGTCACTGGCTGGTACAACTCCGCCGAATATGCCGGGCCGCTGGCGCCGGGTGCTGTGCTTGTCCCGAAAAGGCACGATATAAAGGTGCTTCTAGAAGACAAACCAAGCATTCTTTTGATCTGAAATTACTTGTATCGTCGAGCTAGGATCTTAAGCTAGCTTCATGCCAAATTTCTTCCACTTCCATCCATTTTAAGGGCTTGAAACCATTGTGAGAAGCAAAGGTGGTCCGAGAAATTTAGCATCTTGTAATACATTTTGGACTAATTACTCGAAAGCCATTAGAGATAGGTGGGTAGTATAAGTGAGCGAAATGACCGCAAGTAACTTTCCTATTCAGCCATGTCAGTTCTGAGTTTGTGAGTGACATGAGCTTGGAACCGGGAAGATGCAAATAAGAAGTTTTTTGATTCAATTTCTATTTATGCCTATAAAACAAAGAATTTCACATTCACAATTTCCATCTCCAAATATTATCAGGCGGAAGCAATGTTCTTTCATTATTTGAAATGAAAACTCAAATAGATCAATTAGATTGTGAGATATTAACGTTGAAATGAAAAGAACCAAAATTCAGTCTTCCGGAAGAACTGTAAAAAGTAGGTCAAAATTTTACGTTTTGCACTCAAAACTATGCCTAAGCACAATAAAATTAACCTAGCTACCCCTAGGTAACTGTCTTTCAGCTAACTGAAGCTTGCCTTCTGATATTTCGAGCGTCCAAGTCGGCCATCAACTTTAAGTAGGTTTTTGCTCGGGTGAGAAATAAAGCGTTTTGGCGCAATAAATATTATTGGATAAGCTCAATTTTTGTTCCCTAGCTGGCCCTTGTTACCTATTGAAAAGGGCATAAATTTCAAGCTCGTAGCTTAAGGAGTAAAAATTAGAAAAATATAAAACAGAAAAAGTTTGGGCCAAAATTTCTCAAAAACTATTTTAGATTTCGAATCGGGGCTTCAGTTTGAATGTCTGGAGCAGGAGGGCTATCATCCTACAAAATTTCAAAGCTCTGACATCAATTCTCAGGCGGGACAGACAACAACAGACCTCGGCCTGCGGCCTGGGCTAACGCCCCACCGGCGCAGGAGAGCCGCATGACAATGTGCCGAAAGTAAACCATATTTCGTTCTTAATGTTTCTCTTCATAAGCCTGTAAGTCCGTTTTATCATTCTTTTCTTTGAAATAACCAATAAAGAGTACGTGGCCATCCCCGGATTCGAACCGGACCTACCTGATCAATAGACGGGGCCTCTAACCACTAGACCACCGTGCCACACTACTCACCCTCACACTAGCTGAACAGCTGTGACCCGTCAGGAGGTCACTGGCTGGTACAACTCCGCCGAATATGCCGGGCCGCTGGCGCCGGGTGCTGTGCTTGTCCCGAAAAGGCACGATATAAAGGTGCTTCTAGAAGACGAACCAAGCAGTCTTTTGGGCTGAAATTATTTGTATCGTCGAGCTAGGATCCTAAGCTAGCTCCATGCCAAATATCTTCCACTTCCATCCATTTTAAGGACTTGAAACCATGGTGAGAAGCAAAGGTGGTCCGATAAATTTAGCATCTTGTAATACATTTTGGACTAATTACTCGAAAGCCATTAGAGATAGGTGGGTAGTATAAGTGAGCGAAATGATCGCACGTAACTTCCCTATTCAGCCATGTCAGTTCTGAGTTTGTGAGTGACATGAGCTTGGAACCAGGAAGATGCAAATAAAAAGTTTTTTGACTCCATTTCTATTTATGCCTATAAAACAAAGAATTTCACGTTCAAAATTTCCATCTCCAAATATTATCAGGCGGAAGCAATGTTCTTTCCTTATTTGAAATGAAAACTTAAATCGGTCAATTAGATTGTGAGATATTAACGTTGAAATGAAATGAACCAAAATTCAGTCTTCCGGAAGAACTGTAAAAAGTAGGTCAAAATTTTGCGTTTTGCACTCTAAACTATGCCTAAGCACTACAAAATTTTCCTAGCTACCCCTAGGTAACTGTCTTTCAGCTAACTGAAGCTTGCCTTCTGATATTTCGAGCGTCCAAGTCGGCCATCAACTTTAAGTAGGTTTTTGGCTCGGGTGAGAAATAAAGCGTTTTCGCGCAATAAATATTATTGGATGAGCTCAATTTTTGTTCCCTAGCTGGCCCTTGTTACCTATTGAAAAGGGCATAAATTTCAAGCTCGTAGCTTAAGGAGTAAAAATTAGAAAAATATAAAACAGAAAAAGTTTGGGCCAAAATTTCTCAAAAACTATTTTAGATTTCGAATCGGGGCTTCTGTTTGAATGTCTGGAGCAGGAGGGCTATCAACCTACAAGATTTCAGAGCTCTGACATCAATTCTCAGGCGGGACAGACAACAGCAGACAGACTCCGGTCTGCGACCTGGGCTAACGCCCCACCGGCGCAGGAGAGCCGCATGCCAATGTGCTGAAAGCTAACCATATTTCGTTCTTAATGTATCTCTTCAGAAGCCTGCAAGTCAGGTTTATCATTCTTTTCTTTGAAATAACCAACAAAGAGTACGTGGTCACCCCCGGATTCGAACCGGACCTACGCGATCAATAGACAGGGCTTCTAACCACTAGACCACCGTGCCACACTACTCACCCTCCCACTAGCTGAACAGATGTGACCCGTCAGGAGGTCACTGGCTGGTACAACTCCACCGAATATGCCGGGCCGCTGGCGCCGGGTGCTGTGCTTGTCCCGAAAAAGGCACGATATAAAGGTGCTTCCAGAAGACGAACCAAGCATTCTTTTGGCCTGAAATTACTTGTATCGTCGAGCTAGGACCCTAAGCTAGCTTCATGCCAAATTTCTTCCGCTTTCATCCATTTTAAGGGCTTGAAACCATGGTGAGAAGCAAAGGTGGTCCGATAAATTTGGCATCTTGTAATACATTTTGGACTAATTACTCGAAAGCCATTAGAGATAGGTTGGTAGTATAAGTGAGCGAAAGGACCGCAAGTAACTTCCTATTCAGCCATGTCAGTTCTGAATTTGTGAGTGACATGAGCTTGAAACCAGGAGGATGCAAATAAAAAGTTTTTTTACTCAATTTCTTTTTATGCCTATAAAACAAAGAATTTCACATTCACAATTTCCATCTCCAAATATGATCAGGCGGAAGCAATGTTCTTTTATTATTTGAAATGAAAACTCAAATCGGTCAATTAGATTGTGAGATATTAACGTTGAAATGAAATGAACCAAAATTCAGTCTTCCGGAAGAACTGTAAAAAGTAGGTCAAAATTTTACGTTTTGCACTCAAAACTATGCCTAAGCACTACAAAATTTGCCTAGCCACCCCTAGGTAACTGCCTTTCAGCTAACTGAGGCCTGTCTTCTGACATTTCGAGCGCACAAGTCGGCCATCAACTTTTAGCAGATTTTTTGCGCGCGTGAGAAATGCCGCGTTTTCGCGCAATAAATATTGTCGGACGTTTAAAGGGGCAAGGCTAGATATGTTCTTTATTGATGACGATTTGATGCCCAGTGTTCAAGACGTTTTGATAAAGCCAGGGTATAGAACAGATCACGATATGCTTGTTTTGCGAATTCAAAATGTAGTTAAAGAACGCGGTCCCGGTATGTGGAAGTTTAACCAATCTGTCTTGGGAGAAGAACAATACGTAGACCTCGTAAAAGATTGTATAAGAAAGGTTGTTCTAGAGTATGCTGTTCCGGTTTATAATGAAGACTTCGTCGCCAACATAGAAAACTTCCCTGTCATTCAATTTAAGATAAGTGATACCCTATTCTACGAAACACTAATCATGTTAATACGGGGAGAAACCGTTCAGTATTGCAAAAGGAAAGCGCAAAAAAGGCGAATGTTGGAAAAAGAACTGATAAAGAATGTAACTGCTGCTCATGAAAAAATAATGACAATGAACTCCCCAGAAAGCTTTGAAGCCTTAAAGACAGCTGAATTGGCCCTTGAAAGTCATAGAAAAGCATACATAGAAGGACTCATTGTACGTTCCCGAGCCCAGTGGCACGAGGAGGGTGAAAAGAACTCGAAGTACTTCCTTTCTCTCGAAAAACGAAACATAATGCGGAAGACTGTTGAATATATCCAGGACGGAGATAGGAGAATAAGCAAAACGAGCGAAATTTTGTCTGCTTTCACACAAGGACTAAAGAATAAATATGTTGAGCAAAATGAGAATGTCACAGACATGGATTTCATAAATGAAAATATTAAAGCAAAACTAAGCGAAACTGAGAAAGAATACTTCGGGACACCAATAAGCTTAGAAGAGTTGACACTAGCATTAACATCAATGAAAAAAGGAAAAACTCCGGGAAGCAATGGCTTCCCAGTTGAGTTTTTTAGAGCCTTTTGGACAGAAATCGGCGTATTCTTGTATCGAGCTTTCAAACACAGTCTTTCGAATGAAACTAACCTCATGACGCATAGAGAAGGTTTGATAACAATGATTCCGAAGGGCGGAAAATCTCAAAATTCCCTTAAAGGCTGGCGCCCAATCTCCTTGCTCAACGTTGACTTCAAAATTATTTCAACAGCAATCGCAAATCGATTAAAAAAGTACTTAACAAATTAGTAACAGCATCTCAGTCAGCGTATATGAGTAACAGGTTTATAGGAGAAAATAGCCGTCTGCTATATGATGTTATAGAGCAAGTAAATAGGCAAAATATACCTGGCATACTGATGGCTGCAGATTTTGAGGCAGCGTTTGAAACTGTCTCCTGGCCCTTTTTAGCATGTGTGTTAAAAAATTGAATTTTGGCGACAATTTCCTAAGACTCATTCTTACACAATACTTGAACTCTTCTAACTATGCCCGCATCCAAATGAATGGCTTCCTTGGGGAAAAATATTTTTGCACCGAGGAATTCGACAAGGAGATCCCGCCTCTGGATATCTGTTTGTTTTGTCGGTTCTGGTACTCGGAAACCAAATCAATCAATCAAAAAACTTACGTGGTGTCAAACTTACACCAGACTTAGAAATACGTATCAGTCAGTATGCAGATGACACAATTATTTTCTTGGAAGGCTCGGATAGGTCAATCAAAGGTGCCATTAGTGAAATTACTGAGTTCTCAAAACACTCAGGGCTAAAACTGAACTGGGAAAAAACATATTGCATGCTAATTGGTTCCATGAAGGAAAACGAAATAACCCAGCAATACAATTTCAAATGGGTACAAGATATAAAAATCCTCGGTATAACATACAATCGCACCAACCATAATGTTATTGAACTTAACCTAGATAAAAAATTGTCAGCACTTGAACAGGAAATTAACCAATGGAAGCGGCGGCACATAACACCTATTGGTAAAATCATCGTGATAAAATCATTGCTAATTTCGAAACTTGTTCATCTCCTGACGGCGCTACCGAACCCATCGGCTAAATATGTAAAACAAATAGAACAACTTTTGTTTAGGTTTCTTTGGTGGGGTAAACCCGACCAGGTTAAACGTTCAAAAATCATTCAGGGGTATGAGGCCGACGGTCTTCAGATGTTGGATATAAATGCGTTCATTCACAGCCTTAAACTATCATGGCTACGAAGAGCGATTGAGTCATCCGCGGATTGGGTAAAAGTTGCAAGAATTGAACTACCAGAACCTTCGTGTTTGCTAACTTTCGGAAATGCAAAATTGAGAAGAGTAAAAAACCAGCTTCAAAATCCATTTTGGATCGATGTAGTGCAGTCGCTTATTCACTTCAATGATACATATCACGCGCTGCCACAAGAGATACTGACTGAAACTATCTGGTTTTCGGACTTTACTAAATACAAAACATCTTGTATTAAGTAATGGGATGCAAAAGGTCTAAGATTTATAGGGGATTTATTTAATTCTGAAAATAGAAATGTACTGTCACGAGAAGAAATTAGGCGTAATTACCGCATTTCAATGAACTTTTTGTGTTATGAGGCGTTAATTAGAAGTTTGCCTGACGAAGTGCGTAGCTCTGGCATGCAAACTCGCTTCGAGAGACCAAATATCCCTTACAGGCTCAATGTTTTCAAAAGCAAGCATCACAAGTTAATCCGGTATTGCTATAAGCAGTTTGTAATCTCGAAAGTTAGAAGCAATAACAATAATTCATTAGAGAAAAAATGGGAAAGAGATATAGGATTTTTTTCAAACTGGAACTATGTTAGAACTAAAACAGGCTACGAAGGCTACGTCTCTGCTTTATCTCCACTATCGTATAACTAACAGAATAATCACTACAAACAGATTTTTACATACAATAGGAATATCAAATACATATGTTTGCACTCTGTGTACTAACAATATAGAAACGATAACTCACCTGTTTTGGCATTGCAGAATCGTACAAAAATTTATCCATGATATAAAAAACATTTTGGAACGCAGGTATGGTATACCGCTTCCAAGGACCGCACAGTCCTGGTTCTTTTTACATGAGTTAAGTCCGATCCAGAAATTAATCGTCACTTTAGCAAAATCGGTCATCAACAAAGCTCGTAATAACACTGTGAAACCCAAAGTAACTTACTTTATGAACATTCTAAAAACAGAGGCCGAAAAAGAGCACACTGCAAGCAGACTAAAAGGTAACTCGGAATTTTTCGAGAAAAAAATGGGGAGGCCTCATTCAGATATTGCAAAAATAGTAGTTATCTTAACCAGCTTCTTCATCACAACAATACACGCGGGTGAATCCAATTAAACAATCGGTCTGAAGGTGCGTGTGTGTGTATGTGTTCATATGTCCTGATCGCGTTTATATCGGTGTTTTGTGTCTAGGTGTGAAACTGCGCCATCGATACCCGTATCTGAATTTTGTCGCGGATTATGTATTGTTCGTGATTCCTGATTGCGTTGTTAGGTGATCCTCGACTGCCAAGTGACGGTTAAATATAGGGCCCTCGGGCCGTCAATGTCGGAAAAAACCCCTGTGCTGATGTCCTGGATCCGCTTATGCTTGAGCTCCTTAGCCCCACCTCTGTACTGATGTCCTTTATCCGACTATACTCGAACCCCCTTAGCCCCACCCCCGTACTGATGCCCTGGATCCGCCTCTGCTCGAGCTCCTTAGCCCCACACCCATACTGATGTCCTGGATCCGCCTATGCTCCAGCTCTTTAGCCCCACCCCCGTACAGATGTCCTGGATCCACCTATGCTCCATCTCCTTAGCCCCACCCCCGTACTGATGTCCTGGATCCGCCTTTACTCGAGCTCCGGAGCCACACCCCTGCACTGATGTCCTGGATCCGCCTATGCTCGAGCTCCTTAGCCCCACCCCCGAACTGATGTCCTGGATCTGCCTATGCTCGAACTACGTAGCCCCACCTCCGTACTGCCCTGGATTCGCCTATACTCGAACTCTTTAGCCCCTACCACCCTACTATTGTCCTGGATCCGCCTATGCTGGAACGCCCGAGCCCCACCACCGTACTGATGTCCTAGATCCGCCTATGCTCGAGTTCCTTAGCCCCACCCCCGTACTGAGGCCTGGATCCGCCTTTGCTGGAGCTCCTTAGCCCCACCCCCGTACTGATGTCCTGGATCCGCCTATGCTCGAACTTTTTAGCCCCACCTCCGTACTGATGTTCTGGATCCGCCTATGCTCGAACTCCTTAGTCCCTACCCCCTACTGATGTCCTGGATCCGCCTATGCTCGAGCTCCTTACCCCACGTTCTTACTGATGTCCTGGATCCGCCTATGCTCGAACTCCGTAGCCCCTACCCCCACTGATGTCCTGGATCCGCCTTTACCGAGCTCCGGAGCCACACCCTGCACTGATGTCCTGGATCCGCCTATGCTCGAGCTCCTTACCCCACCTTCTTACTGATGTCCTGGATCCGCCTATGCTTGAACTCCGTAGCCCCTACCCCCCCACTGATGTCCTGGATCCGCCTTTACCGAGCTCCGGAGCCACACCCCTGCACTGATGTCCTGGATCCGCCTATGCTCGAGCTCCTTAGCCCCACCCCCGAACTGATGTCCTGGATCTGCCTATGCTCGAACTCCGTAGCCCCACCTCCGTACTGCCCTGGATTCGCCTATACTCGAACTCTTTAGCCCCTACCACCCTACTAATGTCCTGGATCCGCCTATGCTGGAACGCCCGAGCCCCACCACCGTACTGATGTCCTAGATCCGCCTATGCTCGAGCTCCCGAGCCCCACCCCCGTACTGATCAGCTGAATCCGCTTATGCTCGAGCTTCTAAGCCCCACCCCCGTACTGATGTCCTGGATCCGCCTATGCTCGAACTCTTTAGCCCCTACCCACGTGCTGATGTCCTGGATCCGCTTATGCTCGAGCTCCTTAGCCTCACCCCCGTACTGATGTCCTTGATCCGCCTATACTCAAGCCCTTTAGCCCCACCGCCGTACTGATGTCCTAGATCCGCCTCTGCTCGAGCTCCTTAGCCCCACACCCATACTGATGTCCTGGATCAGCCTATGCTCGAGCTCCTTATTTCCACCCCCGTACAGATGTCCTAGATCCGCCTATGCTTGATCTCCTTAGCCCCATCCCCGTACTAATATCCTGGATCCGCCTATGGTCGAACTCCGTAGCCCCTACCCCCTACTGATGTCCTGGATCCGCCTATGCTGGAACTCCTGAGTCTCACCCCGTACTGATGTCCTGAATCCGCTAATGCTCAGCTGCTTAGCCCCATCCCCGTACTAATGTCCTGGATCCGCCTATGCTCTAACTCCCTAGCCCGACCCTCGTACCGATGCCCTGGATCCGCCTATGCTCTAACTCCCTAGCCCGACCCTCGTACCGATGTTCTGGATCCGCCTATGCTCTAACTCCCTAGCCCCACCCCCGTACTGATGTCCTGGATCCACCTATGCTCGAACTCTTTAGCCCCTACCCACGTGCTGATGTCCTGGATCCGCTTATGCTCGAGGTCCTTACCCCCACACCCGTAACGACCCCACCTCCGTGCCCCCCCGAGACGACATAGGCGGATCCAAGGGGGAAAGGGGACAGGTGCCCCCATAGAATCTTAGCGCCCCCTGAAATTGTCCCGGAAACCCCTGGTAAGTTCGATGGCACCCCCTGAAATGTCGTTTTCCCCGAGATGCAGGTATCGGAGTCTACTGATAGGTTTTAGCGCTTACTTGATAGGTTTTCCGGCCAAAAGTGGCGTCCCTAGTGTAGATAGCGCCCACCAGGAAGTTTCCCCTTCCACCTCGCCCCCGATAGGCAATCCTGGATCCGCGTATGGGAAGCGACATTTCAGGGAAGCGTCATTGACCTTGAGAGGTGTGTCTTTACAATTTCAGAGGGCGCCGATGGTCGATTGGGGGTTGGGGGAGGGGGATAGGGGAGAAGGGTGAGGGGGGGCACCTAGCCTACTTATTCCCTGGATCCACCCATGGTCTAAAAACAGAAACATAATACTCTTATTGTAAACTCGGACTTTTACGGTACTCTAATTACTTGTGATGCATTATGGGTAGTATTCGGTACTTTTTACCAGACCATAAATAAACAGAAACGGCCGCGCCGATCGCCGGCGTTGCCGCGGCGTGGACGCAGGGGTGACGCGTGGTGATTTGCTACAACGTTGCGTGGAGAAACGGCATGTTTGTAAAGGTAACTTGGTGTTTCATTGATATCTACGCAGATGGAATGTCGACATATGTCTCTTACCTAGCTGCATGCAAAATTTCATTTCCCTCCATTGAATCTAACCACCCTAAACCCCGGTGTGAAGCAAAAATGAACTGATAAAATTACCACTTTGAAATGTATTTTACGGCTTATAGCGCGGAAGCCGTAAGAGATAAGTGGGGGGCATGAGTGAGAAAAATGACAGCAACGAAGTTTTCTATCCAGCCGTGTTAAGTTCAATACCGTAGCTATCACGGTCTGGGAACCAGGGGCTGAGAATAAAAATTTTAAAAACTTATATTTTATTTTTGCCTATAAAATAAAAAGTTTCAGTCTGAAAGTTTTTATCTCTAAATATATAATATAGGAGGCTATTTTCTCTTTTTATCTGAAATGGGAACTAATTTTTATCAATTAGATCGGAAGATATATGGGTTTGAATGATATTTTGGGAAATGCAAACCTTCACGGAATGGGCCAAAAAGAACCCTTAAATTTTCGTTTTTGTTTTGTTTCTGTGTTTGTGCAGTACTGCACAAACCGGCCTTTAAGTTGATATTTGACTCAGAACCTGAACTGCTGTAGCTTCAGATATTTTGAGCCTGTAGTTTAGACCATGAGTTTTATGCCAAATTTAGGGTGCAAAGTTTAAAAAGCTAATTTAGAGCCCTAAATTTAAAGCTTTTTCTTTCCACCTTTTTGTGTGAACTACAAATTTCCCTGATGTAAAAGAGTGCAAGTTTGAAGAGTCTAGATGAATTAGCAAAAAATAGAAAAATAAAAGTTAAAAATTACATAATGCAAAATTCTGGGCAAAATTTTGAAAATTTTGAAAATTGACAACCGTGGTGCTTATTCATTTGGAAGTGCCTTCTATCCACAAAAGTTTTAGGTCTCTGATACCAGCGCTCAGAACAGACAACAACAACAGACAACCTCGGCCGGCGGCCTCAGCAGGTGCCGCTCTGGCGCAGGAGAAGCCGGTGACAATGTACGTTAGCCAAACAGTTCGATTGACAGGCGAGTTTTTTCAGCAGTTTAACCCTCGCCCCACCGGGGGGCCATCGATGGCCCCCTAAGGTTTTTCCGGGATAGCAGAAAAACGACGAGGCGCAGCACCACGGTTGAGGGCTCTACCTCTCACTGCATCATTTTCCCATCATCCCTGAAATTTTTTACCCCGGGTCACCCAAGGTCAGGTCACCAGACGAGGTCAACCAAGGTCACCTCACTTCATTTTAGAGCTCTGTAAGAGCTACATTTCAAAGTCGATCGATTTGAAACTTCCTACACTTCATGACCCCTCCAGGGTCTACAAGGTGTATATCCGGGATTTTCCGATTTCGTGCCCTGAGGTCAGGTCACGGGGCGACCTCTCCCATTGGAAAAGCATGGGGAAAAGGTATTTCATGATATAAAAGCCACAAAAATGATTGCAAATACTCAGACTGCTCAGAACAACGTTTTTGGACACCCTTTCACGGATCCCAGGGGTCATATTTGCCCTTTGACTTTTCCAAGGTCATCCAAGGTCACCGGAGGTCAAAAACAGTATTTTGACAATAACTTTTGACCTAATTAAGCTAGAGCGGTGAAACAAACACCATCGTGTTTGTCTTGTCACTGGCTTTCATTTGATATACGGCAAGGTCACTTTTTGACCTTTCGTGACCTCAGGTCATATTAGGTCACGAGGTGACCTCTGGCGGTCAAACCACTGGCGGGAGGTCTTTACGTTCCACATAGCGGAAAAAGTACAGGTAATTTGCTATCAAATGTACTTTACCAGGCCTCAATTGCTCTAATGACATAAGAGTTATGTCCAGTCTGCTTAATCATTGCATATTTGAGTGAAAATAGCCGATCTTGACCTAATTTGACCTCTGGAGGTCAAACCATTGACCTGAGCACTAAAACATGCGAAGTAATTTCTTACTGAATTCACGCGAGCTTTCTATTGCACTTTGCAGATTTGCGCTAACGCCCATATTTTCGGAGTTAGAGAGGGGGGCCATCGATGGCCCCCGGTGGGGCGAAGGTGGCGCCGGACCCCCGGTGGGGCGCGGGTTAATACTTATAACAACGCAATGTTGGAGTTTTAGGTTTTGTGTTCTCATTATGGCTCCATTCAATCCCCTGTCTAGGCCCATGTTTTCCTAAATTAGCATGTCTCTGCATACTGCACCACGCTTGCCCTCTGTTCATATCATCAAAGAAATAAACACACGCATAATGTTTGTTTTGTAAAGCAACGACTGGGCATGACGAGAAGAAAGGAGATACAATATAAAATATGATGGGTTTTCCGACGGTATTTCACCTATACCTGCAGATTTTCACCCAATTCAGCCTATTTGTTACCGAGTTATGCCCCAGCTCGAGACCTCAGCCCCACCACCGAACTGATGTCCTGGATCCGCCTATGCTCGAGCTCCTTACCCCACCCCCTTACATATGTCCTGGATCTGCCTATGCTCGAGCTCCCGAGCCCCACCCACGCATTGATGTCCTGAATCCGCTTATGCTCGAGCTCCTTAGCCCCACCCCCGTACTGATGTCCTGGATCCGCTTATGTTTTAACTCTTTAGCCCCTACCTGTTTTAACTCTTTAGCCCCTTGATGTCCTGGATCCGCTTATGCTCGAGCTCCTTAGCCCCACCCCCGTACTGATGTCTTTGATCCGCCTATGCTCGAGCCTCTTACCCCAGCCCCGTACTGATGTCCTGGATCAGCCCCTGCTCGAGCTCCTTAGCCCGACACCCATACTGATGTCCTGGATCCGCCTATGCTCGAGCTCCTTAGCCCCACCTCCGTACAGATGTCCTGGATCCACCTATGCTGGATCTCCTTAGCCCAACCCCCGTACCGATATGCTGGATCCGCCTATGCTCAAACTCCTTAGCCTCTACCCCCGTACTGATATCCTGGCTCCGCTTATGCTCGAGCTCCTTAGCCCCACCCCCGTACTGATGTCCTGGATCCGCCTATGCTCGAACTCTTTAGCCCCTACCCCTGTGCTGATGTGCTGGTGCTGGTGGGCCGCCGTGGAAACCCCATGGTTTGTTGTATGTATTAGTTATGATTATTCATGTTGATCGTATAGTCAGCAATTGTTGACTTGAAACCGTACTGCTCGTATATCTTATCTTTGGTGTATATTCAACAGTATTTCAGGATACACAGTGCCGGGCCAGTACACCCGGGCCCCGGCAGCACGCCTGCTGTGTCGACCACTAGCGCCATCTAAACGCTCATGTGTTCACGGCGTAAAGCGAGATGTCCGACAAATGTCAGTACTATCAATACTTCCGTGGACACTAGATGTCGCTTGCAGTTGAGTGTCAGCATTCATATTACGTTTTGTATTATATTTCACAGGTGCATCCCTCACCTCACTTATCGCGTTTCAGTTCCGAGATCTCTTCCAGACTTACGGTATCGCTCACAACACGATGCACACCATGTACAGTTGGAACAGAACCAACAACCAAGCTGGTTAAGAGTGGCTAGTAAGGCCTCTATTACTTTGCTTAAGATTCTTTCGTAAATTTCGCAATCACGAATATTCCCTAATTAAATGGTTGAATTAACAATTGCATCCGTGAATTGCCGAGGTTTGGGCCAAGTAAAAAAACGTAGAGATGTGATGAATTTCCTTAGAAATACAAATATTGATATTATATTTCTTCAGGACACTCATTTAACTGGTGATACTACGCAGTATTTCGATAGTCTGTGGCGTGGAAAGTGCTATCATGCGACATTTTCTAACAGGAGTCGAGGCACAAGCATTCTTGTAAGAAACAAAATTCAACACGAAACAATTATGGAAAAATATTCTCAAAGTGGAAATTACGTTTTCATTGTAAGCAGAATTGGTACGTTAACTTTTACATTTGTAAGCATTTATGGCCCCAACAGTGATGAACCAGAATTTTACGAAGGGCTGATCAGAGAGTTAGACCCTATTCATTCAGACCACATAATCATAGGAGGAGACTTTAACTTTGTTGTTGATTCAGTTAAGGATTCTCATAACTACTTTCGTGAATATAACACATACGCAAAACAAAGATTCTTAGAATTTGTAAATGAAAACAGATTGTTCGACGTTTGGCGAAGCAAAAACCCAGATAAAAACTGCTACACCTGGAGAAGGCATAACCCGTTTAAAGGGGCAAGGCTAGATATGTTCTTTATTGATGACGATTTGATGCCCAGTGTTCAAGACGTTTTGATAAAGCCAGGGTATAGAACAGATCACGATATGCTTGTTTTGCGAATTCAAAATGTAGTTAAAGAACGCGGTCCCGGTATGTGGAAGTTTAACCAATCTGTCTTGGGAGAAGAACAATACGTAGACCTCGTAAAAGATTGTATAAGAAAGGTTGTTCTAGAGTATGCTGTTCCGGTTTATAATGAAGACTTCGTCGCCAACATAGAAAACTTCCCTGTCATTCAATTTAAGATAAGTGATACCCTATTCTACGAAACACTAATCATGTTAATACGGGGAGAAACCGTTCAGTATTGCAAAAGGAAAGCGCAAAAAAGGCGAATGTTGGAAAAAGAACTGATAAAGAATGTAACTGCTGCTCATGAAAAAATAATGACAATGAACTCCCCAGAAAGCTTTGAAGCCTTAAAGACAGCTGAATTGGCCCTTGAAAGTCATAGAAAAGCATACATAGAAGGACTCATTGTACGTTCCCGAGCCCAGTGGCACGAGGAGGGTGAAAAGAACTCGAAGTACTTCCTTTCTCTCGAAAAACGAAACATAATGCGGAAGACTGTTGAATATATCCAGGACGGAGATAGGAAAATAAGCAAAACGAGCGAAGTTTTGTCTGCTTTCACACAAGGACTAAAGAATAAATATGTTGAGCAAAATGAGAATGTCACAGACATGGATTTCATAAATGAAAATATTAAAGCAAAACTAAGCGAAACTGAGAAAGAATACTTCGGGACACCAATAAGCTTAGAAGAGTTGACACTAGCATTAACATCAATGAAAAAAGGAAAAACTCCGGGAAGCAATGGCTTCCCAGTTGAGTTTTTTAGAGCCTTTTGGACAGAAATCGGCGTATTCTTGTATCGAGCTTTCAAACACAGTCTTTCGAATGAAACTAACCTCATGACGCATAGAGAAGGTTTGATAACAATGATTCCGAAGGGCGGAAAATCTCAAAATTCCCTTAAAGGCTGGCGCCCAATCTCCTTGCTCAACGTTGACTTCAAAATTATTTCAACAGCAATCGCAAATCGATTAAAAAAAGTACTTAACAAATTAGTAACAGCATCTCAGTCAGCGTATATGAGTAACAGGTTTATAGGAGAAAATAGCCGTCTGCTATATGATGTTATAGAGCAAGTAAATAGGCAAAATATACCTGGCATACTGATGGCTGCAGATTTTGAGGCAGCGTTTGAAACTGTCTCCTGGCCCTTTTTAGCATGTGTATTAAAAAAATTGAATTTTGGCGACAATTTCCTAAGACTCATTCTTACACAATACTTGAACTCTTCTAACTATGCCCGCATCCAAATGAATGGCTTCCTTGGGGAAAAAATATTTTTGCACCGAGGAATCCGACAAGGAGATCCCGCCTCTGGATATCTGTTTGTTTTGTCGGTTCTGGTACTCGGAAACCAAATCAATCAATCAAAAAACTTACGTGGTGTCAAACTTACACCAGACTTAGAAATACGTATCAGTCAGTATGCAGATGACACAATTATTTTCTTGGAAGGCTCGGATAGGTCAATCAAAGGTGCCATTAGTGAAATTACTGAGTTCTCAAAACACTCAGGGCTAAAACTGAACTGGGAAAAAACATATTGCATGCTAATTGGTTCCATGAAGGAAAACGAAATAACCCAGCAATACAATTTCAAATGGGTACAAGATATAAAAATCCTCGGTATAACATACAATCGCACCAACCATAATGTTATTGAACTTAACCTAGATAAAAAATTGTCAGCACTTGAACAGGAAATTAACCAATGGAAGCGGCGGCACATAACACCTATTGGTAAAATCATCGTGATAAAATCATTGCTAATTTCGAAACTTGTTCATCTCCTGACGGCGCTACCGAACCCATCGGCTAAATATGTAAAACAAATAGAACAACTTTTGTTTAGGTTTCTTTGGTGGGGTAAACCCGACCAGGTTAAACGTTCAAAAATCATTCAGGGGTATGAGGCCGACGGTCTTCAGATGTTGGATATAAATGCGTTCATTCACAGCCTTAAACTATCATGGCTACGAAGAGCGATTGAGTCATCCGCGGATTGGGTAAAAGTTGCAAGAATTGAACTACCAGAACCCTCGTGTTTGCTAACTTTCGGAAATGCAAAATTGAGAAGAGTAAAAAACCAGCTTCAAAATCCATTTTGGATCGATGTAGTGCAGTCGCTTATTCACTTCAATGATACCTATCACGCGCTGCCACAAGAGATACTGACTGAAACTATCTGGTTTTCGGACTTTACTAAATACAAAACATCTTGTATTAAGGAATGGGATGCAAAAGGTCTAAGATTTATAGGGGATTTATTTAATTCTGAAAATAGAAATGTACTGTCACGAGAAGAAATTAGGCGTAATTACCGCATTTCAATGAACTTTTTGTGTTATGAGGCGTTAATTAGAAGTTTGCCTGACGAAGTGCGTAGCTCTGGCATGCAAACTCGCTTCGAGAGACCAAATATCCCTTACAGGCTCAATGTTTTCAAAAGCAAGCATCACAAGTTAAACCGGTATTGCTATAAGCAGTTTGTAATCTCGAAAGTTAGAAGCAATAACAATAATTCATTAGAGAAAAAATGGGAAAGAGATATAGGATTTTTTTCAAACTGGAACTATGTTAGAACTAAAACAGGCTACGAAGGCTACGTCTCTGCTTTATCTCCACTATCGTATAACTAACAGAATAATCACTACAAACAGATTTTTACATACAATAGGAATATCAAATACATATGTTTGCACTCTGTGTACTAACAATATAGAAACGATAACTCACCTGTTTTGGCATTGCAGAATCGTACAAAAATTTATCCATGATATAAAAAACATTTTGGAACGCAGGTATGGTATACCGCTTCCAAGGACCGCACAGTCCTGGTTCTTTTTACATGAGTTAAGTCCGATCCAGAAATTAATCGTCACTTTAGCAAAATCGGTCATCAACAAAGCTCGTAATAACACTGTGAAACCCGAAGTAACTTACTTTATGAACATTCTAAAAACAGAGGCCGAAAAAGAGCAAACTGCAAGCAGACTAAAAGGTAACTCGGAATTTTTCGAGAAAAAATGGGGAGGCCTCATTCAGATATTGAAAAAAATAGTAGTTATCTTAACCAGCTTCTTCATCACAACAATACACGCGGGTGAATCCAATTAAACAATCGGTCTGAAGGTGCGTGTGTGTGTATGTGTTCATATGTCCTGATCGCGTTTATATCGGTGTTTTGTGTCTAGGTGTGAAACTGCGCCATCGATACCCGTATCTGAATTTTGTCGCGGATTATGTATTGTTCGTGATTCCTGATTGCGTTGTTAGGTGATCCTCGACTGCCAAGTGACGGTTAAATATAGGGCCCTCGGGCCGTCAATGTCGGAAAAACCCCCTGTGCTGATGTCCTGGATCCGCTTATGCTTGAGCTCCTTAGCCCCACCTCTGTACTGATGTCCTTTATCCGCCTATACTCGAACCCCTTAGCCCCACCCCCGTACTGATGCCCTGGATCCGCCTCTGCTCGAGCTCCTTAGCCCCACACCCATACTGATGTCCTGGATCCGCCTATGCTCCAGCTCTTTAGCCCCACCCCCGTACAGATGTCCTGGATCCACCTATGCTCCATCTCCTTAGCCCCACCCCCGTACTGATGTCCTGGATCCGCCTTTACTCGAGCCCGGAGCCAACCCCTGCACTGATGTCCTGGATCCGCCTATGCTCGAGCTCCTTAGCCCCACACCCCGAACTGATGTCCTGGATCTGCCTATGCTCGAACTCCGTAGCCCCACCTCCGTACTGCCCTGGATTCGCCTATACTCGAACTCTTTAGCCCCTACCACCCTACTATTGTCCTGGATCCGCCTATGCTGGAACGCCCGAGCCCCACCACCGTACTGATGTCCTAGATCCGCCTATGCTCGAGCTCCTTAGCCCCACCCCCGTACTGAGGCCTGGATCCGCCTTTGCTGGAGCTCCTTAGCCCCACCCCCGTACTGATGTCCTGGATCCGCCTATGCTCGAACTTTTTAGCCCCACCTCCGTACTGATGTTCTGGATCCGCCTATGCTCGAACTCCTTAGCCCCCTACTGATGTCCTGGATCCGCCTATGCTCGAGCTCCCCCCACCCCTACTGATTATCCTATGCTCGAGCTCCTTAGCCCCACCCCCTTACTGATGTCCTGGATCCGCTTATGCTCGAACTCCTTAGCCTCTACCCCCCGTACTGATGTCCTTGATCCGCCTATACTCGAGCCCTTGAGCCCCACCCCCGCACTGATGTCCTAGATCCGCCTATGCTCGAGCTCCTTAGCCCCACACCCATACTGATGTCCTGGATCTGCTTATGCTCGAACTCCGTATCCCCACCCCCGTACAGATGCCCTGGATCCGCCTATGCTCGAACTCCTTAGCCCCTACCCCCCTACTAATGTCCTGGATCCGCCTATGCTCGAACGCCGTAGCCCCTACCACCCTACTGATGTCCTAGATCCGCCTATGCTCGAACTCCCGAGCCCCACCCCCGTACTGATGACCTGAATCCGCTTATGCTCGAGCTTCTTAGCCCCACCCCCGTACTGATGTCCTGGATCCGCCTATGCTCGAACTCTTTAGCCCCTACCCACGTGCCGATGTCCTGGATCCGCCTATGCTCGAGCTCCTTAGCCTCACCCCCGTACTGATGTCCTGGATCCGCCTATACTCAAACTCCTTAGCCCCACCCCCGTACTGATGTCCTAGATCTGCCTCTGCTCGAGCTCCTTAGCCCCTACCCCCATACTGATGTCCTGGATCAGCCTATGCTCGAGCTCCTTAGCCCCACCCCCGTACAGATGTCCTAGATCCGCCTATGCTCGATCTCCTTAGCCCCTAACCCCCTACTAATATCCTGGATCCGCCTATGCTCGAACGCCCGAGCCCCTACCCCCCTACTGATGTCCTGGATCCGCCTATGCTCGAACTCCTTAGCCCCACCCCGTACTGATGTCCTGGATCCGCCTTTGCTGGAGCTCCTTAGCCCCACCCCCGTACTAATGTCCTGGATCCGCCTATGCTCGAACTCCTTAGCCCCACCTCCGTACTGATGCCCTGGATCCGCCTATGCTCGAACTCCTTAGCCCCCGTACTGATGTCCTGGATCCGCCTATGCTCTAGCTCCCGAGCCCCACCCCCGTACTGATACTGGATCCGCTTATGCTCAGCTTCTAAGCCCCACCCCCGTACTGATGTCCTGGGTCTGCCTATGCTCGAACTCTTTAGCCCCTACCCCCACTGCTGATGTCCTGGATCCGCTTATGCTCGAGCTCCTTACCCCCACACCCGTAACGACCCCACCTCCGTGCCCCCCCCGAGACGACATAGGCGGATCCAAGGGGGAAAGGGGACAGGTGCCCCCCATAGAATCTTAGCGCCCCCTGAAATTGTCCCGGAAACCCCTGGTAAGTTCGATGGCACCCCCTGAAATGTCGTTTTCCCCGAGATGCAGGTATCGGGGTCTACTGATAGGTTTTAGCGCTTACTTGATAGGTTTTCCGGCCAAAAGTGGCGTCCCTAGTGTAGATAGCGCCCACCAGGAAGTTTCCCCTTCCACCTCGCCCCCGATAGGCAATCCTGGATCCGCGTATGGGAAGCGACATTTCAGGGAGCGTCATTGACCTTGAGAGGTGTGTCTTTACAATTTCAGAGGGCGCCGATGGTCGATTGGGGGTTGGGGGAGGAGGATGGGGGAGAAGGGTGAGGGGGGGCACCTAGCCTACTTATTCCCTGGATCCACCCATGGTCCAAAAACAGAAACATAATACTCTTATTGTAAACTCGGACTTTTACGGTACTCTAATTACTTGTGATGCATTATGGGTAGTATTGGGTACTTTTTACCAGACTATAAATAAACAGAAACGGCCGCGCTGATCGCCGGCGTTGCCGCGGCGTGGACGCAGGGGTGACGCGTGGTGATTTGCTACAACGTTGCGTGGAGAAACGGCATGTTTGTAAAGGTAACTTGGTGTTTCATTGATATCTATGCAGATGGAATGTCGACATATGTCTCTTACCTAGCTGCATGCAAAATTTCATTTCCCTCCAATGACTCTAACCACCCTAAACCCCGGTGTGAAGCAAAAATGAACTGATAAAATTACCACTTTGAAATGTATTTTACGGCTTATAGCGCGGAAGCCGTAAGAGATAAGTGGGGGGTATGAGTGAGAAAAATGACGGCAACGAAGTTTTCTATCCAGCCGTGTTAAGTTCAATACCGTAGCTATCATGGTCTGGAAACCAGGGGGCTGAGAATAAAAATCTTAAAAACTTATATTTTATTTTTGCCTATAAAATAAAAAGTGTCAGTCTGAAAGTTTTTATCTCTAAATATATAATAAAGGAGGCTATTCTCTCTTATTATCTTATTATTAAGCCCTTTTTCTATCTGAAATGGGAACTAAATTTTATCAATTAGATCGGAAGATATAAGGGTTTGAATGATATTTTGGGAAATGCAGACCTTCACGGAATGGGCCAAAAAGGACCCTTAAATTTCCGTTTTTTTTTGTTTCTGTGTTTGTGCAGTACTGCACAAACCGGCCTTTAAGTTGATATTTGACTCAGAACCTGAACTGCTGTAGCTTCAGATATTTCGAGCCTGTAGTTTAGACCATGAGTTTTATACCAAATTTAGGGTGCAAAGTTTAAAAGCTAATTTGGAGCCCTAAATTTAAAGCTTTTTCTTTCCATTTTTTGTGTGAACTACAAATTTCCCTGATGTAAAAGGGTGCAAGTTTGAAGAGCCTAGATGAATTAGCAAAAAATAGAAAAATAAAAGTTAAAAATCACATAATGCAAAATTCTGGGCAAAATTTTGAAAATTTTGAAAATTGACAACCGTGGTGCTTATTCATTTGGAAGTGCCTTCTATCCACAAAAGTTTTAGGTCTCTGATGCCAGCGCTCAGAACAGACAACAACAACAACAACCTCGGCCTGCGGCCTCGGCAGGTGCCGCTCTGGCGCAGGAGAAGCCGGTGACAATGTACGTTAGGCAAGCAGTTCGATTGACAGGCGAGTGTTTTCAGCAGTATGATACCTATACTAACGCGATGTTGGGACTTGAGGTCTAATGTTCTCATTCTGACTACATTCAGTCCCATGTGTAAGTCCATGTTTTCCTAAACTAACATGTCTCTGCACACTGCGCCACGTTTGTCGTCTGTTCATGTCATCACATAAATAATCACACGTATAAAGTTTGGTTTGTTAAGTAAAGACTGGCTATGCCCAGAAGAAAGGAGATACAATATAAAATATTATGGGTTTGCCGACCATATTTCACCTATACCTGGAGATCTTCACACAATTCAGCCTATTTGTTGCCGAGTTAGCTTCGGTTATCCTAAGTCCCAGTCCGCATGCGCAGTAAAGTCTGCAGTGAATGAGAGCGAAGATACCGTTATAATTTACTGAAGCATGTTGGTATGTCGTTTGTTTGTCTCCTGAACTAAACTATCCCTTATAGCCTAATAATCCTTAGAATTCATACTGAGCATGCGCAGCACAATGCAATGTCATAATTCCGTGAATTGGGATTAGCAGATAGTATTCTGCTATTACTCTCAAATTTTTAGCCCAATCGGTCTTTTGGCTCCCGAGATAGCCTCCCTGACCATAAGTTCTAATGCGCATGCGCACTTACCTTTGTAGTAAGCAAGGGTGTCAAAACTTTCATACTAAATTTAAGCATGTTCGCTCTCCTCTGTCCATGTCCTCTTCTGAAATATCCTCACCTTTAAGGCTTATCTTGAAGATTTCTACTGCGCATGCGCAAAGCAGTGCAGCTTCACTATGACATTATTTGTGGTTTTCACCCCGTGTCATTTTCTTGTTCACAAAATTTCAAAAAAATCGGCCCGTAGGTTGCCGGGATAGCCTCTGTTACAATTAGTTCCACTGCGCATGCGCAGTGACCTTTCATTGACCTGAAGACCGGATTCAAAATCTGCATGACCGATTTCCTCTCATTAATATTGTTCGACAATATGGAATAGAGTGCAACGAGATTTATATATTATTTACATGTCTAAAGACGATAGCGGATACAAGGGGCGAGGCTAGTGGGCTTAAGTCCCCCCCATGTGAAAATGCCTAGATCTATAGCACGAGCAAAGGATGCTTGGAGGCAATGGCAGAGAAGCTGGAGCTAAAAGGTGAATTCAGGGTAGCGGGGGGGGATAGGAGGCACGTGCACCCCCCCTTTGGTCGATCCTCAGCACCCCCTGAAATGGCCAAGGCGCCCCTCAAACATTCGATGGCACCCTTGAAATGTCACTTCCCACCCTTTCCCCTAAGATGCAAAAATTGGCGCCCATCGGAAGAATTTTACGTGTCAAAAGTTGCGCTCTATGCTCCGGATTACACCCCTTGCCCTGCAGACGGTGCCTCCTCTATCGGTAATCCTTGATCCGCCTATGCTCAAGCTCCTTAGCCCCACCACCGAACTGATATCCTGGATCCGCTAATGCTCCAATTCCTGAGGCCCATCCCCGTACTGATATCCTGGATCCGCCTATGCTCGAGCTCCTCAGCCCCACCCCCTTACTGATGTCCTGGATCCACCTATGCTCGAACTCCGTAGCCCCACCTTCGTACTGTCCTTGATCCGCCTATGCTCGAGCTCCCTAGCCCCACCCCGTACTGATGTCCTGGATCTGCCTATGCTCGAGCTCCTTACCCCACCCCGTACTGATGTCCTGGATCCGCCTATGCTCGAGCTCCTTAGCCCCACCTCCGTGCTGATGTCCTGGATTCGCCTATGCTCGATCTCTTTAGCCCACCCCCGTACTGATGTCCTGGGTCCGCCTATGCTCGAGCTCCTTAACCCCACCCCCGAACTGATGTCCTGAATCCGCCTATGCTGGAGCTCCTTAGCCCCACCCCGTACTGATGTCCTGGATCCGCCTATGCTCGAGCTCCTTAGCCTACCCCCGTATTGATGTTCTGCATCCGCTTATGCTCGAGGTCCCGAGTTCCAACCCGCTCCTGATGTCCTGGATCCGCCTATGCTCGAGCTCCTTAGCCCCACCCCGTACTGATGTCCTGGATCCGCCTATGCTCAAACTCACTAGCCCCACCCCGGTACTGATGTATTGGATCCGCCTATGCTCGAGCTCCTTAGCCCCACCCCCATACTAATTGCCTGGATCCGCCACTGCTTATTAAGTTTATTTAAGCAGGGAGTGCAAGGAGTCACGTGCCATGGTATCACCACAAAGAGGTTTATTCGGCTGGGAAAGAAATGGTGTGCAACGGTGGATCCTTTGGCCAGTGCTACCTATGGTTAGAGGATGCATTAACTAGTGGGTAGATAGATAGACAGATGATAAACTTTTATTGGACGGAAACAATATGACAGGTATAACAAATAGATTGACGCAAAACCCCGAAGGCTTAAGTGGTGGGGCCTCTCTTATCTCTTTAATAAAACACATCACTTTTACCGGACCTATCACACACATACACAGTAAGATTTGGACACACATAAAGAAACAACAAAACACAACAAACCAAACAAGCAAACCAGTTCCTGACCACCATTTTGTTTTTTATTCGTCGCAAGTCGCCGCAGCGAGCGGGACCCTACCGCACGGCCGCCACCCGGCCGGCCGACTGATATGAATATCTAATAGACAACGCGTCCGCCGCACGAGTAGAGGAGCCGAAACGAGACAGACTACCCTGCCACCACCGGGCATTCGCGCTGGTCGATAGCATGCGTACATAGCTATGGTATCTGTCTCGCATAGCAGCTACCAGTGCGCTGCCCGCAGCCACGCTACGGCCGAACGGCGGGGTGAGGTTTCGAGCGGAAAACTTACTAGCATTGTGTATTACATTTAATTAAAGGTACACTGTTGTTGCTATGATTTGCAACCTGTTGCGATGGCAAGATATGTCCTTGAACTAGCTTTTTGCCGAATTTCATCCACTTCCATCTATATTAACCATTCGAAATCCTGGTGTGAAGCAAAAATGAACCGATAAAATTACCACCTTGAAATGTATTTTACGGCTGATAGCGCGGAAGCTGTAAGAGAAAAGTGGGGGGTATGAGTGAGAAAAATGACGGCAACGAAGTTTTCTATCCAGCCGTGTTATATTCAATACCGTAGCTATCACGGTCTGGAAACCAGGGGGCTGAGAATATAAATTTTAAAAACTTTTATTTTATTTTTGCCTCTAAAATAAAAAAGTTTCGGTCTGAAAGTTTTTATCTCTAAATATATAATAAAGGAGGCTATTCTCTTTTATTATCTGAAATGGAAACTAATTTATCTTAATTAGATCGGAAGATATAAAGGTTTGACTGATATTTTAGGAAATGCAGACCTTCGCAGAATGGGCCAAAAAGGACCCTTAAATTTCCGTTTTTGTTTTGTTTCTGTGTTTGTGCAGTACTGCACAAACCGGCCTATAAATTGGTATTTGACTCAGAACCTGAACTGCTGTAGCTTCAGATATTTCGAGCCTGTAGTTTAGACTATGAGTTTTATGCCAAATTTAGGGTGCAAAGTTTAAAAGCTAATTTGGAGCCTTAAATTTATAACTTTTTCTTTCAAACTTTTTGTGTGATCTACAAATTTCCCTGACATATAAAGGGTGCAAGTTTGAAGACTGTAGATGAATTAGGAAAAAATAGAAAAATAAAAGTTAAAAATCACATAATGCAAAATTCTGGGCAAAATTTTGAAAATTTTGAAAATTGACAACCGTGGTGCTTGTTCATTTGGAAGTGCCTTCTATCCACAAAAGTTTTAGGTCTCTGATACCAGCGCTCAGAACAGACAACAACAACAACAGACAACCTCGGCCTGCGGCCTCGGCAGGTGCCCTCTGGCGCAGGAGAAGCCGGTGACAATGTACGTTAGCCAAACAGTTCGATTGACAGGCGAGTTTTTTTCAGCAGTTTGATACTTATAACAACGCAGTGTTGGAGTTTTAGGTTTTATGTTCTCATTATGGCTCCATTCAATCCCCTGTCTAGGCCCATGTTTTCCTAAATTAGCATGTCTCTGCATACTGCACCACGCGTGCCCTCTGTTCATATCATCAAAGAAATAAACACACGCATAATGTTTGTTTTGTTAAGCAAAGACTGGGCATGACGAGAAGAAAGGAGATACGATATAAAATATGATGGGTTTTCCGACGGTATTTCACCTATACGTGCAGATTTTCACCCAATTTAGCCTATTTGTTACCGAGTTATGCCCCAGCTCGAGACCTCAGCCCCACAACCGAACTGATGTCCTGGATCCGCCTATGCTCGAGCTCCTTACCCCACCCCCTTACATATGTCCTGGATCTGCCTATGCTCGAACTCCGTAGCCCCAGCTCTATACTGCCCTGGATCCGCCTATGCTTGAAGTCCTTAGCCTCTACCCCTACTGATGTCCTGGATCCGCCTGTGCTCGAACTTCGTAGCCCCACCTCTGTACTGCCCTGGATCCGCCTATGCTCGAACTACTTAGCCCCCACCCCCTACTGATGTCCTGGATCCGACTATGCTCGAGCTCCCGAGCCCCACCCCCGTACTGATCAGCTGAATCCGCTTATGCTCGAGCTTCTTAGCCCCACCGCCGTACTGATGTCCTAGATCTGCCTCTGCTCGAGCTCCTTAGCCCCATCCCCGTACTAATATCCTGGATCCGCCTATGCTCGAACTCCGTAGCCCCTACCCCCTACTGATGTCCTGGATCCGCCTATGCTGGAACTCCCGAGTCTCACCCTGTACTGATGTCCTGATTCCGCTAATGCTCAGCTGCTTAGCCACATCCCCGTACTAATGTCCTGGATCCGCCTATGCTCTAACTCCCTAGCCCGACCCTCGTACCGATGTCCTGGATCCGCCTATGCTCTAACTCCCTAGCCCGACCCTCGTACCGATGTCCTGGATCCGCCTATGCTCTAACTCCCTAGCCCCACCCTCGTACTGATGTCCTGGGTCCGCCTATGCTCGAACTCTTTAGCCCTTACCCCCATGCTGATGTCCTGGATCCGCTTATGCTCGATCTTCTTACCCCCACACCAGTAACGCCCCACCTCCGTGCCCCCGCCCCCGAAACGACATAGGCGGATACAAGGGGAAAGGGGACAGGTGCCCCCATAGAATCTTAGCGCCCCTGAAATTGTCCCGGAAACCCCTGGAAAGTTCGATGGCACCCCCTGAAATGTCGTTTTCCCCGAGATGCAGGTATCGGGGTCTACTGATAGGTTTTAGCGCCTACTTGATAGGTTTTTCCGGCCAAAAGTGGCGTCCCTGGTGTAGATAGCGCCCACCAGGAAGTTTCCCCTTCCACCTCGCCCCCGATAGGCAATCCTGGATCCGCGTATGGGAAGCGACATTTCAGGGAGCGTCATTCGCCTTGAGAAGCGTGTCTTTACAATTTCAGAGGGCGCCGATGGTCGATTGAGGGTTGGCGGAGGGGATGGGGGAGAAGGGTGGGGGGGGCACCTAGCCTACTTATTCCCTGGATCCACCCATGGTCCAAAAACAGAAACATAATTCTCTTATTGTAAACGCAGACTTTTACGGTACTCTAATTACTTGTGATGCATTATGGGTAGTGTTGGGTACTTTTTTACCAGACCATAAATAAACAGAAACGGCCGCGCCGATCGACGGCGTTGCCGCGACGTGGACGCAGGGGTGACGCGTGGTGATTTGCTACAACGATGCGTGGAGGAACGGCATGTTAGTAAAGGTAACTTGGTGTTTCATTGATATATATGCTGATGGAATGTCGACATATGTCTCTTATCTAGCTGCATGCAAAATTTCATTTCCCTCCAATGACTCTAACCACCCTAAACCCCGGTGTGAAGCAAAAATGAGCTGATAAAATTACCACTTTGAAATGCATTTTACGGCTTATAGCGCGGAAGCCGTAAGAGATAAGTGGGGGTATGAGTGAGAAAAATGACGGCAACAAAATTTTCTATCCAGCCGTGTTAAGTTCAATACCGTAGCTATCATGGTCTGGAAACCAGTGGGCTGAGAATAAAAATTTTAAAAACTTATATTTTATTTTTGCCTATAAAATAAAAAAGTTTCAGTCTGAAAGTTTTTATCTCTAAATATATAATAAAGGAGGCAATTCTCTTTTATTATCTGAAATGGGAACTAATTTTTATCAATTAGATCGGAAGATATAAGGGTTTGAATGATATTTTGGGAAATGCAGACCTTCACGGAATGGGCCAAAAAGGACCCTTAAATTTCCGTTTTTGTTTTGTTTCTGTGTTTGTGCAGTACTGCACAAACCGAACTTTAAGTTGATATTTGACTTAGAACCTGAACTGCTGTAGCTTCAGATATTTCGAGCCTGTAGTTTAGACCATGAGTTTTATGCCAAATTTAGGGTGCAAAGTTTAAAAGCTAATTTAGAGGCCTAGATTTAAAGCTTTTTCTTTTCAACCTTTTGTGTAAACTACAAATTTCCCTGATGTAAAAGGGTGCAAGTTTGAAGAGTCTAGATGAATTAGCAAAAAATAGAAAAATAAAAGTTAAAAATCACATAATGCAAAATTCCGGGCAAAATTTTGAAAATTTTGAAAATTGACAACCGTCGTGCTTATTCATTTGGAAGTGCCTTCTATCCACAAAAGTTTTAGGTCTCTGATACCAGCGCTCAGAACAGACAACAACAGACAGCCACGACGAGACCGGAAAAACTGTCAGAATAGAAGCCGTTTCTTACTTCGTTCGTCACCGGCTTCTGACAGACAGACAGACCACGACGAGACCGGTAAAGCGGCCAGAATAGAGCCTCTTGAGAAATCTCAATGCGCTTCGCTCCATGAGTTTCGTCATGCGGCTCTGACAACGACGACGAGACCGGAAAAACTGTCAGAATAGAAGCCGTTTCTTACTCCGTTCGTCACCGGCTTCTGACAGACAACGACGACGACGAGACCGGAAAAACTGTCAGAATAGAAGCCGTTTCTTACTTCGTTCGTCACCGGCTTCTGACTACTACGGACAACAGAGAACGAAAAACTGTCAGTATAGAAGCCGTTTCTCACTTCGTTCGTCACCGGCTTCTGACAACCTCGGCCTGCGGCCTCGGGAAGTGCCGCTCCGGCGCAGGAGAAGCCGGTGACAATGTACGTTAGGCAAATAGTTCGATTGACAGACGAGTGTTTTCAGTAGTATGATACATATACTAACGCGATGGTGGGACTTGAGGTCTTGTTTTCTCATTATGACTCCATTCAATTCAATGTGTAAGCCTTTTTTTCTAAACTAACATGTCTCTGCACACTGCGCCACGTTTGCCCTCTGTTCATGTCATCACATAAATAAACACACGTATGAAGTTTGGTTTGTTAAGTAAGGACTGGGTATGCCCAGAAGAAAGGACATACAATATAAAATATTATGGGTTTGCCGACCATATTTCACCTATACCTGCATATTTTCACCCAATGCAGCCTATTTGTTACCGAGTTAGCTTCGGTTAACCTATGTCCTAGTCCGCATGAGCAGTAACGTCTGCAGTGAATGAGAGCGAAGAAACCGTTATAATTGGCTGAAGCATGTTGGTATGCTGTGTGTTTGTCTCCTGGTCTAAATTATCCCTTATAGCCTATTATTCCTTAGAATTCCTACAGTGCATGTGCAGCACAGTACAGCGCCATAATGCCGCCAATTGGGATTAGCAGATAGTATTCTGCTTTTACTCGCAAAGTTTGATCAAAATCGGTCGATTGGCTCCCGAGATAGCCTCAATGACCATAAAATCTAATGCGCATGCGCACTGACCTTTGTAGTTATGAAGGGTGACAAACAGTTCATGCTAAATTTAAGCATATTGGCTCTCTCCTGTTCATTTCCTCCTCTGAAATATCCTCAACTTTAAGGCTTAATTTGATAATTTCTACCGCGCATGCGCAGAGCGGTTCAGCCTCAATTTGAAAGTTTTTGTTTTTATTCCGTGTAATTATCTTGTTCACAAAATTGCAAGGAAATCGACCCGTAGGTTGCCGAGATGGCCTCTGTTACACTTAGTTTCACTGCGCATGTGCAGTGACCTTTCATTGACCTGAAGACCAGATTCGAAATCTGCATGACCGATTGTCACTCAATGGTATGGTTGGATAACATGGGACAGAATGCAACGAGATTTATATATCATTTATATGTTTAAACACGGCGGCGGATACAAGGGGCGAGGCTAGGGGGCTTAATCCCCCATGTGAAAAGTCCTACAGCTATGGCATAGGCGGAGGATGTTTCAAAGCAATGATCAGGATGCTCAAAAGAATAGGTGAATTCAGGGTGGTTGGGGAGGGGGTATAGGGGCACGTGCCCCCTTGATCGACCCTCTGCGCCCCTTGAAATTGCCACGGCGCCCCCTTAGACATTTGATGGCGCCGCTTGAAATGCCACTGCCCACCCCTAAGATACGAATATCTGCGCCCATCGGAAGGATTTTGCGTCCACTTGATAGATTTTGCCGGTCAAAAGTGAGGCCCCCCAGTTCCGGATTACACCCCTTCCCCGCGGACGATTTCTCCCCTCTCGGAAATATTTGATCCGCCTTTACTCGAGCCCCTTAGCCCCGCCGCCCCCATACTGATGTCCTGGATCCGCCTATGCTCGAGCTCCTTAGCCCCACCTCCGTACTGATGTCCTGGATCCGGCTATGCTTGAGCTCCTTAGCCCCACCCCTGAACTTATGTCCTGGATCCGCCTATGATCGAGCACCTTAGGCCCATCCCGGCACTGATGCCCTGGGTCCGCCTATGCTCCTTAGCCCCACCCCCGTACTGATGTCCTGGATCCGCCTATGCTCGAGGTCCTTAGCCCCACCACCTTACTGATGTCATGGATCCGCCTATGCCCGAGCTCTTTAGCCCAATACCTGTACTGATGTCCTGGATCCGCCTATGCTTGAGCTCCTTAGCCCCACCCTGATAGGTTTTGCCGGTAAGAGTGCCGTCCGCCGTGGTGGAGCCCTTAGCCCCACCCCTCTGATGGTCCTGGATGCCGCCTATGCCCGGAGGTCGCCCCCCCATCGCAATCCTGATCCGACTATGGATAGATTATAAAATTTTATTGGACGGAAACAATATGACGGGTATAACAAAGAGATTGACGCAAAAGCCCGAAGGCTTAAGTGGTGGGGCCTCTCTATCTCTCTCATAAAACACATCACTTTTTACCGTACGTATCACACACATACACAGTAAGATTTGGGCACCCATAAAGAAACAAATCACAACAAACCAAACAAGCATACCAGTTCCTGACCACCATTTTGTTTTTTATTCGTCGCAAGTGGCCACCGCGAGCGGGACCCTACCGAACGGCCGCCAACCGGCCGGCCGAGTGATTCGCTGCATGCATTCGTAGATAGAAATGGTATGCCTTTCTTGCATCGCATTTACCGGCTGCAGCCTACCGCCGCAGAACACAAGCTCCATGCAAGAAGGGCAGAATGACGTCACTCCTGCTGCGGGAAAAAGGTGACCGAAGTATTTTGGCCCTCAGTAGCGAACTAGTCATCGGAGCGTCATGAAACAAAAACGGCAGAGCTCATAATCTCCCATACTACAAGTATAGAGAGAACCATTGATTTCAGTTGAGTATAAAGGCTTTTTATCACGTGATGAATCTATCACAACCTATGAAAACCGCATCAAATTCAGTCTTTATCATCATATAGCTCAAAACCTATGGGAGACGCGCGGGTATGGTCAGGCAGACGGTTCAACGAAGTTTTGGAGCCGGCCTTTTTTAGTACCAATGCCGTACTAAAATGGTTTGGAAATATGTAGTCCTAAATTAAAAAAAACAAAATCATATTGTATTTTTTGCCCAAAAATAAATATTTCCCATTAACTCAGAAATTTGTATTTAGAATATGTTGTTGTAATGACAATACCCTTTATCTGAACAATGAGAACTGCGTTCAGAAATGTTCTGAATTAGATTGATAAGTTATATGGTAATTTAATATTTTAGGCCATAATTGCAAAGTTTTGGAAAAAGGGCCAAAACTGACCTTCAAAATTATGCTTTTGGTTCAGTTTAGTGTCTATGCAGTAATGCACAGTCCTTTCTGTCTGTAAAAATCCAGTTTGGAACACTTAGCATCATATATTCACATATTTTGAACTTATAACTTTGGTAATGCATTTCACTACAAGTTGGAGGTAAAAGTTTCGAAAAAATCATTTTGGAATTACAGATTTGGATTTTTTGCTTAAAACTTTGAGCAACAACTGGTAATTGATTGTGTGTAAAAGAGTGTAAGTTTGAAGAGCTGTAGACTAAAAATAGAAAAACAGAAAAATAAAAGTTTATAAAAATATAATCCAAAATTTTGGGAAATTTTTTGCAAAATTTGAAAATCTGCAGCCGGTGGGATTTTTATGCGTTCCTGCCTTTCATCCCTGCAAGTTTCAAGTATCTGATGCCAGTCCTCAGAACAGACAACAACTACTACTACTACACACTCCTGCCTCGGCCTGCGGCCTCGGCTGGTGCCGCTCTGGCGCAGGAGAAGCCGGTGACAATGTACGTTAGCCAAACAGTTCGATTGACAGGCGAGTTTTTTCAGCAGTTTGATACTTATAACAACGCAATGTTGGAGTTTTAGGTTTTGTGTTCTCATTATGGCTCCATTCAATCCCCTGTCTAGGCCCATGTTTTCCTAAATTAGCATGTCTCTGCATACTGCACCACGCCTGCCCTCTGTTCATATCATCAAAGAAATAAACACACGCATAATGTTTGTTTTGTTAAGCAAAGACTGGGCATGACGAGAAGAAAGGAGATACGATATAAAATATGATGGGTTTTCCGACGGTATTTCACCTATACCTGCAGATTTTCACCCAATTCAGCCTATTTGTTACCGAATTATGCCCCAGCTCGAGACCTCAGCCCCACCACCGAACTGATGTCCTGGATCCGCCTATGCTCCAGCTCCTTAGCCCACCCCCTTACATATGTCCTGGATCTGCCTATGCTCGAACTCCGTAGCCCCACCTCTATACTGCCCTGGATCCGCCTATGCTTGAACTGCTTAGCCACTACCCCTACTGATGTCCTGGATCCGCCTATGCTCAAGCTCCCGAGCCCCACCCACGTACTGATGTCCTGAATCCGCTTATGCTCGAGCTCCTTAGCCCCACCCCCGTACTGATGTCCTGGATCCGCTTATGTTTTAACTCTTTAGCCCCTACCTGTTTTAACTCATTAGCCCCTTGATGTCCTGGATCCGCTTATGCTCGAGCTCCTTAGCCCCACCCCGTACTGATGTCTTTGATCCGCTTATACTCGAGCCTCTTACCCCAGCCCCGTACTGATGTCCTGGATCCGCCTCTGGTCGAGCTCCTTGGCCCGACACCCATACTGATGTCCTGGATCCGCCTATGCTCGAGCTCCTTAGCCTCACTTCCGTACAGATGTCCTGGATCCGCCTATGCTGGATCTCCTTAGCCCAATCCCCGTACCGATATGCTGGATCCGCCCATGCTCAAACTCCTTAGCCTCTACCCCCGTACTGATATCCTGGCTCCGCTAATGCTCGAGCTCCTTAGCCCCACCCTCGTACTGATATCCTGGATCCGCCTATGCTCGAACTCTTTAGCCCCACCCCCGTACTGATGTCCTGGATCCGCTTAAACCCGAACTCCTTAGCCCCTACCCCTACTGATGTCCTGGATCCGCCTATGGTCGAGCTCCTTACTCCACCCCCTTACTGATGTCCTGGATCCGCCTATGCTCGAACTCCGTAGCCCCACCTCTGTACTGCCCTGGATCCGCCTATGCTTGAACTCCTTAGCCCCCACCCCCTACTGATGTCCTGGATCCGCCTATGCTCGAGCTCCCGAGCCCCACCCCCGTACTGATGAGCTGAATCCGCTTATGCTCGAGCTCCTTAACACCACCCCGTACTGATGTCCTGGATCCGCTTATGCTCGAGCTCCTTAGCCACACCCCCGTACTGATGTCCTGGATCCGCCTCTGCTCGAGCTCCTTAGCCCCACCCCCGTACTGATGTCCTGGATCCGCCTCTGCTCGAGCTCCTTAGCCCCACACCCATACTTATGTCCTGGATCCGCCTATGCTGGGCTCCTTAGCCCCACCCCTACTGATGTCCTGGATCCGCCTTTACTCGAGCTCCGGAGCCCCACCCCCGCACTGATGTCCTGGATCCGCCTATACTCGAGCTCCTTAGCCCCACCCCCGTACTGATGTCCTGGATCCGCCTCTGCTCGAGCTCCTTAGCCCCACCCCCGTACTGATGTCCTGGATCCGCCTCTGCTCGAGTTCCTTAGCCCCACCCCGTACTTATGTCCTGGATTTGCCTATGCTGGAGCTCCTTAGCCCCACCCCCTACTGATGTCCTGGATCCGCCTATGCTCGAGCTCCTTAGCCCCACCCCCGTATTGATGTCCTGGATCCGCTTATGCTCGAGGACTCCGAGTTGCCCACCCTCGTCCTGATGTCCTGGGTCCGCCTATGCTCGAGCTCCTTAACCCCACCCCGAACTGATGTCCTGGATCCGCCTATGCTCGAGCTCACTAGCCCCACCCCGGTACTGATGTCTTGGATCCGCCTATGCTCGAGCTCCTTAGCCCCACCCCCATACTAATGGCCTGGATCCGCCACTGCTTATTAAGTTTATTTAAGCAGGGAGTGCAAGGAGTCACGTGTCATGGTATTACCACAAAGAGGTTTATTCGGCTGGGAAAGAAATGGTGTGCAACGGTGGATCCTTTGGCCAGTGCTACCTATGGTTAGAGGATGCATTAACTAGTGGGTAGATAGATAGACAGATGATAAACTTTTATTGGACGGAAACAATATGACAGTTATAACAAATAGATTGAAGCAAAAGCCCGAAGGCTTAAGTGGTGGGGCCTCTCTTATCTCTCTCATAAAACACATCACTTTTACCGGACCTATCACACACATACACAGTAAGATTTGGACACACATAAAGAAACAACAAAACACAACAAACCAAACAAGCAAACCAGTTCCTGACCACCATTTTGTTTTTTATTCGTCGCAAGTCGCCGCAGCGCGCAGGCCCTTACCGCACGGCCGCCACCCGGCCGTCCGACTGATATGAATATCTAGTAGACAACGCGCCCGCCGCACGAGTAGAGGAGCCGAAACGAGACAGACTACCCTGCCACCACCGGGCATTCGCGCTGGTCTATAGCATGCGTAGATAGCTATGGTATCTGTCTCGCATAGCAGCTAAGTGCGCCGCCCGCAGCGACGCTACGGCCGAACGGCGGGGTGAGGTTTCGAGCGGGAAACATACTAGCATTGTGTATTACATTTAATTAAAGGTACACTGTTGTTGCTATGATATGCAACCTGCTGCGATGGCAAGATATGTCTTTGAACTAGCTTTTTGCTGAATTTTATCCACTTCCATCTATATTAACCATTCGAAATCCTGGTGTGAAGCAAAAATGAACCGATAAAATTACCACTTCGAAATGTATTTTACGGCTGATAGCGCGGAAGCCGTAAGAGATAAGTGGGGGGTATGAGTGAGAAAATGACGGCAACGAAGTTTTCTATCCAGCCGTGTTAAGTTCAATACCGTAGCTATCATGGTCTGGAAACCAGGGGCTGAGAATAAAAATTTTAAAAACTTATATTTTATTTTTGCCTATAAAATAAAAAAGTTTCAGTCTGAAAGTTTTTATCTCTAAATATATAATAAAGGAGGCTATTCTCTTTTATTATCTGAAATGGGAACTAATTGTTATCTTAATTAGATCGGAAGATATAAGGGATTGAATGATATTTTGGGAAATGGAGACCTTCACGGAATGGGCCAAAAAGGACCCTTAAATTTCCGTTTTTGTTTTGTTTCTGTGTTTGTGCAGTACTGCACAAACCGGCCTTTAAGTTGATATTTGACTCAGAACCTGAACTGCTGTAGCTTCAGATATTTCGAGCCTGTAGTTTAGACCATGAGTTTTATGCCAAATTTAGGGTGCAAAGTTTAAAAGCTAATTTAGAGCCCTAAATTTAAAGCTTTTTCTTTCCAACTTTTTGTGTGAACTACAAATTTCCCTGATGTAAAAGGGTGCAAGTTTGAAGAGTCTAGATGAATTAGGCAAAAATAGAAAAATAAAAGTTAAAAATCACATAATGCAAAATTCTGGGCAAAATTTTGAAAATTTTGAAAATTGACAACCGTGGTGCTTATTCATTTGGAAGTGCCTTCTATCCACAAAAGTTTTAGGTCTCTGATACCAGCGCTCAGAACAGACAACAACAACAGACCTCGGCCTGCGGCCTCGGCAGGTGCCGCTCTGGCGCAGGAGAAGCCGGTGACAATGTACGTTAGCCAAACAGTTCGATTGACAGGCGAGTTTTTTCAGCAGTTTGATACTTATAACAACGCAATGTTGGAGTTTTAGGTTTTGTGTTCTCATTATGGCTCCATTTAATCCCCTGTCTAGGCCCATGTTTTCCTAAATTAGCATGTCTCTGCATACTGCACCACGCTTGCCCTCTGTTCATATCATCAAAGAAATAAACACACGCATAATGTTTGTTTTGTTAAGCAAAGACTGGGCATGACGAGAAGAAAGGAGATACAATATAAAATATGATGGGTTTTCCGACGGTATTTCACCTATACCTGCAGATTTTCACCCAATTCAGCCTATTTGTTACCGAGTTATGCCCCAGCTCGAGACCTCAGCCCCACCACCGAACTGATGTCCTGGATCCGCCTATGCTCGAGCTCCTTACCCCACCCCCTTACATATGTCCTGGATCTGCCTATGCTGGAACTCCGTAGCCCCACCTCTATACTGCCCTGGATCCGCCTATGCTTGAACTCCTTAGCCCCTACCCCTACTGATGTCCCTGGATCCGCCTATGCTCGAGCTCCCGAGCCCCACCCACGTACTGATGTCCTGAATCCGCTTATGCTCGAGCTCCTTAGCCCCACCCCGTACTGATGTCCTGGATCCGCTTATGTTTTAACTCTTTAGCCCCTACCTGTTTTAACTCTTAGCCTCTTGATGTCCTGGATCCGCCTATGCTCGAGCTCCTTAGCCCCACCCCCGTACTGATGTCTTTGATCCGCCTA